>BROE01000009.1:15008751-15107507 GCA_036571765.1 Plecoglossus altivelis | reverse complement strand
CACCCCCCCCCCTCTCTCTCTCTCCCCCTCTCTCCCTCTCTCTGTAGATCTTTGAAAACGATGGTGAACAGCCCTACTGTCTGCCTCCCAGTGGTTCTGAGGTGTGTGCTTACTGAAATGCTGATGTTTAGAAGGTGGTTTTCATCACCTTTAATGCATACTGGTGGGTCAGGATACAGTTGATTTCATGACCGTTTATCATCGCAGTGCATGCTAGAACTTAACACGCCAACACTGTGACAACTCCCAGGTGCTTGGGTCAAAGGTCAGGAGCGTGGCAGGGTGAAGGCCGTGCCGTGTCGTGTGTGTCAAACACCATGAGATTGTGGATATGTGTGTGGCGGGTGTGTGTGTATAGGTTGTGTGTATATACGCACTCTGGATCAAAGTTTCCCCTAGCGTCTGCAGGTGTCTAGTCTACAAGCACTCCAGTAGAGCGACCGTCCAACCAGCAGACGCTCTGAACAGAGGGGCTGAGGGCGCTCTGTGTTGCCCTGTCATGGCGTCTGGGTGTTGTTTGAGTGAATGGTCATCACACAGGTGTTACATGGATTACAACACTCCTTGTTTCACTGGCAGGATAAAAGGTGTCACCAGCACCAATAAGTGTGAGAAGTAGTGACTGGCGCAGAGCTCACTCCTCCAACTGCCTCTCTCTCTCTCCACCTTTCTCCACCCTGAGAACCATTTGGCCTGCAAGTGTCAGGATGTGGCCAGCTTACTGGGTTTCAGGGAGGCACCCCCTGCCAGTGGGAACATAATGGTACAGTCACAGATAGGACAGGGTGCCTTGTGCCTTCTAATACTGTAGCGTCCCTCTTTCAACAGCAACAATGATTCGTATTGATGTGGGTAGCGAGGACTGGGGTGTTGTGAATGTAGCCTATGTTTGAAATTGCGACACCCCCGAGTCATAATAGGAAGTGGTGTAGCCGGGGCACAATGATGGGCTTTCAGTCTTTCATGTTTAGTTTAGTTTTTTTTGAAGCGTCTCTTGTCTTTCCGTTTTTTGTGTCTGACATTTTTGGAAACAACTTCCTCATGGAAGGAGTTTGATGGCCGGGTGTTGGGGTCTAATAGGTTGCGGAGGATGCAGCAAAGCTGTATTTAGGGACTATATGCAGGTCTGTCTGTCTGTCTGTCTGTCTGTCTCTTCCCCTCCTGCTCTTTCCTTCCCTTGTTTCTGGACATGTACTGGCTCTGTCTTTGTTCTGTCACCAACCAGCTTCAAAGCTGCTGGAATTTTTCTATTTATCAATCTTCTAAGATCAAATCCAACTGAGTAAATGTGTGTGTGGTGTGTGTGTGTGTGTGGTGTGTGTGTGTGTGTGCGTGTGTGTGTGCTGCTCGTCTCTGTGAGGCCTCAATGCAGCCTTCTCCTCACAACTGTCTCCCCATGCTGGTGATGAGCTGACAGTGGTGTCGACAAACAGGAAAGAATGTGTCCTGTATGTCAGCCCAGTCAGTAGCAAACCCATGGACAGATGAGAGACACACACACAGAGACAGACACACACACACAGAGACAGACACACACACACAGAGACAGACACACACACACAGACAGACACACACACACACACACATGCGTACACACCATCGCCCTGCACTGTACTCTGAACTGTACTCCACAGCGTTGTACCTCTAATCCCAGTGTTCTCAACAAACCATAAAAAAGTCTGCTTTCAGAGCTTTAAACACCAGTCTCTTTCTCTGTCACCACCTCTGCATCAATGCCATGCTCAGTTGACCGTGAGAAACTTCACTTACGTTTACAGTTGGAGACCAGAACAGGGTTAGGGTTAGGTGGTGATGGCAGCAGCATGTCCCTGTCTGGGGACTTCTGGTTCATGTCGTTTGTTTGATGCTTGGATGAAGTCTTGAGTTTTTGTTCATTGAACAGCTTCCTGCCTGTTCTTATTCATCAGGTCAGGTGGTCCTATCTTCTTCCGAGGTGTTTAGAGGGCGTCTCTGGTCAGCGCGAGCTCCTATACCAGATGTAGGTGCCTCTGTACATGGAAGTTTTACAAGTACCAGGATAGAGTGGAGCTTGGCAGTTTGAAATGATTTCCTGTCTTACAGGAGTAAAAAGTAAAGGGTGGTTTTGGTTTTGACACGCATACACATGCAGTGTGAGGCTTGGCAGCGGCTATGGAAAGTTAACCTGGCCCGTTACAACCCTGTTGGCCATGAATGAGTGCACAGTTACACCGCTACTGGGCTTTAAGCAGCTGTGGACCTGTCACCGGCGACAACAGAATTTCAGCTTTCCAGACAGCCTATGGCCTTCCAGACAGGCTGTGTTGGGGCTTACGCAACGTTAGTCACCACACACCTCACCCCCCCCCCAACACGACCTCGTTAACCTGAAAGAGCAGACAAACGTTAGCATTGAAGCTGCTCTTTGTTGCTTGTGTCCTCAAAGGTCAGCGCCCACGTTGGCAGGAACATTGGTCGCTTTTATTTTGGCTGCAGTTGGCCAGGTTCCGCTACCCAAATGGACATGTTGCTGGATAAACAGCTGAATGTTTGTCTGTACACCCATGTTGTTTCTGGCCATGTTGGTCAGAATGCCACTTTGTTTTTAACACCCGACTCTGTGTGTGTCGTTGTGCGTGTCTCTGTGTGTTTAGCCAACCAACATTATAACATCATTGGCCAAAATCAAAAAGACCATAGTCTACCCCACTGAGACGTGGGTCTCAAGGGGTAATAGTCTCCCAAGGTTTTCCACCAGGAAACATGGTGACGCATCAACAGTAGACACGCTGTCTCTAGGAAACGCACTCCCAAGCACAGCCCGTTGTGGTCTTCCATTGCCAATGAACACGACTCACTTTCAAACTTAGCTCAGTAATACCTCATGTCTCGTGTTTGTCCTTAGAAATCATCCAGTTGCAACTCCTGGGCTTCTTACAGAAGTGCTGAATCATGTGAGGTTTGAGCGGGTTTGACTGCGCTGTTTCCTCTACATGTGGAGCCTCCGCACCGTTCCGTGGTCCCCACCACAACCCAGAATGCAACGGTGGCTTTTTTCCCTTCAGAGACACTGAGGCGAAACCAAAACCCCAAAATGTCTGCCTCTGTGGGCCAGTGGCAGGCCTTTCTACCAGCATTAATCCTAACCCCACTGTTTCACTGTTAGTTCCTCTAGGAACTAATTGCCTTCAAATGGCTCCCTGGGCAGCCCTTTCAAAACGAATCCTGAAAGCACTTGGATGGGCCTGTCCAGCCCTAAGCAGGCCTATCCGTAGCTCTGTAGAACAGTGTAGATCTCAGTCCAGACCCCCTCTAGCCCTGTGCAATACCCCAGCACACAGTCCTCCCCACCTCCATGTACAACATCGTTATGAAGGCTATTATTTGGAACAACTTGAGTCTTATGATGTCAAATGAATTTCTAAATGGCTAATTGCATGAGATCTTTGCTCTGCAGCTTGAGCCACTGCCAGTTAATACATTTGGTCTAATGTGGTCATATTGATTTGTTTGCTTTTCCACCCAGAGACTGGATGGCCTGGCCAACATCTACTCTATGTCGCCCCCCGAGGGTGGGCCGTGGGACTGCAGTGGAGAAGCGACCACCAGCATCTACATGCCAGACAGCCTGACAGTCCAAGTGCCCCTCAGACCAGATTTCATGGTGGCTGATGTCCTCTCCATGGCCTGCAAGGTAAGGGATAACGTTTGAGTTGAATAAGGGCTTATTGATATCACCAGCTAACTGGCACACCCATGGGCTTTAGCTACACTCGCAGCGTTTAGCTCAGTGATAGAGCATTTGACTGAATACACACATACACATAATAGAGCATGGATCGCAAGGTCGCAGGTTCAAATCCCCTCCTGTATCTGCTTTTAGATAAACCTGGCTGCTAAATGAAACCCGTTCCCTCCACATGTCACTTAAGATCTTTGCAAAATGATCATATTCATAGAAACCCCACTGGGGGTATGTGTTGTATGGTGTGCTGTCTACAGGCTGTGGTCACCCCACACTCTGCTGGTGTCCTGTGACCAGCTCGTTACTTATTCATGTCACAGCAGCCATTGTTGGTGTATCTGTGCCATTTGAAGCCATTTTTGGAACGGACTGTTACCACACGTCATCGTGTCTCAGCCTCTGTCTGCCCTGATTTAGTTCCCATAGACAGAGGCTCCAGCCTCATCACCTTACTCCAGAACAAACCAACACAAGACTTAAACTCCACCAACATCCTTAGTGTGCATCTCCAGGCTTGTACGCGGGGCCCAGCCCAGGTTGTGGTGTCAGGTGGTCTGATGGTGTGTCTGTGCTCCAGGTGAAGCATCTAGACCCCAACCTGCACTGTCTGAGGCTGCACAGGTGTGCAGGCCAGCATGTGGAGGTGCACATCCCAGCCTCCAACGAACTGATCCTGGACCAGGTGAGGGAAAGGACGCACGCATGTAGACACACACGTAGAGGCATACATACACTCACACACACACACACACACACACACACACACACACACACGTTGAGAATGCTGACCAAGCTTTCCCTCGCTGCAGTTGTATGATGAGTTGGAGGTGGTCCCCTTGAATATCATAACCCTACTCATGACCAAGCCTGCCTGCACTGGAGACTTTGGTGAGTGTGTGGCCATCCGTCCGTCTTTACTGGGTCCGTCCGTATCTTTCTGTGTGTGTTGTGTGCCTGTCTCTGACCCATGTTTGTGTGTGTGTGTGTGTGTTGTGTGCCTGTCTCTGACCCATGTTTGTGTGTGTGTGTGTGTGTGTTGTGTTGTCAGGTTTTGCAGTCACAGGGCACATAGACAGTCAAAGGAACAGCAAGATCTTTGTCAGTGAAGTGCTCCCAGATGGACTGGCCTTCAGTCAAGGTAATACCCTTGTTAAATGTGTGTCTGAGAGAAAGCGTGTGTGTCTGTGTGGCAGAGAGAGAGGGAGAGAGTTTGTTTGTGTGTGTGTGGGAGTGAGTGACGGGAGTGAATCTAGTCCCTGAATGTTTGCCAGGTGACCTTCTCTTACCTGTCTGTTATGCTCCACCTCACAGGACTTTGTCCGGGGGATGAGATCCTGGTTCTGAACGGTCAGGCTGTGTCCAGCCTTGACCTGGCTCTGATCCAGACCTTGTTTGCCGAGCAGACCCTCCAGCTGATCCTAAGACGGGACGGCCCCCTGGCCTCGCCCCTCTCCTCGGGCCCCCCAACACCCCTGGTCAACCAGTTCCACCTGCTGCAGGACTTCCTGGACACACACCACAGAGCCAAGTCCACAACAGGTTCAACAGCTTTTAGTGTTTTTCTGGAAGTGTGTGAGGGTGTCACATTTTCTCTGAAACGTAACAAATAACTGGCCTGTGTGTGTGCGTGCGTGTGTGCGTGCACACGAGACAACCACCTTCCTGAGTTCCTATCAATAACAGTTTGTCTGGAAGTATTGCTGTGGTAAACTGTGGTCTTGTCTAAGGCCACATGTGTTAACTCAGACCATAGCTCTGGGTCTGTGCTCAGACATATTTCATATGTCTCTGTGCTTTGGTATGACACATCCACCCCAAACTAGACACCCCACACTTCCTCATAGCCAGACTATTACAGGCAAGGCAGAATTCTACTACTCCCCGAAAACAGTCTTCCATAAAAGCCCTTTTGATTGGTCAGTATTCCCCCAGTGTTTCTCGATGGTGGATCAACATGCAGGAGCAGATTTCCTGGGATGATGTACAGGGAACATTATGGAGGTTATTTGAGGGATAGTTTCATTGCTGTCTAGATGCAGATAAAAGCAACGTTTTGCGACTCTCTGGTTCAGGTTGATTAAGAACTACAGGACAGCTGGGTTTGTCTAGAGCTCCCAACCAATTGTGACCTCACCAGCTTGAGAGTAGGCAGAGGAGAAATGTGATTCAACAGGCTGTTTAAATATAAACGATTGACCGTTTAATTGTATAAAATAGGCATATATAAAATGCACAATGAAACATTTATAAAATGTACATTTTAAAGACTAACAAACGTGCAGAAGTTCATTTTAGGGTGAGTATCAAATATAAAGTAGTTTTCCGTTCTGAGAGATAATGGTCAGGAGTGATAGACAGTATGAGAATGACAATACAAGAAGGAAGTGCACCTTTGCACACAGTTTGCTTGAACGTCAAAGCTCACAACTGCAGTTTCCTCTTCTGCCTCTAGAGGGCATGTAAACTCAGTCAGGCTGATGAGGAAGAGGAGAGGCATCCACTCACACTGTGCTGTACGGTGTGCGCGCATGTGTCTGTGTGTGTGCGTGCGTGTGTGTGTGTGTGTGAGAGAGAGAAAGAGAGTGACCCACAATACTGCTACCCTGTAGTCAGAAATCTTCCTATTATTGTTTATTTCAACATCCAAGCAGCCAGTCGATAGCACTTAAGGAGCCCTACACATAGTTAGCATACAACACTATAATTAGCCCAAAGTCAGTTTCCCTGCGTGTTGTTTCTCACCAGCTACGGTTAGGAACCAAGGAACACAACCTATCTTGTCCTGGTGTAGAACATCTGAGTAAAGAGATGTAGTCTAAAGTACGTGGTGAAACAGCCACACACATACACATGTGGTGTAATCAGGAGCGGGTGGTGTTCGCAAGCACAGGGTTCTAATAAGATCAAATTCCCAGAAAAAGCAGCCAGCCTGTGAGCTGAGCGCGGGCTGTGCTTGGGTCAGGAGATGGACACAGCCGCAGCAAACATGGCCACCTCTCTGCCAGGCTGGAGTGTGTGTGGCACAGCTGGACATCTTGGTCGCACCATAGGAACACACTAGGGATTTGCTTGCTATTCCTGCAAGTTCCACACAGACACATTTCCGTTCTCTAAAAACCTACCATGTCTGATTATAAAGTGATAAAGATGTTGCCTTAAAATGGCACTCAGTAAACATGGCTAATGGCTAAAGGCTTGTGTCCATTAACAGATCATGCTGATTTCTGTGCTAACTGGACCTTTCGTCTCCTCAGATGTGTCTGTGGTGCCTGGCGGAGGTGGAGACTCACTAGGCCTGGAAAATGGTCTACAGCACAGCCAGCAGCAGAACCTTCACAGGCCTGTCCAGCACAGCAAGGTAGGAGGCTGTCCTACACCCACTGCATGGAGGGAAAGAAAGGAGGATGAAAGGGAGGGAGGATGGAAGGGAGAGGACTCTTCTGAAGTGTGTGTGTGTGTGTGTGTGTGTGTGTGTTTGGTGGGCGTCTTCATGGATAGCAGCTGCATCTAGAGCCAGGAACAGCCGGCTGGCACCAATGTTTAACGTCTGGTTGGTATTGCTTCGCTCTGTTAAAGAGACAGCTCATTACTGTCAGCCCGTCCACAGGGGGACAGGAACCAGCCTCACACCCACACTGTCACTGTTCTCCCTCCCCTAAGTGTCACTATGGATCACATGCATGTACAAGACATCATTAGACGCACGGACTCTCTCACACGTACTTTGTCGCGTGCACATACATGCCCTTCTTCACTCCGTAACACGTTCATGCGGCCACATTCACACACCCACCCCTGCGCCTCCTCACTCTGTCACACGCGTGCGCGCGCACTCGCTCAAACCTCCGGAAGTGGGCCAGGGTTCTCTATAGAGAGCTGGAGATGAAGCGCTGTGGTCCACCCAGTTAACAGCCTCTCCTGCAGTCCTCCACGTCTTCCTGCAGTCTGCCCTGACAGAACAGAGACACGGCTCTCTGGAGGTAATACAATTACACTGGGGGGTAGTCAGGAGGTTGTTTTGAAAAGGATTCAAGGTCGCAGTCAGAAGTGGGCTAGGTAGACTTTGGTCTGAGCAGCCAGAAGCTGTCTTGGTCGCAGGAAACCGTCCTGGCCAGCACACCTCTTCACTCGTTGCCTGGTCCAAACTTGGACAGTTCTGCGGCAGACTGTGAGTATGCCAGCTCTCGCTCGCCTCTCCCCAACTCGGGAGACACTGAGGCCTTTTTCCTGGCCTCGATTGAATCCTCACCCTTCCGGGGTTTTTTTCCTGGCTTTGTGATATGTAAATAATAACTTATGGAAGTCATTAAAGTGTTTTTGTGTTTGTCCCGACGGAAATCTGGTCTCGGCATTATGGTAATAAAGCTGATTCCGACGACAGGAAAGTGTCTATGCAAGGGCTTATTATCGAGATGCATTAATGAGTGTGGTCATCCAGAAAAGGCAGATTTTAATGATGTCGACTTTATCTGTGTAAACGGTGCAAGGGTGTGAAGAGAGAGGGAATGGATTGAGAAAGCGAGCATAAAAATAAGTAGGAAGACATTTATATGAAACTCGAGGCTTCAACAACCTTGTAGTGAGAGATCCATACTGTACCCTTACGACTCTTTACCGTCTAACATCACATGTGATGCAACCCTATTTTGAACACCCAGTTAGTCTATGATCCTATATTACCACCTCTGTGGGGTTAAACACTAGAACAGGTATAGTCAGTACAGCAGTGTTGATGTGGTATGAAATGAGAGAGTGCTGCATAGTTATAGGAAGATTAGCTGCTCTGATCTCCTTGGTGGGTTGTGTTTGCAGGCAGTCTCTGTAGTAGCTGCTCTGAAGTCAGCTCAGAGGTGTATCACAGATGGACAGGCTCCAGTACTCGGAGTGTTTGCCCAGCGACATGAAGGAGCCCCGTTACGCTGGGATCTGCACTGCAGTACTTATACATCGCTGCCTTGCTCTGCTCCTCGCTGTTCTGCTCCTCGCTGCTCCTCTCCTTGCCGCTCTGCTCCTCGCTGCTCCGCTCCTCGCTGCTCCGCTCCTCGCTGCTCCGCTCCTCGCCGCTCTGCTCCTCGCCGCTCTGCTCCTCGCTGCTCCGCTCCTCGCTGCTCTGCTCCTCACTGCTCTGCTCCTCACTGCTCTGCTCCTCGCCGCTCTGCTCCTCTCAGCCCTGTATTGCATTGCTTTTTTTCTGCTCCACCTTGTTCAGGGCCGGGGTGTTTGTCTCTGCCCTGTTCTAGCCTAGTGGGACTGCTGCCTAGGTGTGCATGTGCGCGCGCGCGCGTGTGTGTGAGAGAGAGGTGTAGGGGAGGAGGGGTTGGGGTAGGATTGGTGGGAGGTGAGGGTGGGTGCTTGTATGCACATGACAGCAATAGACAATGTATGGGCCCCGTTGTTGCTCTGTAGGACAGACAGCCGGCACAGTAAACCTAGTCAAAGCAGATGCACTGGGGAAGTGCCACTGGAGGGGCAATGACTGGCCTTACGAACAGTGGAATTAAATTTCAGCGTTGCCAGTCACTGTGTGTGTGCTCTTTTTGCTCTTTGTGTGGGTGTTTGTTGTTTTTATCCCCTTATAGTGTAGGCCTAGGAAGGAAAAACAATCGGGTCGCCGCAAAGAAAAATCCCCGTTACCACATAGTGTGACACTGCCTGAAATCAATGAGAATGGAATGGAAGGATAATCATTCCAAAACCTTTTCAAACTTAATCCCTCCCTTGGAAGACTGACTGAATTTGATTAATTGGTCGGGTGCTTTCCAATTTGCTCATATTACACCAGCGAACAAGCCTGTGTGTGTGCGTGTGTGTGTGTGTGCGTGCGTGTGTGCGTGTGTGTGCATTGTGGGACAGTGCTTACCCAGCAGTATTACTGACTGTTTACCAGTCAGTAGCAGTTCTTCACAGGCCTGTAGCAGTCAGAGTTGATCAGTGTTTTGCACCATCAGTCCATTATGGTCCTCGGATGGGGAATATCATAGCTGCAGGAATGCTGCCATCGTTCTAACCTGCTCTCTTATTGGCAAGGGGTTCGTCATCGTTCCTCAATGTTTGGTCCCATGCTAACACCCTTCCAGTCCCACTCCAGCCCCCTCTCTGTCCCCCTCCAGCCCCCTCTCTGTCCCCCTCCAGCCCCCTCTCTGTCCCCCTCCCAGTTCCATTTCAGCCCCCCTCCTAGCCCCACTCCCAGGCTGGTTAGACAGATGGAGCACAGACTGGCACTGCACACTAAACACAAACACACATTGCTGTCTCACTGATGGACACCCTCCTACCTCCCCACTGAGAAGTCTGTCAACATAAGACACTATCTGGCTGTCTGGTCCTATAGTTACTATACCTGTACTATGCCAGCCATAGTAACTATAGATGGGATCGAGGAGTTTTCTGTTCTCTGTCACAAAGAACCGTTGCCACACTCAGTGCTGTAACATGGTTAAGCACCTGACAGTCCTCTCTCCTTAATTATTTTATGCCTTTGGTGAAACATATTTGGTTAAGTAGTGATGTGTAAATTTAGCGAGGCTTAAAGTGAGTGAAAAAGGTCCTATGCCTTCCACCGTTGCATGTCAGGGTAATGTATCAATCCCTCTGGAGATGCTAATGACTGGGAAGATTAAACCTCTTTACTGCCCCCAGAACCTTAACTAAGAGCATTTAAAAGGATTTTTCTTTAAAGAGAGCAGTGGCCACACCCTCTTCAGCCCGGGTGACACAGCTCTATTTCCTTGACTGCGTTTGCAACTTTCCAGAAAAAGACATTTTCTCCCTCGAGCAACTTCTGGTAAAGCACTCTGCAGCGTGTATGTGGCTCAGAGCAGTCTGGTGTTGGTTATAAATGACACTGTGGTTAGTGGGGAGTGCACAGGCAGATATGTGCCAGGCAGGGTAGTTTGCAAAAGTTCTTCTTAAGATGTAAATTATTGACATCTTGTACTGTAATATTTACTCTCAGCCTTCATGGCCTCTACAAGTCCGAGCATGTTGTTTTGCCCATATCATTGTAGCCCCACCAAAACCACCTTCCTTTCACAGAAAGGGGTCAACCCCAAACTCCCATCTTTGTTTTTCTTGTGTGTGTGTGTGTGTGTGCGCGCTCAGTGTTGTTGCTGATGACTAAGTCCATCAGTCCCCATATGGTGGTGAGCAGGCTCATAATCTGGGCTTATTGCTGTGTGATCCTGGGCGCTTCAGTGCCCCACCGCAGACAGACTTGTCGGAGCGACAGAGCAAGACAAAAGAAAGAAGAAAAGGAACGCAGAGAAAGAGGGTGGTTGAGTGAGTGGGATCGCCTCCGAGCATCGCCCCCCCCCCCCCCCCCCCCCCCCCCCCCCCATGGCTCAGGGTTAGGATCAGATGTCTGAGCGGACGCCCCCGTCGCCCGTGGTACCGGCCGCCCCTCCGCTGCCGGCGGAGGAGGAACCACGGCCGTGCGTCTACCTGACCACGCTGATCGAGCTGTTCATCCGGGACCAGAGTCCGGCCGAGGCGGCCTGCTCCCTGCTGGCCATGTGCTGGTTCTGGCCCGAGGGCGGGCGGGAGGCGGAGGAGAAGGACTTGTTCCTGGGCTCAGCACTGCTCACAATGCGCAGGCTGCTCCGAGACAAGCTGGCACGTCTGCTGGACAACATGGCCGTCTGCCTGGCCTGTGAGAAGGGCTCAGAGCGTCCCCGGCTCCTGGTAATTTAGCGGTGCTAAGCCTGTCTTGTTGTCACACTAGGGCTTTCAGGTGGACTGGTAGAGGTTGGGTAGCTTTACCAGCCAAAGGTGAAGGATAGCGTTTGTGTTGGCATTGTGGCAGTTTTAGCAAGTTGGCTGCTGTACTGAGAACAGTTCCCCCTCATCCTTGAGTGAGAAACTTTGAAAACCTATTGGACAGTCTTCCTGGCTGTCTCACCTGCCTCTCCCTCATCCTGGTGCAGCGAAGGGATGGGGGGGGGGCTGCTGTTGTCTTTATGGCTGCGTGTTATCTCTGGGAGCTGTCCTCTCCAGCTGGACTGAGGCCTCTTCCATCAGATGCTATCACGTCACTGCTGGCTGGCTGGAGGCTTCGTCTGTGTCTGCTGGATCACCTCTGTTTGTTTTATGTCAGGTCAGTGGGTGATACAGAGAGCAGAAGGTTGCTCTGTTACCGTGCCACCCGCTGGGGGGCTTGTCGTGAGTTATTAGGTTCACGTCGTGCGTAAAAACATTTTTTTTACCTTTCTCCAGCCTTGGTTTTTATATTGGCTGTGCATTATCATACACCAGGTTCCTTTGTCATCGTAGTTTTTTGTAAGTCTGGTTGTGGTAGATCTCAATTGCCTTTAGGGACTCTAACGGAATGGGTTTTTAATCCGAGGGCGTTCCATTATTAAAACACGCTCTCAGAAGCTCCTAAGAGACTTTCTGGAATAATATTTGTTTGGGATGAATAATAAAAGGCGTAAATGGGAGTAGAACGACAGAAAGAACCGGAGGCCTCCCTCCTTCTATCCCTCCCTCCATCCCTCCCCTCCTTCCATCCCTCCTTCTATCCCTCCCCTCTTGTTTTTGATTTATGAGTGTGTGTCTTTATTTATTGAGCTTTGGAAGGAGGACGGTAACATGGCACAATGGGCTTAAACTGGGGGATGAATCACCTCCCCTCTGTGTGCTTGTACCTTAGCATGACAGGACACTTTCCTGTGAGGAATCGGCCCAGCTCGCCCAAGGGACACCACATATTTTCTTGCCCCTCCCCCCCTCTGCACATACACATACACACACATACACACATACACATACACATACACACACACACACACACACACACACACACACACACACACACATACACACACATACTTGTTTGTTTGTTTATTTTTGTAAAGAGAGTTCCTCTGACTGGAGAGGGATCTGCTTTGATTCAAAAGCGTTTCATCTGGAAAGTAGGCTGAGTTTGGCATCTAATGACTGGATCTTAATGTCTGGGAGTGTGAGACTCGTAGCTTTAGCATTAAGGGAACTGGGAAGTTTTGGGAAGAACGTTGAGAATTTTGCGAGTGTTTGAGCATTTTGTATTTCCCTCTGTACTATCTGATATACTGTGTGTTTCTGAAACCTGGGTGTGTGTGTGTGTGTGTTTACTAGTGTTTAGGTATCTGTGTTATTTCCAACACATATGAAAATGGAAAATATCTGGTTGGATTATCGCCCTGTTAGTCATTCGTCCATGTTAATCTGGGTGTATCCTAAACGGCATGTCGTTACCTAACCTGGCTTTCCTAACCTTACTGTCACCTCTCACAATTCTGAGGAGGGATCTAGAGTGTCTTAATACAGCCAGCTATATCGGTAAACAAGGAGCTGGTTACTATATTAGTGTGAGGGCTTAGTGGTTAGTATTAGTGAGAGTACAGGTGCCCTCTGAACTAGATACTGGAGCACTAATCGGCAGCAGGAACAGAGAGATGGACCTGGAAGCACTGTGGTATTGTTGAGTTCTGCTAGTGTGGAGTGTATGGTCAGGGTTGACCTGGTGTAGAGGATGCTAGGATTCCAGTTCTAATCTGATGGTTTGTTGTGGACAGCCAGTTGGTTGGGGGTTTCAGGCCTCCTTTTCTCTCCTGTTTTATGTTGCTGCTAGCCTCAGTTGAGACACGTGATGTGGATGAGTTCAGGAGTGTCCCCCTCTCTCATCCCAGCGTTCCAACCACACACACAGATATGCAGTTTCTATCATCACATATCTTTGCATCGCCTCCTCTGATGGGAGCAGATTATCATTCAACTTGATTACATTTATTGTAAATCTATTGTAAATGTATTCTATCTTTCATCCAGCTCACAATGTGACTGCTGTTTACCAGTGTTTACCAGCCATACCCCCACCCCCACACCCCTACTCTCCACCCCTGAATGCCCCTGGTCAGCCCCAGCTGGTCTGACCATGGCCCTGTCAGGAGGGCTGGCTGCCCCAGGCCAGAAGAGTCCTCATTGTATCGGTACTATTGAGAAGAGTCACGTGGAGCAGAGAGGGGGATGAGAGAGAGAGTGTGAGAATGAGAGAGGGTTGGAAAGAGAGACTGAGGGAAAATGTTTGTGTGTGTGTGTGTGATGGTGAGAGAAAGGGAAAAGCAGAGGATATGAGGAAGGCTTTGTTTGTGTGTGTGTGTGAGAGAGAGAGAGATGGAGAGAGGAAGAGAAAAGAGAGACAGACAGTAGCTGGGGGAGGAATTCCCCTCCGTATGCACAAGCCACACGGTCCACTCCTGATTGATATGCAAATTAGCAGCAGTGGCCAGCAGCAAGCAGTTTTGTGTGGACGAATGCCTCTGCTCACAGAACCCCAGGCCTGGATCGATGCCTAGATCCCCCTTAACCCAAGAGGGACAGGTGGGCTTCAGATTGAGGCTCCTCTCCGGCCTTATGGACGCATGAAAGAAGGACTCTGCTAAGGGAACACAGGAGATGAAGGAATGCTGAACGTGGCGAGAGCGAGATTCTGACCGTATCGACAGAAAAAGCCGGGGCAGGGGAAAGAAAAAGGAGCAGCTGACCAATCGTAGGGCTTCGTAGCCTTGTGGCGTTCTAGCCAGCGTAGCCTGGACCAGCGTAGACTAGTCCCGGAGCCGGTCCGACATGCGTGGCTCCAGATCGGGCAGGCTACACAGGAAGGGCTGCTCCCTGGTCCGCAGGACCCAGCGCCAGGCCACAGCGGCCTGGAGGCTCCTCTATAGACTGCTCTTCATGGTGAGTGACAGCCAGCCGGAGACGAGGCTTTTTCTTTTCCTGTTGTAATCAAGTTTCCGACGGAAGGAAATTATTAGTAAGGTTTTAGTCATCCTGCTCAGTTGTATAATGAATCATTTTCCTAAGTGTATGAATGGAGCGTATTTCTCCTTTAGCGGGGAGTGAATAAAAAGTGGAATTGGATTTGAATCGACCCACAACTAGTTTGAGGAGAGGCATTGGACCTTGCAGAGGAAGAGACTGAGAGGGAGGCAAGAGCGAGGAAGGAAGGAAAAGGTTCCAGGTGTGCCAGCTGTAGTGGGGTAGGCTGAACGAGGGCAGAACGTTAGCCGTAACCTGTGTGGAACAGGAGCTGGCTTTAGTGGGACGGAAACTGTTGTTTCGTCAACTAGAGAGCTCAGCTTTTCCGTTCACCGTCAGGGAGCTGCAAATCTCTCCGTGTGAATGCACCCCCGCACAATGCAAGGCGTGTGTGGCTGGGCTGATGTGCCCAGTGTGCGGCCATCTAAAGGAATCTGTGTGCTGCTGGATCTTCCCTTCTACATACGCTTTGTACGTTGTTTAGTTGGAGCAGCCTGGAGGTTCCCAGTGTGTTGTGTAAGCAGGGTGAGGCTTGGCAGCAGCGTGAAGAGACAGGAAAGGCAGACAGGATCTGTCAAGCGCTACCAGAATACGAAGGCACAACTGACTGGGGCTGTTGAAATCTGCTTGTCTTCTTTCTTTTTTTTTGGTTCAGGCTCTGAGCTGTTCTCTTGCCTACCACAGGCTCCCGTTTTCCCAGCTGCTTAATTGGATATTTGGGTTAGCTGTCAAGCGCAGCGCCGGCGGTGCGGGCTGGTCGGATTGTTGTGAAGCAAAGTGATACCTGAGTCATGTCTGCCTCTGCTCCCCCTCACCTCCGCCCTCCGGTCATGCACAAGTGCCTCCACCCCTCCCCCTCCTCCCTTAACACGTCTGGGAATCGTCACCCAATCCTGTCTGCGTGGGGGAAATCCTGTGTGTGTCTGGGTGTGTGTGTGTGTCTGGGTGTGTGTGTGTGTGTATTAAGCTCTGTCTGCGTCGTGTGTGGCCCCCCTCTGAGCGCCACCCCCCTCCCTCTCCCTAACTGCAAATGAACCAACAGCAGCACAGAGCCCTGCACAATTACTGTTATCTGGCTTCACAAGGCAGCTCTTCTCCTGGTGATTCTGCTTCAGGGTATTTGATTAATATGTCAACACGATATCCTTCAACCTTCGTCCCTCCTTGAGCCTGTTTCTTAGGCAACTCAGTCCACTGGATACAAGTCGTGTGTGTGTGTGTGTGTGTGGCAGTGTGTGTGGCAGTGTGTGTGGCAGTGTGTGTGGCAGTGTGTGTGGCAGTGTGTGTGGCAGTGTGTGTGGCAGTGCGTGCATCTTTTCCAGTCCCGCACCATCGACGTGGTTCTCCTACTGCAGACCTCTTGAGTGTTCCAGACTCATAAGTCCTAGTGAGCCTTTCTAGGAAGACCCCTGGAGTATAGCTGGGTGGGCTGTGCTTAGAGTGCCATGTCTGTGCACACAGAGACTTGCTTCCAGAAGCTGTGACTCATACACTGACTTCAGACCCCCCCCCATACACACTCAGCTTGTCTGGAGAGAACTCTCCCTCAAGATAAGTATTGAGGCAGCTTTGGCACACTCTCTCCTCAGTGTCCATGCTTTAATTAGTGGATGAGCAGACATGACTATCGCTCCAAGTATGCAGGCTTTGTATACAGTATTTCTATGTACAGTATATCATGAGACCCAGGGACCTGTGAGTCAGTCACTCAGGCAGTCTATCTGGAAGGTGTTGTCATGTTGAGGTGTTGTTTGTTTGCCTGCCTGTCTGGATGCTGTTGCTATTCAATCACACTTAATGGGCAATATTTAGAATCATTCCTTATGTATTGACTTTATTTACACACACACACACACTCTCCCTCTCTCTCTCTCCCTCTCTCTCTCACACACAGCATAGTGCTGAGCAGCTGCTTTGTGCCCGGCACAGCAGATAGGCAGCTCTCCCACAGCGCTCTCCCTCCGCTTGTCATTAATGCCCCCCCCCTCTCCTATGCAGAAGCCAATCACAGCCCTGCTATCTTCCAACACGTCTACAAGCCTCTGATACCCTTGTCTACTTAGCGTTTAGAAGTCATACTGTAAGCTGTGGTTTTACCATGCTCCATGTCTGTCAAGTTGGATTACAAAACGCATAACAGCCATGTCGGGATATTAGTTGTGATTGGTTTGTTTGGATTGGTCCTTGCGTTTGATATTTTGCAGGGGTTGGATGTTAAATATGATTATATTTATACGGTATGTTCAGCAGTGGTCAAAGTAAGCCTAATGGGAAGACCCTTTCAATGGAACATCCAGTTTCTACAAATGAGGGTATGGGCCTGTGGGCTTTGCTATTAGCCTAAGTGGTGCATTGCAGGGTTGACTAGAGGTCTCCAGTCATTAAGAGCACATGGTCGACGGTGAGGAAACGGAATCGCAGAGGAGGCTGTTGAAGACATGTAAGCTGTCTTTGTGTGATGTCCTGATCAGGAGACACCACCCGGCTGTGACCCATGTCCACAGCTATAGGACCTGGCCCGCTCCCATCAGAATTAGCCCGTAACTGCTAGTTGTTACTTCATAATT
The DNA here is from genome assembly GCA_036571765.1 of Plecoglossus altivelis. NCBI lineage: Eukaryota > Metazoa > Chordata > Actinopteri > Osmeriformes > Plecoglossidae > Plecoglossus > Plecoglossus altivelis. The sequence goes on along the minus strand of BROE01000009.1, from coordinate 15,090,422 downwards.
GGTCACGCCTTCCTCATAATTGGTCAGAACTAGCTCAAGGCTGGTCTATCTCCTATGCTCCACTCAGGTATCATAAACATCTATCTTTCCTCATCATTATCCCAGGTTCCTCAATACATGACCGCTCACCTTATTTGCCTTTCATCTTCGAAACTACTAGCACACACTGATGAGTCCTATGCATCCATACATGTCACGATTTAGCACCATATGATCCATAGAGGAAGTTACACACATTGCAACATACTTGTGCACGCTCGGGCATCCATTTGTGAAGTCATAGGTTTCTTAAAATAGAAAAGAGTATATTAGGAAGTAGTTACAAGGATGGAGAGTTTAGAATATATCCCGTTATTGACCCTCTTCAATTGGGTGATTTCCCAGTTATTTAGTACGTAACTTCTCGCTGACCCTCCAACTTCCCTATGTCTCTCTGTCGCCCCCTGTAGAGCGTGGACACAGTGTGCACCCTCTACCACAGCTTCCAGGACGCATCAGGGTCTGGGGGCTTGATGGAGGGCAACATTAACAGATCGGAACAGCAGGGCCAGAGAGGTACAGAGGTAACAGCAGGGGCTGCAGCGCTCCCATCTGAAGCGACAGAGGTGCTGGAGAGGAGCCAACGGCTGTGCTCGCGTATGCTGGCATGCCCCTGTTGCACATGCCGGCGACTTGATCGTATATGAGCCAGGCCACCAGTACACAAGTCATAGCCTAAGGTCAACTACCGAGAGAATCTGACTGGGAGTGGACAAAGCTAGATTATAGGTACGGTACTGTCAATGGTTCCGTCGTACGAAAGACCAGATACTGGATGGTGGTTGATGGGCACTGCGGGACAGGAGAGCTTGCAGGGGAGCTTTGGGTTCATCCTGAAATGAACCTGGGCAATTCGAGCTAGCTATCTTAGGTCTGGAGATAAGTCTGGCTTGGAGTTCATACTGACTTTGGAAGTGCATCATGGGACAGACACTTTGTATATTTGTATTTTTGTTGTACTTGTGATGTATGTATGTATGGTATATGTTTAGCTGTGGTCTGTGTGTGTGTGTGTGTGTGTGTGTGTGTGTGGGGGGGGGATCAGATGCTACTCCTCCAGAGCCTTGTCATTGTTTATATCCCTGGCTCATCACTTACTCTGCTCTCACACAGTTCAAGTTGCTAGCTCAACCTTTTATTCGCCGGCGAACATTAGAGCTCCGAGATGATCCGCTCCTTGTCTCTCCAGTAATGCGAGTCAGAAGAGACACCTCACCTCTCTCCCCCCCCCCTCTCTCTTTCTGTTCTCTGACGGTGATTTGTAGAAGTGAGGGGAGTAGAATGCCTTCCCAGCGTCCTTTGCTGCTGATGTTGCGGCGTCTGTGACTAGCCATTTGTCTGTAATGTGCTGCGATAGTGCAGCTGGCCTGGCCTGGCTTGGCCTGGGTGTGGGTTATAGTTATATCATTGCACAGAGGCAACCCCAGTCCCATAAATCAGACTAATGAGCATATCTCCAGTGAAGCTGCAGCTGCATTAAAGCTTTGAGACGGAGAGATGGGAGGAGAAGAAAGGAGGAGGAAGTGGGGGAATAAAGAACAACAAAAATAAGAGGAGTGGTACATAGAGGTTTGTTGTAGCTGAGGGACTTTAGAATGTGAATGACAGTGTTGCTATGCTATGCTTTTCCTGTCAATGACCTACTCTCCCTCTCTCTCCTTCTGTCTCCCTCTCTCTCTCTCTCTCTCTGTCTCTCTCTCTGTCTCTCCTGTGTGTAGGACTTGGAGTGCCTGTTTGAGATATACCTGAAGCCCCTGCAGAATGAGACTTTCCTCACCCTGGATGAGGTAGGAGATGTAGAAGACCTGCTGTGAAAGGTGGAGGTGGGGGGTTAGATTGACAGAAGACATCGAATGAATACAGTGTTTATTAGGCAGAGGGTTGTCGATGGACGGATCTATGGGCTCTCTCCTTTATTATCGTCTGGCTCACTAAAGGACACATTTGCATGTTCCTGTCATGACCTTGTGGCTTCCCATGAGAGATAGCACATACCCACACACACATACACACACTAAAACGCACACACACATTTACACACCAAAACACAGAAGAACTGAAGGACAAAGGATTTCTTGGCAGATGTGTGTTTACAGTACCTCTTAATTACCAGCATCGACAAATGCGTCATGTATAAGTTTTACAGCAGTAGCTCCCTTGCCTCAAATTAGCATTCCATCTGTGTCACCCATGTACATGTTGCTGTTTTTTCTGGGAGCTTCCGTGGTTGTGGCTAGGGAATGCTAACTGCGCTAACGACCTGAGGCTAGCCTCGCACACAGCCTCTAGCCTAACCTCAGACTGCGACTGTCTCCCAGGACAGATCCATCGATAGCATTACTGAGCAGTGGGGCAAATTAAAAGCCCATTAACGGACACTAGGACATGCCCAGGCACTGAGGAGGCAAGGTTATGTCACCAAGAACAGCGTTTAATGAAGGTCCGTGTAGAAGTGAGAGAGGGGGGGAAGAGGAGGGAGCAAGAGAGGGAGAGAGAAACGAGGGGAGATTGAGATGTGGACTGTCCCTAGGTGCCTCTGCGACAGCTGTGGTTCTGAGTGACTGATTGTCTGATTGCTGTTCAGACAGCTCTCTTGCTGACAAGTATCTGTTGCCGCATCCTCCCCCGTCCTCCCTGCCTCCCTACTTCTCGTTTTTCGCCCTTGTCTTTCCGTCTGTCCTCTCTCACACTACCTCCCTTTTCCCTGCCCCTTCTCCTCCTCCCTTCATCATCCATTTGCACCTCTCTTCCCCCTCCACCCCCTCTTCCTCCCCCTCTTCCTCCTCCTCCCTCTCCTCTAGATGGAGAGCCTGTTTGGCAGTTTGCCAGAGATGTTGGACTTCCAGAGGGTCTTCCTGCAGACTATGGAGGAGAGGATTGCTTCCTCTCCTGACTTCAGCACCCTGGAGACCCCCATGCAGTTCAAGGTACGCACACGTACAAATGCATCCAGACACACCAATGTATAGACAACCTAGATCCTACAGGCGTCGATCCATGTGTTCTCAGTCTGTGAGAAAGAACCAGCCTGATATGAACAGGAGGATGAGATCCATGCTTGACTTTGGGCATTAAAGCACCAGTTATTTGCAAACCAAGCATATACAAATGACTGAGGCAGTGCTAGTGAATATGAGCTGTTGACAACCAGAGTGTCCTGTCGCACCGTGACACATTCATTATCGAAGAGATGTCACAGCTACACGTGTGGCTGATTTAAAGCAGTAACGCAAAAATCAGCAAGGGTCTATTGATTTTGTGAGTTGACCAGGGAGAAGGGTGTCTTGATAAAGGGGCCTGTGTACAGGGGCACTGGTGTGTGTATGAAGAGGGGAGAGATGAGGGCTTTTAAATCCAGTCCCCAAAGACTGAGGCAAGATAGGTCAGGTTGTGACTTCCCATGTTCACACTTTCATGCTCTTTCTCTCCCTCATCTCCCTCGCTTGTGGGCTCTGTCACTATCCACCTCTGCCTCATCGTCTACCTCGCTCTCCTTCTGCTTTTATCACCCTCCCCTTCCCTCTTGACACCCTCCCTCTCACCTCCTTCTTTCTTCCCTTCCTCCCTGTCTCTTTCCTCTCTCCCCCTCTTTCCTCTCTCTTTTCTATCTCTTTCTCTCCCATCCATCTTTCTCTCTCGTTTCCCTGCATCTGTCTTCCATCCTTACTCCCTGTCTGTGTTTGCAGAAGCTGCTGTTCTCTCTAGGGGGCTCGTTCCTGTACTATGCCGACCACTTCAAGCTCTACAGCGGCTTCTGTGCCAACCACATTAAAGTCCAGAAAGTTCTGGAAAGAGGTATGGCTCTCCTCTCTCGCTCTCTCTTCTGCCAAATCTGTCTCACCCACACTCTCACTACTCCTCCCCCTTGCACCAAAATTGCATCATGTCTGTCATTTACAGGCACTCTGAATTACATCCTAGGTTTGCCCCCTTTTGGTTAACGCATCAATTATGTACAATCTGAAATGTTCTGGAGTGTAACAGCTACTGGTGAGATGCAGTGATGCCGCTTCACATCAACCACCTCTCATCTCTATCTCTCGTCTGACTCACTATCACATAGCCACTAATAGTCACCGTGCGTGTCAATGCTTCATGGCAATACACGATTCAACACTTGCCCAATAAGCGCTAAATGCTGGCTGGTACAGTTTGTCTCCTAGTTTAGCACTAACTAAGCTAGGTGTATATTAAGCCCATTGAACTTTGACAGGATAATAACTTTGAGCGTCCCAGCAAGTGTATGACAGAGAATAAATTCTGAAGGTGATTTATGCCTGCATTGTGTAAAGCGGGCACACTGCCCGGTGCAGGATAAATGGGTGGGGGTGGGTGGGTGGAGTGGGGGTGGGGAACACACAATTGCTCTGCCTGCAAGGGGGAGGGTAAATTGCCCCCATGTGCCTCTTTAAAGTTGTCCCATTACAAGATTTGTCTGCGGGTGGAGTTGGTTTTTCTCGAAGCGGGTAGTTGGATTGGCTTATAATGGCGCTGGGTGGGGAGAGTCTGGCAAGCACTTGCCTTATGTCTCTGATGGCTGAGAATCCACCGGAATAAGGAACAAAATGACAAACCCAGACAATGGTACTGTCTGGCCTGTAGTGGTGCAGTGCAGCATACAGCAGAGGGAGGGCTGGGGCTCAGTGCTACAGTGTTTGACTGCAGATCAAGATGTTGCAGGTTCGAATTCCCTGGGGGGGAATTTGCTGGGGGAAAAATAATCAGCTAAATAAACACATGCATTTCTGTCTGAATTGTCGTACTAATCACCAGCACAGCTCATTACGGTGAGGTACAGAACACTGAAAAGATCATTATTAACGGCTCACATATGTACATGTACATACATAAATGTATACAATTATATGTATTTATCTCAGAAGTCTATTCCTAGAAGCAGGAACAGGAAGGACACAGGCTATGCAGCACATGATACAGTACATGATAGATACAGTGGCCATGTGAAAGAGATGGTACAATACACAAGTGACAATGACCCTGTAACAGCTATCCATTTCTAGCATTAATGATAATAAATAACATGAGAGCATTCAAGTGTGAGATAGTGGTGGGTGTAGGAGGGGAGTTGCTAGGACGTGGGCAGGCCAGTAGGCGTGAGGATGAGAGTCATGGCACTCGGCAGTTACATGTAGATGTAGATCAGAGTACAATACAGATGTATCTAGCTTGGTCTCACCATGATAAGACTAGAGTCACTGTCAGAGCCTTTCATAATTACATGTTTCTCTCCCCCCCTCCCTTTTTCTTATGCTCTCTCTCTTTCTCTCCTTCTCCCTCCCCTCCCCCTCTTCTCTGTTCCTGCGTGGTTCCAGGCCCTGGCTTCGTGCAGTGACAGTGCACAGACTTTTTCTGTTTACCCATTTATTCGTTAATTGCCTGCCAATTACTCTACCAAGTGTCAATGTGGCTGCCTGTCTGAAGCTCCGAGTGCTATAATTAATACCTTAATGGATTCCCTCAGTAGCTGCATAAAAACACACTGAGGTCATGTGGCCCCGATCAACTGTCACAACAGATAGCTTTAATAAAGTCTTGGAATGAAATGGAGAAAAACCATGTCACCTAATATTGATTTGCATGACATTTAATGCATAGTGTGCTGAAGCGCTTGGAGGTGCTTTGGGGTTGTCGTTGCTGTCTGTGGCTCGAGCAGATGGCTAGGCAGCTACTCATGTCAACAGCCATGTTTTACAGTAGCTGCAGTGAAGTGTTGCCATTTTTACTGCAGTGGTCATGCGAGGGTGAGGAATAGCTTCTACTGCCCCCTGGTGGAGCAAGGATACTGCACCAATCAGCAGAGCTGCTTGGTCCAAACCCAGTATGACCATCAAGCAGAAACCAGCCAGGGTGTGAATCTACTGACTGACAGCAGAACGCACGCTAAAGTATTCCTGCTTGATCCTTCCATCCATAGCCAAGACGGACCGGGCTTTTAAGGAGTTTCTGGACGCCAGGAACCCGACCAAGCAGCACTCGTCCACCCTGGAGTCATACTTGATCAAGCCGGTCCAGAGGGTGCTCAAGTACCCCCTGCTTCTCCGAGAGCTGGTGTCACTCACAGATGCAGACAGCGAGGAACACTACCACCTAACTGGTAGGCAGCAACACACAAACGGACTTGGACTTAAACACAGATTCAAACTCTTTACAGACTTGAATTTAACCCACACGCTCAATTTCAAACACGCTGATTCAGCACGTCTCTAATCCACCTCCTGCCCCACCCTGTTGTCTCCTCAGAGGCCCTGAAGGCCATGGAGAAGGTGGCCAGCCACATCAACGACATGCAGAAGATCTACGAGGACTACGGCTCTGTGTTTGACCAGCTGGTAGCAGAGCAGAGCGGCCATGAGAAGGAGGTACGTTCCTCAGCCAGCCCAACGCCCACCAACACACCGATTCATACATTATCATAAGCACCCCAATTTTCTCAAACAAATCTTAGATCTTTGTTAGCTCAGATCTGTAAATACATCATCCACGCCCTGCTTCTCTGCCCTCTTAACTATTTACTAGGTTATTCTATCATTAAAGCAGTATTTTATATTGGAATATTTATATAACTCTCCCAGGAAATTAAACAGCATTACTCTGCTTATGAACATCTAGTCATAATTAATAAATGTTCCCTGCGTAGGAAACACTTGTTTCCTATGCTTGTTTGCTTACTGCTTCATATAGTCTTAGAGCAGTGCTGCTGACGTCCAGTGGTCAGCAGCAGAGAGACAGCCAGTCATCCTGCTGACCAGCTTGATTCCTCCCCTTCCTCCTCCTCGTCTTCCTCACCAGGTAACAGAGCTGTCCATGGGGGAGTTCCTCATGCACTCGTCAGCGGCATGGCTCAACCCTCACCCCTCCCTAGGCCGCATGAGGAAGGACCCGGAGCTGACCGTGTTCGGTGAGCGAGCCGCTGTTGCATCGTGGGAAAAGCTCCCCTTGCCAAAGCCAAAGGCTCTGACTTGGCAGACTCCCTTGGCCTGACACTCCCTGTAAAATTCCACATGCTGGCCATAGCTGATTGGATTGGCTTCAGACTTGAAGGCCAAACACGGTTTTAATCATTCGCTCTTTTTAATGGCTCGTACTTTATTTTGGATGCAACATAAATCTACATCAGCTTTGCATTATGTTTATAGACTTATATTTTGTTAATCAGAATTGTTTGTCAAAGCTAAGTTGCAGCATAGAACAGCGACTGTAGAAGTGAGTGGGTGTAATGCCAATACACTGTGTAAACTGCCTCCTCTGAAGAGCTTGTGAAGTGCAGCGTGGCTACTGTATGTTCTCACAGTTCAGTCTAAACATCTCGTGTTGTATCTCTCCTCAGTGTTCAAGAAGGCAGTGATCCTAGTCTACAGGGAGAGCAACAAGCTCAAGAAAAAAATGGTGAGCTCTCATCTCCCTCCCTCTCCTCCTCACCCCCCCACCCTCTGCTTTCATCATTCTTGGAGCTTTGATGCCCCTCTGTAATGCCGATCTCTCACCATCGTGGTTGGTTGTTTATCTGTGTGTGTGTGTGTGTGTGTGTAGACTAACGCGCGCTCCACACACTCCCATGGAGATCTGGACCCCTTCAAGTTCCGCTGGCTGATCCCCCTCTCCTCACTGCAGGTCCGGCTAGGCAACGCTGCAGGTGAGTGGGACAACACAACTCCAAATACACAAACTCACTTCTACATTTTTCACCAGCCGGCACATCTTTTACACCTCCCTTCTCTTTTCAAACCACGTTAAGACTTGCTGATTTAAAGTATCTCCTCCTCTCAGGAACAGAGACCAACTGCATCTGGGAGCTGATCCACACCAGGTCTGAGCTGGAGGGTCGACCAGAGACTGTGTTCCAGCTGTGCACCAGGTGAGAGGGCAGCAGAGCTTCATCACTCCTAATGATGAGCGCTCCTCAAGACACCACATGTAGAAGGGAAAAGGACTGGGATTGATAGTGCTGAGCATAGTAAAGTCATCCGTCATGAAACTCCAGGAGGGAGTCTGGATGGGATTTCCATCTTCCATGAGATACACCTTGCAGACGTAGGGTTTTCAGTTGTGTGTGTGTGTGGAGATTCTGGAGAGTAGAGACTGTTCTCGCTGACCATGGTTTTTGAAACACCCCTGCCCCACCCCTCTACAGTGTCCCAGAGTGCAAGGTGAACATCATCAAGGTGATTCGCTCCATCCTCCGGGAGAACGTGCGCAGGAACTTACGGAGCGAGCTCCCTGGAGAGAGGGGAGGGAAGGAGCGTGTGGTGCCCCTGCGCAGCACCATGCCCTCCTCAGCCAGGATAGGTGAGCCACAAGTTGAGGAAGAGGGGGAAATGGGAACTGCTCCTTTAATTGTGGATAAATTGTGTTGGGGAACAGGTTTAAACTGGTATAGTCTTACTGTAGGATGGAAGTGGATGCTGTTAAGTCTGCTTTCTGCTGGGGGTCTTGTCCCTTACCTCAACACAACCATGTTTTAAAGTGTCTAATCTTTTTTTTATTTGGTACTAATTGTCTCGTCAAGGCGGCCTTGTCTAAACATCTTTCCTTCATCTCCAGGTTCCTCCAGAGCCTCCTGGCTATGTAAGCAGCCCCTGCTGGACCTCTCTGCCCAGACCGGCACCCTCAAACCAGGACCGCCCGACTCTGACGAGGGCAGCCAGAGCAGCAGCACCCCCAGCTCCTCTGGAGGTCCCCTCACGACAAGCCCCTTCTCCCCCGCCTCCGACACCAAGTCCCTCCCCCCCAGGCAGTCCTGGTCGCAGGGCTCCAGACACGGCCACCCCCAACCAGCCTCGTTAAAGGAATCAGACATCCTGAGCGACGAGGGCGACGAGGACGAGGAGTTCAGCGAGGCCGGTGGGAGGCGAAGGGAGAGCCAAGGGGGCATGTCCCCCACCAGTGCCATTGAGGCCCAGTTCCACCAGCTGAAGCTGTCTGAAGAGGTGGCGTCCAGGCGCACTCAGGCCCCCCGTGTCCAACCAGAGGGCGCGGAGGTGGACACGCCTGAGAGCCAGCCCAAGCTGGTGCGAGGCCACTTCAACCCGGTCAAGAGGAAATGCAGCAGTAGCTTCCGGCGTGGCCAGGGGGCGCTGCTGAGCATGAGGGAGCACAGCAGGTCATTGGACAGCCAGGCAGAAGGAACCGGGGCGGTGGACCTCAACACCCTGCTGGAGAGGGAGTTCAGCGTTCAGAGCTTGACCTCAGTGGTCAACGAGGACTGTTTCTATGACCCCGGAGATAGTACAGATGCAGGCAGTGCCCCTTCTTCTTAGGGCCAAGGATGCAGGTGGAGCGCGAAGCGAAAGTGCAGGATACGCAGATCCAAACCAAAGCTTTGCCTGCCCTGCCACCAAGGGAGGGAAACCCCTGCTTCCAGGGTTGTGTTGCACCTCAGTTATGTGTGTAGTAAACACGCCCACCATCCTGCTACTGTACGCCCAGGTTGGCCTGGAGATTCTGATGGATGCCTTCTGGCCCAGAGACATGCGCCCCCCCTGAGAGGCGAGGAGAGGTGACTCTGTTCTGGTGATAATGACTGCAATGAATCTGCTGAGCACTGATGCACAGCTAAGCCCCTCCCAGCTCAGAGGGTGTCTCTCTGCGCTGCTCTCCACTCTAGAGCAATGCATCTCAATATTCTAAAGAGGATTTCACTTCACTCCCTCTCCACTCCATCATTGATTGGTCATAAAGTATGTTCAGGTCTATTCTATTAAACTCAATTTCCTGATCTAAAAATGTTCTAGAAGGCCAATAAAAGGCAGGATGTTGACAGGAAATGTGCCCTTAAAGTAGTACCAATGAAGGAAATGAGGCTAAGAGTAGAGCAAGCCACCATCGATGATTGAGACCCACCCCAAGAACTGTTCTTGTACCCAGACTTCCTGCCAGACAGGATGTCTGTTAGAAAGGACAGGACGGACATTGATTTTATCGTGACTATGCCTTGCTGTATTTTGTGCACTAAGTACACTGTTTGCCTACATATTTGAAACCTCTTTTTTTCTATTTGTACATCTTGGGTCTTTGTCATTTTTTAAAGCAATTTTTATTTATTGATTACCGTTTTATTGCTGAGAGGAGCAACTATTGGGTGAAGGCTTGAATTGTCGATGGGAAGTTGTCCCATCTGGAAAAAAAGACATGCAAAAAAACAAACAAAAAAAACACAAAAAAATGCAATACAGTGTGAAGTTATTTTCCACATTCTTTTAAATGTATTGAAGTGGAAAGCGTTCTCACTGGATGGTAGCTTGTGTTGTACACATACCAACGACATCTGTAAGAGAAAACTGCATGATGGAATTGAAACAATGTTGTGTGCAGACCCAATTTCCACAGTCTCTTTTCTATGTTTTTATGTTTCTTGTACATTCAAATTAAGTTACAGTGCAGGTAAAATTTCATCATTTATACTCTTTCACATACTTGACATTGTACAGGTAGAAATGGCAATAAATATGAGTTTTGGTACCAGTTGGTAGGGGATATTTTGTAACAGTACTTATTTGACATCACAAGGTTGTGAGGTAATTTAAAAACTTACTATCCTACTGCTTCCCATCTTGAACTCCACTGTAAGAATGCCTTTAAAATGCTAGCATACCAATGAATGTGAATGCCCCCCCTTTTCTCATGGAATTGTTTTTTATAAATAAAAGTTTTTTTATCTGTGAGATACAGTCTTGTGCGTCATTATTTCACCCGCTTTTCAAAGCCTGCGTTGCGTTGGCTTTGAGCCTTGATTGTTCCATGGAGTCATCATTGCATTGACAGGTATGGCAGAAATGAGATGAAAGTTTTGTTTTATTCTCGGCTCTATCCCTAGGCAAGGCTTGCTACTTGTCGTTGACGAGCTGTCAAAACCAAATGGAGACTCCTCCTTGTAGTTTGGTCCCAAAACAGGCGTCTATTTTCTGCATAATTAGGTGAGGAGCAGGACAATGCAGCAAGATGAAAATGTATGAGTTACCTGGTACACTGCTGGTACTTTATTGACCTTGAATCTGATAGTATTACAGTACATTTACAGTTGGATTACTTTTCTATGACATAATCCTGCAGTACAATGTGCTCCTAAAAACAGATGGCTAGTATTTTTTTGCTTTTAAGAAAATCTTTGATATATGAAATGCTTCTGTCAGGTTTGATGATATTTATGTATTTCTTTCTTTTACACGTCTGGAGCTGACAAATTTCCGGCACTTTCCTTTTTCCCCGTCTAAATCCCTAGTGAGGTGGGGAAGCTGGGCGCTATGGCCTAAATCAGCCATCACGCTCCCGTTCTCTAAACTGGCCTTTGAAATGCTTTTTGCTGTGTTTTTAACCCCACTGACGCAAGACATCACAAAAAAATCCTAGTTAAACCTCCCTGTGTCGAGTTACTTGTGTATTCGCTCCAACTGGTCAATGTACAAACTCGATCAATCATCCCTTAACAACAAGAACAGCCCAGTACCAAACTAAGCCACAGCTTGCTTTGAGATGGTTCAGTTTTGAAACGCATCCAAAAGCCGTTTCTCCACATGGAGCTAAGGCCTGCTCCTTTTCTCCTTTTACTTTCTCAGCTCCTTGTCTCGGCTCAGGGAATCCTCAGTACGGTAACTCACCTATCGCCTCAGGGAGCTAAAAGAAATGGCTTTAAAAATGCATGCCTCTGCCAGGTGGAAATGTCAAAGCTAAGAGCGGTCCGTTGTCTCTCGCCACTAAAAGAGACCATTAGCAGTTTTTCCCTCTGTCTCTTTCGTGTTGGCTACAGCTGGTGTGTCATAAGAGCTCGTGGGTGTCTGGGTCCGCTGTGCCCCCTACGGTGCCAGCAGGCTTGCCCATCTTCCTTCCCAGGTGTTTAAGGCGGAGCTCTTCTCTGAAGTCGAAGGTGAGGAGGGCGGGGTCGCTGGCACAGAGGCGGGCGTAGGCGTCTGACAGCGTCCTGAACTGGGAGATGGACAGTTCCATGGGCCGGAGCGTGGGGTCGACGTCTGCCTCCCGCATCATCACCTCTGCCAGCTCCCACCGTTGGGCGGCCGGGAAAAGCATTCTGCAACGAAGGAACAATGTCCTTTTACTAACATTCGGGCCAGTTGATTTCCGCTTGGTATCTTCACAATCTGTACATTTCTAATCAAATGAAAAAAGTTCAACTGAAACACGGAAGTGGCCCTGTGTGGCCTTAGCGTGGGCTGTCTGAGTCTGCTGGCTTGTAGTGCATCATCTCAGCCCAGCAGCACCCACATACTCTACAGATGCTGCCTTACCGCCTCAGCTTCTCCACAAGCTGGTTATACAGCCGCCTAACCCACCGCTGTTATGTAAGTTCTGCTGCCTCCTCTCTTGTATGACACTCCAATGACTCATAATTGCTGCTCGCTTTAGAACAGCTTCTTTTGTTATCCTGGGCATACATACACTTCTTCCAGCCATGGGGGTGGCTGCAGGCGGCAGGTGTGTTTGTGTGTGTGTATGTGTATGTGTGTGTGTACGTGTTGTTGGTGAGAGCTCTGAATAGAGCTGGTCAAGGCTGAGCTGAGAGTTCATTGGACCCTTAGAGATGATAGAACAAGGAGTTGACTGGAATGATGGAGATGGCTGGGAGAGCACAAGAAAGATGGCGAGAGAGAGAAAGAAAGCGCAAGCCTGTGGGGGTAAAAGGAACATGTGAAATACTGCTTACTCGATTCCTTTGCGGCAGTGCTTCCTCCGGAACTGGAAGACGTTCTTGACTACTTTCTCCACCAGCTTGAAGGGCTGCTCGATCTGGGGGCGAGCGAGGGGGGTGAAGTGTACCACACCCACATCCACCTACACACACACACACACACACACACACACACAAGTACAGGGTTAGGTAGATCCAGCTGCTGTGAATCCACAGAGGGAGAAAAGAGAGGGAAAAGAAAAGAGAGAGAGAGCAAAGAATTGCGAGCGGGAGAAAGGTGACGCAGCATTCGCTGGCGAGCTAGTTCCGGTTGCCACAGTAACACCTGTGCAATGGACCATGGAAACAAACCCCTCTTCCTGTCATGCTTGCGCTTGCCCCGGCGCGCTCAATACCTCACAGTGTGATAAGACACGAGGTGACACACTCAAACACACTTATTTAGACTCCCTCTGGACTCACTACCTCTGTATGGGAAGCCAACCTGGGTTATATTTGTAGCACTTTAGTGTTCAAGGGACTTTGGTTCGACAGAAAAAGAAATGCTCAAGCGTTGTAGCTAACACTTCATTTCTAACACTAAAGCCATCTAGAAGATAGATGGAGGGGCTAAGCAGATCCAGGAGGCGGAGCTGGTCCGGCACAGCTTGTCTTCCATGGGGGAGGAAGAGGAGGGCTAGGGGGGAGTCCTGGCGCTGGTCCCCCCGCTCACTGCAGCCTCCGGATCCCTCTCCTGTCAGCTTTAAGCCGATATGACAAACTGTTGAAGTAATCGTGCCAGACTCAGCAGAGCCTATAGTTCTCCTCTGATCTCTCTTTTTCTCTTTCGTCCTCATCCACATTCTCTCTCTTTCCCTTGCTCTCTCTCTCTCTCTCCCTCATGGTTCCACTCCCCCTTATAAACACTCAGTCTCTGTCTCTCCACTTACAGTACACACATACTCACCGCTCCCTCTCTCCCTCTCTCTCTCTCTCGTTATCATTCAGTCTGTCCTTCTCTCTCCCCCTTTAATCAGTGGATTGTCCACTTTTCTCCGAGGCTCATAAAAAGGATTGTGCTTAACTATCTTTTTTTCCCCTCTCCTCTTCAAAGCCCTCTGTTCTCTCTATTCTCCGTTGGGACTTCCAGGGGGGGGGGTCTCAAACGGACCCCCATCAATGCCTCCTTCTAGCCTGAGGAGGCAGAACTACAACGAAGCCTGTCTGAGTGGAGCTATGTGTGGACGTACCAGTGCCACGACGGGACCGTGGGCGACAGAGCAGAGCGCTGGCTGTCTGCCGGCCGTCACCTGCTAATAACCCTGTTTTCCCAGGGGCCGCTAACTGACTGACGGACAGACGGAGGGAGTGACAGAGTGACGGAGGTACAGACGGAGTGAGGGACTCGGGGGGGCTGCTGGCTTGCTTGTCTGTCCCTTGTGGAAAAGGAGCTCCGACTAGGGACTGAGGCAACCTCATGGATACAAAGCTGAATAAACACAGTGGATTGACAGGCAGACCATAACCATATGCAGGTACAGGGACTCATGTGTAGAGACGATTCTGGATAGCAAGGCTGAAAACTACTGTGAGGTAGGATACTCTCTGGTGACACACACACACACACTATTACACAGACACACCACCTGGAAATTGAGAATGTACTGTAGTGCTGCATGCTCTCTGGTGAAACACGCAGGCTATCAACGCGCACGCATGCAGGTATGTAGCGTGAAGGTGTGCAATTTGCAGTAACAGCCCTCCTGTAGGGACAGCTTGCCCAGAGGACCTCCTCTCTCATGCTCGTGTATCTCTCTGTTGAGTCTCACCTCTTCTACACTTGCTAGGCAAGGGGGCTGGGCTGGGAAATAATTGGGGGAGGAAAACTAAAGTGATCCAAGGACGCACAAAGGAAGGCTTCTTAATGAGCTGTTTAGATTCTCGCCCCTCGCATGGAACAGCGCTTGAGCTGGGCTGGTAAACCAGGGTGTTATTTTCGTATCTGATCTGAGTGCAGCATCGCCTTGCTTGCTTACCTGCCTCCTTAACTGCCGCATTGGCGTGCAGCGGAAAAAGGACACTGCTAGAGGAGGCTGATTGTCTGAGCAGCCAGATCTATATGGACTAGGAAGTGCAGCAAACTCCTGCTGTCAGCAGGAAACTAAATAGCAGATGTTGTAGGAATGGTGAAGGGCTTGCTGTAGGAACTTGGCTACTAAGACCACACAGGTGTTTAGTATAATAAAGTACATGTCTGCGTGGTGCAATTACTTAACCTGACTAAAGGATCGTGTCATTCCTCATTGACATTTACTAACGTTGGTGATGAATAAAGCAGCATTTTGGAAAGTGGTGGCTGTGCAGGTACCCCACCAGTAACAGGCGTTTCTCAGACGGACTCATGTGCATCAACCGGACGGAAGAGGCCACTATGGATCGGGAAAATCAATTCAGTCCGCATGTCACATCAACACACCACTATGTGAAGCTGACTCCTGTTTCTATGCTGCCCCCCCCCAACACACACACCCACACACACCCACAGTGATGCTGCATGATCTGACTGCCATCTGTTTGGTAGAGCTAATATAAAAGAATGCCTTTAATTTCACTTCCCTTGACTAATTAGGCCATTTATATTCCGCACTTCATGATTTAGTAGAAGAGCATGGAGAAAGTCGATATTCAGACTATACGGGCAGCAGCATTTCAGCCGTCGGCTTGTCCGAGTCACTTTGCTGTGTGATTTATGAACGGGCCGGCGACGCGCTTTCACTAGCTCGCTCCGCTGTAATATATCCCCCTCCCGCCATTAATCCTCCTCTGATAACCTTAACACGCAAGAAACTTCCATCTTAAATCATGCGTCGGCTCCGTGGCCCTCCATCCAGGTGCTTTGCAGATGACCCCATTCCAATATTTTGAATCTGTTGGGAGACATCCTGAACTGGAACCTGAAAGTGACTTATTGACCTGAGACCCACCGTATCGCTCGGTTCCACCGCCTCTCATCTGTCATCCTGCTTCCTTTCTGGGTGGCAAGGAGGATCATAGATTGTGTGCATGTGTAAAGAATAGAGGGTTGATTGGAATGTAAATAGGTTTCAAAGCCATGTGAGTGCAGAATGTGTAAGAGAGGAAATAAACAAGAAAATCACAACCCCTTATGATTTCTCCAAATGAGCTTGTTATGTAAGAATCTGTATTCAAACTCATAAAAATTCCTCCTCTCTCTTTAGTTAATTTGGTCCTGGCTTTTTTAAACAAAGACTTCAAACATGCACATAGACTTTGAACCTGCTTTCCTTCACATACTTCCCATAGAATACACAATTGTACTATTCCTACATTCACACCTCATCTTACTTTTTGTTGTTTTATGTCAGTGTAATCGGAAAGGACTAAGCGCTACTATAGACTTCTCAGTCTGTCACAATCACAGCTCTGGCCAACCTCTCAAGTACTGCGCTTTGACCGACTTCGGGATCAGACACACACGAACACTTCTACATTTTCGAATTTCATCCGTTTGACCTTCCCAAAGCAACGCAGAGCAACTCTATTACATCCGTTATGCCCTGTGGCTCTGCCGTCCCCTGCCCATTCCCACCTTACACGACTCCTTCCTCCCGAGCCTTGCCCAATGGTGTGTGAGTCGGGATAATTTGTCATCTCCCTCTGAGCGTAACCAAGACGAGATGGCAGCCCCCTAGGGCAGCAACCGCTATACCACCTGAACTACCATCCCACCTTACATAACGGCAGAGGTTCAGTTGGGGGTGGAGGGTAGAGAGAACATTGGAGTATACAGCTGGGAAATAAAAGGAGCGAAGACAAGAGAAAGGGGGATGGGTGTGGGGCACCAAGAGGGAGGACGCCATGCATTAATCATAACAATACCTTGAAAGGACAGCGTCCATTACATCAGTTCTGGCAGGACAAGCAGTCAAAAGGACAACAAGGCAGCAGTCAATGCTTCTGAACTGCCTTTTAGCTTGGAATGCTTCTGATACTGGATCTGTAGCTGGCTACTGGTCCATTCCATGCTACCACACTGCCTCAGATACACATACCCACAGGGGGAGGGGGGGGGGGCAGCCAAGCCTGGTCCCTGTCTGGTCACAGGACCTGAGACAAGTCTCCCCAGAAATATAACTTTCTTCAACTTTCTCAGTGTTCTGGAGCATTCCTCTGTGTGGGCATGGATGTTACAAAAACAAGAGCTGTGGATGGAAACCAAGCCCAAACTACCCATGCTATTCGTAGAGACCTCAGAATGCAATGTTTTTTTATGTGATATTTAAAAACTCATAAATGTCATAACAGTCAGTGCGCTTGGGAATGCATGTTAATGGAGAAACGTGACGGCTCGTATATCAACCCGGGGTATTTCCCAGCATGTCACAACTGCTTTCCATCTTGTCGGATACAAATACAGTGTGGTGAACAAGGGCGCAACCGTGTATGGAAGAAGACTGTCAACGCCCACATCCCATCTATCGCATGACACCTTGGACCATAACATTGAATGACCACCTTTAGAAAATGACGAGCACCAAAAGCAATTACACGCGGAGGAATGAGGGATATGCAAATTGGACAATAAAAGTCCCTCATCTGGGGTAAGGACGATCGCTCTGTCCAGTCATGCCTCGGAGCGATTCTGGGGAGAACTCTGTGGCGAGGTGATAAAATAAAGGGACCATGCTTATAATAGCCTGCCTTGTCTTCACACATCACAGCATCACACATCGACACTCCCTGGGTGCATGTTAGCTGCCTACCCTTCCTCCACCCCCTCTACTCCTGCTCCTCTCCCGCCTCTCTCTCTCTATATATTTATATATTTATTAGCTCCCTAAAGAACACCAGCATCAGCATTTAGGATCTCATCAGTTAAAAAATAACCAACACACACAGGCAAATTTCTTGTCTTGCGGTTTCTGTGGCGGGGAACTGAATACCGCAAGGTCCACAAGTATGTAGTGTGAAGGTCAGAAGGACAACACAACCTCAAGAAATACTTTGCTGTACACTGTCTGCATCTTGTGGCAGACGCAGTCTTTGGAATAGGCCTCTGGGGGACTACAGGAGACAGGATAGGGGGAGGTGGGGAATTGGACCAAATTAAACAAACCGATCAATGACTAAACCAATCCATCACCTCTGGCTCACCAGTAACGACCAAGCATCAGTATGGCCAACTCATTACAGGCAGGGGGTTTGGCTATATTATTTCCAGACTAGCGGTTTTGATTTGCCCATGCAGCAGAATTATGGTAACACACATCTGCGTTTTCAAGGGTATCCCTTCTGTTAGCCCTGTCTGTTTATTATTTGCTCCGTCTCATTTGGCCCTCTTTGTCATTCATGAATCAAGGCCATCCTAGCTACTCCTTCACCCTGTTCCACGTCCTCCTGGGTATTGAGTGGAGCAGAGGTGAAGAGGAGGGGGCAGCAGCTGGGAGTTTAGGCTCCTGTGGAGAGCCTGCTGCTCCTGCTTCAGGTCCAGGGAGGGTCTGTCTTGGCATCATGGAGTGTTGCTTACACAGAATGCTGCACTAACCCTATTATAGACTAAATAAAAGAAATGGCCACACTCCTAGACAAAAGTCTGGACATTTAAAATGCCACATCCATTTCCCCGGGTTGGAATAATAAATTTTTCGCGACAATATTTTTGTTGTTTACTTAATCATTTTTGAAGACATCGACAGGCAAGTACACAATTGGCCTAATAAAGGGAGGCTGCTGCATTCTTTACTTTATCAATATTATTTTGAAATGATAAAGTCTGAGAACGGTTTAACTTATGCGTTTGCAGAGCTGAAAAAGTCGGGTAGCTTTACTGTGTAAAAACGAACTCAGTACATCAGTTTGACATGCGAGGTGGATTCTCATTCCTATGGTGAAGATTTACACACAGTTAACGATATTTTTAGGGTGGTCAACGAAAATCGAAGGTAAAGGGGGGACAAGCTAACGGTTTTCTGCTTGCGATATATACCTACTTCCGACTGAACATCTTTCAACCACCAGCACAAATAAACATAAAGGTTAATACTTTCGTTCCAAAAAAACAAAAAACACATTCAATGTTTTGAGGCTGCTTGATAAATAAGTATTTATTACACTACGTTTTATAATTTAAGACTGTTGCTGAATACTAATAACGGCACCCTAGTTAGCCACTCCGAGACTGCATGAGTTCCCTGATGAAAATACATACGACTTTGTGTTAGTCCTTTTAAGAAACTAGTCTGTTGTAACGAATTGTGCAGCCGACTATGCGTATACAAATATGTGGGCAACTTGTCTATTAATCTTATTTTTTGGTAATTTAAACAGAAGTATGTATTTGAGCGGGGGGGAATGTAAGACTGTGGGTTTAACGCCCGAAAGGTTTTCCGTGCTGAACTTCTGCTTATGGTTTTACATTCATTGTCGGCTCACCGACTACGGTGACGTCGAGCCTATTCTCCAGTGAAAGGAAAGCTACCTTCTATCAAAGGCACGGAGAGAGCATGTGTGGTCCATGACTGGGATGTCCTCTAATGTACTGTTGCTAAGGAAATGGATGACATGAATGGAGCCGCACGAACTAACCCTGTTGGTGTGCGCGTGTGTATGTGTGTTTACAGAAATATGAGCGAACAACCTGACGCGTCATAGCAAGCTCTGCACCAGTCGAGGTAAGCGGTTTTAACGTTGCTTTTGTGCTGTACGTTGTTTACAATGTAGTTATTCATCGGTGTTGAGTTAACGAGGCTTTTTTTAAATCCACATTGTTTAGTCAAGCCAGCCTGTGAACGCATTACGAAAAGCAACGTAGACTGTTAAGTAAAGAAGGAAAGCATGTTTTACCATTTCATGTCAAAGTTATGCTCTGTGCATCGTTACAACATTGCCAGATCCGTAGAAGATCATACAAATCGCTTAGAATGGACCTTTAGAATTGTTGTATTTTTTGAAGTCAGGTGTGGTAACCTTACAAGAGTGAGGTGAGGACACTGCAGCTTTAAGTCCACATATTGAGCATAGCAAATACCACAAACTCATTTCTCCTCTCCAGTAACACTTCTACAAGGCACCGTCATAGGGGTAATAAGGCAGGCGCAGGGGGCACAGAAAATGCACACACACACAAATCCTAATGTCTCTCTATCCAATAATATCCAATAATAAGAGCCCGCTCTGGTCGCTCGGTCTTAACACTCCCTTTGTTCCCTGCAAGAAAAGTGTGGGGTGATTGAGGGGAGAGAGAGAGAGAGAGAGAGAGAGAGAGAGAGAGAGAGAGAGAAAGAAAAAATAGAGAGGGGAGGCTAGAGGAAGAGGGACCTGCTCAATTCAATTTCTCATTTCTGTCTCCCTCCTCTAGTCCAGAGGAGCCAGATCTGAGGAGCATAGGATTGTCTGGCAGCTCTTTCCCAGCGGTGGGAGAGCGAGGCGGCGGGCTGGACAGAGGGGTTGAGGCGCCTGGCTGTGGCTGGGTGAATGCTGCCTGGCAGAGGGGGAGCTACAGCAGCAGCGGCAGCGGCTGCGTGGGCAGCGACGGTGGGTGGAGGAGGAGGAGGAGGAGGAGGGGGATGGCATCCACGGGCATGCAGATCTTTGCCTTCGTCCTGGCGCTCCTGGGCATCATGGGCGCCATGGTGGCCACGCTGCTGCCTAACTGGAAGGTGAGCGCCGACGTGGGCTCCAACATCATCACGGCCATCTCCCAGATGCAGGGGCTGTGGATGGACTGCACCTGGTACAGCACGGGAATGTTCAGCTGCACGCTCAAGTACTCGGTGCTGTCGCTGCCCGCCTACCTGCAGACTGCCCGCACCACCATGGTGCTATGCTGCGTGCTGGCCGCCATGGGCCTCTGCCTAGCGTCTCTGGGGCTCAAGTGCACCCGCTGGGGGGGCGGGCGGCGCTCCAAGAGGCACGCCGCCATCGCCAGTGGTGGCTGCTTCATCGCCGCCGGCTTCCTGTGCCTGGTGCCGGCTTCCTGGTTCACCAACGAGGTCATCACCAACTTCCTGGACTCCAGCGTGCCCGAGAGCAACAAGTTTGAGCCCGGGGGGGCGGTGTACGTGGCTTTCGTGTCAGCGGGCTTCCTCTTTGTGGGGGGGGCCATCTTCTGCGTGTCCTGCTCTGGGAAGAGGCACGGCGGCAGGGATATGGTCCTGCTGCCCCCCCCTGATAAGCTGCTGCTTCAGCAGCAGCAGCAGCTCCTGCAGCAGCAAGAGCAGCTGCAGCACCAGTACTGCTCCCTCTCCCCCTTAGACAACAAGACTGGCTACAGCCTGCAGGACTATGTGTGACTGAGCTCTGCCGGTAGGCGTGCAAGCTTAAGGCTATGATGGAAAAGAGACAGCAGGAGGAGGAGGAGGAAGGGGGGGGGGACACCACTGTCGTCTTGCCGAATAGTAGACAAGGAGGAGGAGAAAAAATAGGAGCGCGGTGAAGGACTTTGAAGACGTTTGTGTCCCTGCCGTCTTCCGTCTTGTATTTTTCCCTCCTTCTTTTTTTGTGTTCTGCAAGCACAACAATCAGTGGAGGTATTCCCTGAGCTGCGCCCGGGAACAGACGGAGAGTGTTAATGTGAAACCTGCTGCAGGATCACCGAAGGAGAGCCGCCTGAAAACAAGGCAGACCCTCCGTCATCAGTAGATCACAGAGTTACCCGTTTGTCAGGATGCCTTTTTCCGTTCCTTTTTACCTCCTTCATTTCGTCCTCACCAAAGGTTTGAATTGGGGGAGGGGAGGGGGGGAGCAATCATTTAGCTGCTAACAATCGTTGGGTGCCCTTTCATTCGACAAGTCGGCAATATGATGTCTCAAAGAGGCAGCAGTAGGTGGAAGCCCTTTCAATAGCAAGCCATTGTAGTTTTTTGCCAAACATTCACTAGAAATACACTTGTTGGGGACTGATTTAATAAAATGATACTTATTTTTGGTAGCTAATAATAGAAGGATTGATATTTTGCCTATAAAGCATGCTGTCCGTGGCCTGTCTTTGTATTGATACAGTGGAATGCCTGGTTAGAAATTGGAGATGTTAGTAGACACTACAATGCCTGTGCCAAAAAAGCTGTAGTACATGACCCCTCTGAAACTGTTCAAAGAAAAGCTGTCAGGATGAGTAAATATGGGTGCTGGTCCGATGATGGAAAGAGAAATCCAAACAAACAGAACCTAGCCTCGATCGCAGCAGGTGGAAATGGGGATAGGGAGAGTGTGAAAGGGAGATGGAGAGGGATCCTCTCTTCCAGCAGAGTGGACTGTCTGACATGTTGCTTTCCCATTCTGGTTCCAAATGAAAGAAGGCTGCCTTTTCTAGCTCGCTACTGATTCCATGTATACAACCAGGCACACACACACACACACACATGCATACAGATTAAGAGACTGCCACAGGCAGAGACATATACGCACACAGATACACAACCTCCTACACACATGTACACACACACACACACACACACACACACACACACACACACACACACACACACACATGCTCTAGACGACATAAACACTGAACCCTCTGACACACACCGGAGCTGCATGCGCTTTTCACTTGAGCTGTCCGCCTCCTCACTGCCATGGTAACGGGATCCGGCGCCCAAATATCTTTCTTGTCTGGGATTGTGTGTGTGTGTCAGGTCAGAGCTTTGAGGTTGAGCAGGGGGGCATCTCTGTCTGTACCCAGGTCCATAAGCCTTCCATAGAAGCTCCGCACACGCTGCGAAGCTTCTTCTAATCCCTTTTATTAGGCAGTCACATGAACCAGCAGCCCAGCGTCACTCCCAGGTTTGGGAAACGCTCCCTCTTTGTTGACCATTGTTAACAGTGTGTCTGACATGCAATTAAGGTTACGTGGGGAAATGCAGCGTCATTTGAGAGGCTGGTGGGTGCGAAGATAGACAGCAAGGATATTGGTGTTGTACAGAGGCAAGGTTTGAGTCGCAGCGTGCGGTGTGGCCATGCTGTGTCAACGGTCTCTGCTTGGAAAAGGTTGGATTCGCTCCCCATATGTGGCTTGTTTTTTCAAGTGCGTCAGCCGTGCATATGCTATCTAGCAGTCTGCACCTGTCGGTCTGTCTGTAGGTGTCCTACCTCTCGTCCAGTCATGTGGAAGCGCAGTTGCATGTTGAGAGCATGCTGTCCGGCACATGTCTGCTTACACACACGCACACGCACACGCGCGCACACGCACGCACACACACACACAGCCACAAATGCAAACACGCACGCACTCACTCACCCACTGGCCCTGGCTGCTCGTATGTCAGAGGTGCTTTAAAACAGTTCAGTTCCCATGTGTGTCTTGAGTGTTCAGAAAACGAAGGGGGGAGGGGGGAAGAGGGGGAGGGGGGGGGTGCTGAGAGGGGGGATGGGAGGTATGTTGTCTCCAGTCTGAAATGGCTGCTCTAGTGACAAGCTCTGGCAGTGATGTGGAGCTTGGCTCTCCTGTTCTCTCTCTACTCCCACTCTATCTCCTAAATAGGCAGTTTCCCGGGGTGGAGCAGATGGCTAAGCCCAGCTCGCCACCTGCAGGCTCCTTCCGGAAGTCTTGGGGCACTGCTGGGGGGCATCTCAGCAGAGCCTGGCAGTCCTACCAGGCCTGGCAGCCCTACAGGGCCTGCTTCCTGGTTCCTCCCCCTATCCCTCTGGCCTGGCTAACCACCATGCCCTCAACACAGAGCATTAAAACAAGCTCTGGGATCTAGTCAATAGCAACCCAGTGCACAGGCACGGTGAAGAATGCAATAAATATGAGACAAGAATGTGCCATAGTCAATAAGATGCGTGTTTCAGAATGTGCCAAATGGACTCATGACAAGCTTAATACTGTTCCGAGTTCCTTTGGTTTATTTCTTATCCCATTGTTTGTATATGAGTTACATATTCAAAGACGTTTTATGGATTTCTTATTTGTTCTGCCAGACTTGAGTTGGTTAATCCGTGTGTACATTGGGATACAGTATTACGAACAACGTTTTTTCAACCATTCAATTCCTTCTTATCCAAAGCACAGAATTATTTCAGGGGCATACATATTTCAGTTTCATTACAAATGACATTGATGGTTTTGAGAATTGTTTTATAAATCACACTTAGCGAAATTGTATCCATTTTTATCTACAGTATTTGAAGTCTGCAGTGGACTGTACATATTTATCAATAAATACAAATCCTAATTTGTACTCTTTACATTTTGTCTGGCATGCATAAGATTACATGTTCATGCTTTGTATCTTCTTTATAAGAAGACTACTAGGCTGGCCCAGTGTAACATTGTTTGACAGCAGTTTGTTTCAAATGGCTGAGCATTGCAAGTCCCCTGAACCAGTACAAATGTACATAATACAATTGGCAGTCTGAGAAGGAATAGAGGAAGAAGAAAAAAAAAAGAGAGAGCGCTATAGCAAACTAGCCTCTTTTTCTGTCTGAAAAGATCTAGCAGGCAAACGAACATACAAGGTTTCTCTATTTGTGGATGTGCAGCTTCATAATCAGCGCACCATTTTATTAGCTTCTGAATGACCGCAGTGCAAAGTGCAGAGCAGTAATGTCTCAACAACCACAGCGCTCCAGCAGAAACCCCAAGACAATAATTATCGTTTTGATAATTGCAGCTTATTTTTGTGGATGCTTTAGCACTTCTTCATTTGCCAGGAGGATTATGCAGACGAACAGTTGGAATGTTCTGGTAATGTCTCAATGTGCTTGTGCGAGTAGCTCTATTTTTTACTAATAAAACTATTTTGTGGAAGCAACATGTCTTTCATTTGCTTTGTGTGTGCGTGTTGGAACATTGCGGGTCCATATATGCATGTGTGACAATACTACATGTGTGTCTGGTGTGTGTTCTGCATTGAGGACTGAAGTAGACGACTATGACAACAGTTGGTGATGACGGTCAGCTTGTTGCCAGAAACCCAGATCTTTGGAGAGTACAAGATGAGCGTAGGCAGCAATGCAGGCTGTTCACCCAGCTAGCACGCAGCTTCTATTGGGTTTCCTGAAACACAGCTCAATCAGGCAGAAATGGGGAATTTGATTCCCTCTAAAACTGATATCCATAAAACATCACCGCCAGTCCGCAAATGGCTTTAGAGAAACGGGAGGCTTGCTGTCCTCTGCGCCCATCTGCAGGGCTCGGTCATATCTTATTGAGACGTTTCGCATGATTAAGTGGCCTGGGAATACTACCAAAAACCTTAGGAGCGTCGGTGCAAATATCTGCTGTTCCAACGTACTACGATTGTCATTTGGTGTGAGCGATATGCCAAGCCGTGTTGGCTTGCTCCTGAACCCATGCAGTCAGAAGGGAATGAACAGCAACAGCTGGCAGAGGCAGCTTATGTAGCAGGATCCTGCATCCCGTCCGCAGGGTGCACAGCATCAATTTAGCTTCGCCAGAGCTTCGCAACAACAAGAGCAGCTTGGTGTCTCCGAACATGAACGGAGGAATGCCAAGTCAGACAGAAGAGACCTGCTTGATGCTCACACCACCGATTCTGCTTCAGCTGCTGTCTGATTCAACACATGGATTTGTGTCTTTAGTTCAATGCGCCACAAAAGGACATAGAACCAGTACAGTATGTTCTGGCTGAATGCATACAGTATGTCACGCATCTATGGAATACTTATCAAATAGTTACACAGAATGTTAGGTCTCATTTCAGCTAATTGGAGCCAGTGGAAATCATGCGTTTTTACTGAAACAGACATGGATTATTCAAGGATCCGTCTCTCTCCTCCTCTCTCCCTCTCTCCTCTAGGTTATGCAACAGAGTGGAGATCAAATAGCAACTCCTCTCCTGGGTAAACGCTAATAAGATCGGCTCCTCTGTGTATTTAACCTACATTTTCCTTCAAAGCAGCTCACCCTGAATCGCCGCCATGACTGATCATGAACGTGTGTTCAGATGTAGGGGTGCAGGATTTTGAACCTTGTTCTTCAAGGCGCTGGGGTTAATCTGGACTGTTCCCTGCAGGATGAGCATGAATTCCAACTGGAATAGCAAGGTCATGTCCACTCTTTAGACAAATCAGTTTCGATAAAGGTTTGAGTTTCCGCGGCGTAGCCTCCAGAAGACCATGCTTTTTATTCTCCACGCGGAACCTTTCAAATGGTTCTAAGAGCTACGGATGTTGAATCGAATTTGTCTGACTAAAATGAATCTAGCAGTAGAGCCAACAATATTCCTTCTTTCATAGGGAAAGCAGAGACATCCTAATTCATTCAATACATTTCCTTCACTAAACCAAGGAGACGGTGGACAAAAAGGTCAGATGGACACGCAGGCATAGATGATACTGAGGTTTATCAGTGGGAAGGTGGCTAGGAGGCCATGTTACCAGGCACAGCAGAATCCACAAGCTGAACCTGGGCAGCCCGTGCTCACTATCGTACATCACTTGTCCCGTGGGCGATAACAAAACCACTGGGACGCGACTGGGCACAACACCGAGCGGGACCAACAGCTGCAGTATCTCACCTATATTTAATAGGAACTGTTTTCTTTTGGACAAGCTTCATCTTCATAAGGGTTCATATAGGAAACATAATGTGGTCATCAACAGCAGCAAGGATCGACCTTGGCTGGCTGGAGACTCTCTCCGCTTGTCCCAGCGCACATGTGAAGCATGCAGGAAGGGGGGGGCGGGTCTGGTTATGACCTTGCCTGCGCTGTAAACTGCTGAGGGAGGCAGTACAGGCTCTGGCGATGACAAAGAGGAGGACTCGTAAGAAAACAATGTACTCTGACAGGAGAAAAGGAGGGCTTGAATGTTTCAGCTTGATCATCGGAGCAAGATGTGTTGCACAATGATTAGGTACAGCTGGTTAAAAATACACCAATGAGACATTGATCCGCGCTCGTTGACCGTCACTGAGACCTCATGTATTGATAGTCAGTCATCTTCAACTGGGTTGCTAATGAGTACTTTGTGTGCAAGATGTACATAGGGAAGGTGTAACTATATCAAAGGGAGAAAAAGGGCTATTATTACTAATAATACTGTAGCAGATTTGGGACTTAAAGGATGGATAATAGTTTATAGCGTTAAAGAAATAGACTAAACATTGTAAATGAAAAAATAAATGAACGAATGAACAAAAAAAAACATTGAATGAAGCATAGCTACATTAAACTAAATGAGTGAAGACAATTATGATAATGGGACATTTGTATGCATCAGTCGGCACATTTGTTCCTTTTCTGAATCGCTGCTGCACAAAGCCCCACAGAGAGTGGCTGTATCCAGTCTCTCCTCTTCACACTAGCCTGAAAACAACAAACTGGAACAGGGTGGAATCAAATCGTGAAATTACAGGCCTTGAAGTTTTAAATTGGAATCTTTAAAAAAAAAGCACAAAAACCTCACATTGGAGTTAATAGATTATGGATTGATCCCTTCAATGCTGGATCTTTTTTCCCCCTCTGACTGCGTTTCACAGAAGCAGCTAGCGACTGACTGGAGATTGAAGTTGACCTTCTTTTCGTGGAAGCTGGCCAGGATTCTCACAGTTGTTTTCCTGAACACCTGCATCTTTTCTTGGCATAAACGCTAAACAGGCCGGAACTCGTTAGAACACTCAAGCGTTGACTCGCGGCTAACCTGCGACGGTTTTCATAAAGGAGGAGAAATACATCTCCTGAGATGTAGATACGTTACGCTGCCAACCTCCACGTTTTGTTTAAAAGAGGACTACAAAGTATTTTGAGCGTTTTTTACCCAGGGACTGGGATGGATTGAGACCAAGGGCTTCAGGCGTTTACCACTCCGGTACAGAGTCATTGAAATAACTTTCCTATACTCTTGATACCATGTTTGACCCCATTTACAGACTAGGAATAGGTGCGGATGAATAGTGGGCCTGTGGCGAAGGCGATGCTTTAGAGGTGAAACCACAGAGCAGCTCTGGCACATTTTCCAGGTTATCTGTGAGCGGGCGAGCTGGACCACTTTCCATCCACAGAATAAACCTCTTCCTATCCTGTTTCCTTCTACACGTGGAGCAAACTCAAATGCCAAGGCTCTCCAGCATTGTACTGCGTCAACAGTAGTACATGAAATGAAAGACTAGCCGCAATATAGGCTATTTATACACATTGGTAGTGGTCTAGGAAAAGATAAGCTGTCTTAGTCAGGACAGCTAAATAGGCTCTGGTGCCTCAGACACTCAGCACCCATAATGGATCTGTAATGCAGCATTAGCACTTTTCATTTCAGCACCAAGCATCTGGCCCGCTGGTCGTCCACAGAGGCAGCGTACAAGGCACAACATCTGTAGGGTCCGCCCCCTCAAGGGCCGCTGCGTGCTGGTTGGTTGGTGGGCGATAGCTGATGCAGACATTACTCAGGCCCTGCTGATGTCTGGCCGAGACAACCATCTGCTGGAGGTACGCACAGCTCTCCCCTCAGATCCATCTCTGTCATAAGTCTGTCTCCGGGCGCACTTTTACCTCTGCTCGCGTGGAGGACACCATCAACCCTGGCTGAGTTCCTTCTCTGTGTCTGTCCCTCCCTCCTTCCCTCCATGTATGAACACACTCCCTTTTGCTCACACTCCTTTCCACTCTCCCACTATTTTAATGTCCCTCCCACTCTCTCAGTCCCACCATTTCTCTGGCTCATGTTCTCCCACTCCCTGTCCTGCCTTGCACCTCTCCCATAGTCCCTCTACTGTTCCCTCAGCTTCTCTCCAGCTCTCACACTCTCTACTCAAACCCCCACAACCTTCATTCACTTTCCACAGCTTTCCTTTTTCCTTCATATTCCCATTTGTATCTCTCTCTCTTTAGTCCTAAGCCACTTTCTTGACACAATTCTTTTCAAATTCCCTCCCTCCCTCGCTCACTCACTCACTTGCTCACTCCCTTGCTTGCTCACTCACTCTCTCACTCACTCGCTCACTCCCTCGCTTGTTACTCGCTCACTCACTCACTCGCACTCACTCTCCCTTTCACCTACCAGCTACTATTCTGGTCCACCTTACAGCTCCTCTTACTGGGCTGGGGTGTGGGAGTTGGGAGGACAGCAGAGAAAGGCAGCTCTCTGGGAGTGATGGAGAGGCCATTGAGCGACCAGTAGGCCCTGTCTGTGACAGACAGAGGCAGATTTTAATCACATTCTGCCAGGAAGCGAAGAGCGGGGGGCGGGGTGGAGAAGAGGCTCTGTCTCCGTCAACGCACTTCACCTTTGTGCAAATCAGCGGTTCTATTTTATAGCCAGTGGTTGTACGGACAGGTCTAACTCAGTCCCAAGGACATCAGCCCTAATATGGTGTCTAGTCTTCTTCTTCAGTTAATCTACGGTATCAATTGGCCTGATCCCTTGTAGTCAGTATTAAGCATTACTATTACTGTATTTTCAGGATGCCATTACCACACATTTATCTCACAGCCAGAAGAAATTTGCAAAACAACTTTAAAAACAGGCCTCGTAAATAAATACTAACTGTTATTTTAGGTTTGCTACAGTATCCGTGAAGAAATCAACAATCCGTATCTAGTCAACCAATAAGGAAGAGAGCAGGGCAGTGTGATCTGTGATAGGACACACCCAGGGTACAGTTGGCCTGAAGGCACAAATGTTAACACCTTACACCGTTAGAGCCAATCACAATGTACAGGAGCCTTCAAGGACAATCTCAGTCAGTGAATGTGATAGAGCAAGGTGGAAGCCAGGGGCCGGAGAGACACGGGCCAGATTATACACACCCAGGCTAAGGGGATGGACTGTGTTCTCACCGTGCGTCAATACTGGCCAGCAGACGCTGATAGATTCAAGGTTTCCTTCTTAATTACTCCCCGATGATAGCCAGAGCAGGCTCATCTCATTGGTCCAAATCTAAATGAGGAAGCCCCATTTATTGTTCACGTTATCGCACCCTAAACCATTTGGAAATGTGCCGTGGATCGATTACACGCTGGGATGCAGTTTTGTTGATAACAGAATAGCATTAAAGGTCTTTTCCAAACAAAGTAAGAGAGGGTCACCATGTTAATAGCGGTATGTATAACATTGCTTCTGTCTCCTTTGATTTCAGTTAATGATATGTCGGAAAAGGCTGTTAGTGCTGTGTTCCAAGCAGCAGGTACCACAGCTACATCAGCTAGCAGCATCTAAGAGATGTTTCTCAGAGCTGTTGGTAATTACAGCTGTGCGGTGGCAATGTTCCCTTGTATATAACTAACCTTGCTAACCTGTACTGGGCTATTGGGTCTATTTCCGGATGTGCTTCACATGCACTGGCACACAGGTGTTTACAGAAGCTGAGATGCTTTTGTGTTTAGACACACATGTGCATCTTACACATAAGCCATCCACACACACTAGCACAATGCACACGAAGGCGCGCACACAACTGACACACTCGCTACCCAGACACAGACACACTCGCTACCCAGACACACACACACACACACACACACACACACACACACACTGTCCACACGGACAGATTAATGTGATACCAAAGCTCTGACATGACTGAAACATGCCACCGGCCAAAAAACAGAGAAGACAATTACAATTCAATTGAAGCAGATCCACACGGGCCTCCATCAGAAGACACTAAGCGTAGCAAAGCTACAGAGACAGAGCAAGACAATAACACTGACGATTACAACACTGAGCTGATTTGTTGGGCATTGAGCATGTCAGTGTGGCACAGCCTTACTATACCATACAATGTGTGCTGCTCACGCACGCACGCCCCCACACACCCACGCACGCACGCACGCACACACACACACTCAACACACAGCACACAGCAGATAGAACACCACACACACACACACGGCTAATCCTCAACAGACAGAGGGAGACGCATTTACAGAACTCTCGATTGTCTCTCTCTTAATAATGAGCTACTATGATCTGCAATTTAGGAGAAGGTCTCCTACTTTGATCAAAGAGCACATGAAGAAAGAGGGCAGGACTGTATTCCCATTTGTAGACCAAGACACCACACACACTAAAACGGCAGAATTAAAATGAGTCTTCATACCCAACAATAATTACGATAATAAATAAAAACCAGACCGTTTCATTGTTTGCATAAATATGAATGTCTATAATGGCCCTCCTGTCTAGAGTCTGTGGGATAAGTACCACGATGTGTCAGTGTGCTTTATGAATGACAGTATTACTCCCGGCAGAATGCGTAATCAGATGAATCAAATGCAGCAGAAAGTGCTGTGCTGTCTGTCTGCTCCTCAGCCCTCCATCACCACAGCCTCCCTCCTGCACCATCTCATGAGACCCCCAGCATCACTCCTCATGACATCAGCAGTCCCAAGACACAATTAAAACAACGTTTGGAGACAGACTGCCCACATAAACATGTGTGGACAAGCTCAATCAATATTTAAAAAAATCATAAAGAAAACATGCACATGCATGTATAAACATAAACAAGCTTGTGCACACATTCTGTTTGCCTGTGTAGGCTACACCCATGTGCAGAGGACACCAAGGCACCACCAGACACACACGCGTGCTAACGGCACAGGAATACACGCAAATATTCCGGACACACTAGAGTCACACATGGAGACACAGAGAACACAGAGAGCTAGCCACTAAACCAAAAGGCAACAGAGTGTGATTAAATAGTCATTGAGTGCTATCTCTTCTAAGAGAATGAACAATCAGGTCCTGTTTCATTCACTCTGCTGCTCTTCTCTGCCTTTACTCCCAAAAATTAAATATTTACTATCAAAAGGGCTCTTTAAGAGCCACTACTACCACTGGGGCCTCCTTTCCATCCCATTCTGGCAGCTTATCCATAACAACACATACAGAATGCAAACACCATTATGCGACACATCGAGAGTATTACCGAGAGGCATGCTCTCTTTAATAACAGGCACTAGGACCCTAAGCAAGCACAAGGAGAGAACAAGGAGACTAGGACAGACTATAGGACCCCTAAATGGGACCGGGCGCTCGTTATTGCACAGTGTGATGGCACCGCATCGCAAATACCCAACAGGCATCATTACACCCAAAGAACGTGTCACAACTCCAAAGCCACTTCTGAAACAACATTGATTTAATGCAGTTCTGATGAACCCTCGTCGTGGGAGCGCCTTGTAGAGTCACGTGACGGCGCAAGAAGGACGAAGGGTGAAGAAGACTGGCCAGGGAGAGCACGCGAGTGGAAATGAGTCTGTTTGAGTGGTTGTGTGGAAGAGCGGAGAGGAGATTGATTGTGCATGTGTGCTTTGAGTTCGTGTGCGTGTGTATGTGTGTGTGTGTGTGTGTGTGTGTGTGTAATAGAACAACACGTGAGCCTGATTGCATGCGGGTCCTACCTCCGGCTTGGGGATGAAGGCTCGTCCAGGGATGGTAAAGCAGTTCTTCACAGTGCACAGGTACTGGGCCATGATGGACAAGCGGCTTCTCTGTCTG
Organism: Plecoglossus altivelis; assembly: GCA_036571765.1. NCBI lineage: Eukaryota > Metazoa > Chordata > Actinopteri > Osmeriformes > Plecoglossidae > Plecoglossus > Plecoglossus altivelis. The sequence continues at coordinate 15,058,315 of BROE01000009.1, read as the reverse complement.
CTTCTAGCACTGGCTGTTAGTCTCTGGAGGGGGAGGGGGTGATGGTATTGTTACACAACTATACACACGGGTGTATACGTTCTCCATGTAAAAGCTCTCACTAAAGTAGCTGTAGTACCACCCAGAGAGACACAGACTAGGGAACTCACTTGACATGGTTCAACTAATCAAGGCGTGTGTATTTTCATCCCAGACGACCACATAAGGCAGACACCTATGAACACAAACCTCAGCGACCTCTTTCTGGAAAGTGAGGGTCAGTCTGGTTCGGCCGTACGAGAAGGGACCGGTTCTGTTGGAGATGTTCTCCAGCCACTTGATGATGAGAGGAGTGGACACGCTGAAGGGGAGGTTTCCGATGATGTGGAGGTCGGGGGGAACTGAGGAGGTCATGGGCAATCAATTACACTTTTGTTCTAGAAAAACCCACTTTAAAGTGGGTTCACATTCGTCACATTCTTACGCTGTGGATCACAAGTCAGTGTGGATCACCATAGAGTCAGAAAGGGTTTACTATTGATTTTCCGTTCACACTCACCATCTTCCCATTCCTTGATTATGCTGGCTGGAAACCCTCTGTCCATCCTGTAAGTGAGTATATCACCCTGGACAATCCTCACCTTCCCAGGAGCAGCCTCAGAGAGCAGCTGGAAACAGGGAACCAGCTCATTCAAAACACACCTGTGTGTCTTGTTGAGTGTTAAAAGGCAATTCCAGTACGACAAAGCACGGTCTCAGTCCCCACCAAAAGCCTCTCAGGTTAGATCAATACCTTACTATAGTGTCCATTTGTCAATTTGACCACCAGAGATAAACCAAGAAGGCAGAGGTTAACCTTCGGAGGACAATTGTTAAGGTTCACTTGGTGCAGTACCTTCAATCCAGGTATGAAGCGCGCATCCTTCTCCACCACCAGAAGGTCGGCCGCCCCAGCATTGAGGAGGGAGCGAGTCAGCCCCCCAGGGCCAGGACCCACCTCGCACACATGGGCGTCCTTCAGACTGCCTGCCTGGCGCACAATCTTATCTGCACAAAACAGTGCCAAAACACCCATTGTGTTGCCTTGCAAACAGCCACTGGAAGTCTTGAGTCTGATACTGCCCATGATGAGGAAATACAGAGAAATATCCCCTCCAGTTTGTCAATTGATTGCAAATTAATTACAAAACGGATGATGCATTTTGTGCTTGTGTTTCTGACATGTATTGATAAGACCGTGTTGTTTTGTGTAGCTAACCTCTATGGAAACATTATAGGGGGCATTAATCTATCAGTCACCTGATTCAAGGACATCCGATAAGAACTGATCTGGCCTGCATCATAGATAATCACATTAGAGAGTTGTTTTGTGTGTGTGTGTGTGTGTGTGTGTGTGTTTGTGTGTGTGTGCATGTGTGTGTCTGTGTGCTGTTTGAGTCGCACAAAAACAACAGACCGTCCATTCACATTAGTCGGACATCTATTAAATTAGCCTGACACCGCCAGCCTTCAGTTTTAATGCTTACGAGCAAGCCACTATGGGCTATGCAGTCAGTGCTCTCATGCTAGGGGTGGGGGGTGGTCGACGACAATGCACACCATTGTGTTCTCATTGCGGTTGTACACAGCGAACAAAGCCCAGTAACCAGGTGTTGGTGCATTGCAGATAGATGGGCGGACTCACCTGTGAGCTTCAAGTCCAGCAGAAAGTTCTGGGACAGCTGTTTCTCTGCTCGCAGATTGTACAGTTTGATGACTTCCCCAATGGTGGGGAGGGGAGGCAGGCGGAAAGAGGCTAGTTTTCTCGGAGCAGCCATCCCTGCTACTATGCTGAGGGAAGGAAATAGAGGACGAGGAGAACATGATGATGATTAATGCACTCTTTGATAGGAAAGCAATTATGCTCTCAGGGGGTAAATATCAGAGCAATTAACATTAGATCAGAGGTTTGAGGATGATAATATGATCAGCAATCATCAAGATAACACATGCCAATTCTTCTTATCCAAAGACATAGTCTGTATGGGGTGTTGGCCACCATGATTGCAACATGTTTATTTGTGCCATATATTACGTGATCTACTGGCTATGGTATTTCCGATGTAAATCACAATAGAGGTTTTTAAGAAATTGTGGTACTGAAGAAAACGGATTGGAGGATCATTCTCATAACCTGATATTGTGCGCCACCTACCGGAAACATCTATTAAACAAGTAAATTCAGGCGCATGTTTGATGATATTGTTAGCAGCATTAGCGTTCTGATGAGAACATCGTTAAATGCCATTTCACTACGTCCACCAACTCATTCTTGGCAGGCTGAGAATACCTTGTTCGTTATGAGTTCCAAGGTCAAATGAGCACATGCTTTTAATTGTAATACTTGCAGTTATCAGCTAGATCAATGTAGTTCGTCCAGTTAAAATGTCGTGAAGTAAAAGCATGTTTACCATTGGAAGTTTAGGGTCGAGAATAATACACAGAGATACTCAGATAAGAAAATCTGTTTATACGTTTGGGCGGACAACATTTCAACTTATGTTTTTGCTAGCCGTTCTGCTCTGCAGATATAGCACAAACCACTGAATTAATACATTTTCCACACTCATTAATTCCCACAATTAGGCATGCAAATACCAGTCAACAGTTAATGTCAACAGAAAGTCAAGTCTAAATACGCTGAAGAAATATATAACCTGATTGCACGTTTCTGTCGACGCCAGTGTACGTTCTTACTTCCTGCTCTCGTCAGAACATTTGTGGCAAAACAGCCAATGGACTGGCAAGGAATGCTGTACCAGCCAATAATGTCCTGAGGGGCGTTTCTTTCTGGTTGTCCTTGAACGAGCATGTCCTGTTAATGTAATGATGTATCAAGGCCAACAGAGGGTGGTATTACTCAGGATGAATAATGGCCATGTGCTAAGCCGCCACGCTTTGGATCAAAATAAACAGAATTGACTGATGTAACGCCTTGGGAAGATCTCATTAATAGTTTGGTTATTGCTCATCCTTACCTATTAGAATCTAGGGTCCAACGTGAGTCATTCGGATACAACATACCATAATTAGATAACACAGACTCCTGACAGTTGTAGATGAGAAAATATAGCATGCACACAATTTCTGAATATGAGAGACTATGTGCATGAATAAAACTGATTTCCATTTGGAAGTGCACGCGGACTGTTTAATAGTATAAAACTGCAGTTAGAGAGGAATCATATACTCTAGAGACAACGTCTGAAAGCATGTCCATGGATGTTGTTTTCTTTTGTATAACAACACTCACTAATGATAAACATGTAAACCCCCTAGGTTTAACTGGAATTATAGATTCAGCCTCAGACTGAGCACATTCCCATAATTAAATCATCTACTCAGCATGAGTTTTCAGGGGCAGGCTATGCTTCAGTGAGAGATGAACCTATCATATCAGTGTTATGGCCACAAAGGATGCAGCACAGCTGCTGGTTAGAAGGAACGTTGGCCCAGAATCTCTCCTCACCCCGGCAGCACTGTTCCCCGAGCACAGGGGGTCAGGTTGTCAGAAACTCTTTTTGTTGAGATGGAAAATCTGGCCCTCCGGGGCCCAGGGATGAGTGGCAGTTACACACCCCGCTGTGGCTGACCTTGGAGGAAGGCTCAGACCCGGGGAAAAAAACAGAAAGCGCAGATGCAGCTGCTGCTATGGAAACAGTGGACCAATCGCACACTTCAAAAGAAGGTTTTGTATTGGCTCACTGTCAGTGTTTTCTCCCTCTTTCTCCTGGAAAGTCACCTTTTTGTCTGCTTATTCTATTATGACTCCAGTATTCAATTAAGAAACGTGTAACAAGTCTAGACAGACGCAGCTCTGCATATCGCAAATGTCACATGGACATGAAGCAAGGATATTAATTAATGTTACCAAAGCAAATACGATAAATGTGCGTGTGAAAGAGAAAGCTCTCGTATGCTCCTGTGACCCACCACTCATTGCCAAATCTATACAGGCTAATGCACTGTTTAGAATGTACTGATTATCCAGTAAAACTGGCGAATACACAGAATCATGTGATTGTCCTGCTGGTCTCCACATTCTGCTTCACTGTGAGGTCACACTATGTTGCAGAGGGACAGGGGTCAAAGGGCCATGTCCCCAAACTCATCCACATGCTCTTGACAGTGTGACAGAGCAAGGAGCAGCAAGATCTCAGCAGGCTAGCTCTCTGGAGAGCCTGACTCTCCCTCTGACCCTCCCTCTCCCTCTGACCCTCCCTCTCCCTCTGACCCATCCCTCTCTCCCAGACCCTCATTTGGACCGTGAACAAATATGGAGATGGCATTTGGGCACCTCAAATCTTGGACACAAGGCTGTATGTTAATATTTAAAAAGTAGGTTTTTATAATTGAATGAGTCTGTGCTACTCACTGACAGGCTTCCTCTTGGTTGAACATCATTTTTTGTTATTTAATCCGGTTAAGAAACATAGAAACATGGGAGGTGAAGGCTTAGGCCTGCTTTCAAAGGCCATGGCAATAACCATTGATTTCTGACATTGATCCAATAACAAGAGTTCATGGTGTTTACTATTGATTCATTGTTGAAGCAACAACCAATTAATTCAATGTTGATTTATACACAGTGACATTGGATTTGGAAAGTTTAACTACATTTGACTTGATATGAAATCAATCCTGCTTCATGTACAGAAACCTCTTACTGGACAAACTTTTACTCTGAACACAAATCAGCAAGGGAAAACGCCAGTGAAATAAACAACAAGATGACTGCATTAGGGAGTTCGCATATTATGCTTCGCTTATATACTCTCTCATTTGACAGGAAATACTGTCTATCTATTATGTTCCAGAAACCTGCATTAATGTGATAAAGATTCCACAGGGTGCAAGCCTCTTGTCAGAGATCCATTATATCTCGTTATGGATTGATTGTGATGAATGTGATAATAGAGCCCATCTTGCTTTTGTCCTCCATTTTGGAAGTGAAGACACAAAAGTAGGTTAAAAACTGTACATCTATCTTTACGGTAAACTTTGTTTCATTAGGCCCATACCAAAGTCGTCCAACCCTGTACCTGGAGGAATACAATTTGTGAATCACCCGACTCATTTGATCAAACAGGTAGTCATTGACGGGTGTGTTAGATTAGGGTTGGTGCAAACACAAGACTAGAGGGCAGCCCTGAGGACGTCTAAAGGAACAGGTTTGGAGAGGCATGAGGCACTGATTTGCTGTGGTTACAATGATTTTATAGTTTTCTTCAAGGCTGTCATTTTAAAGCTGAAGATCATTTGCAAACGTTACATGAACACAGTTCATTTCAGCCCCTGCTTACTGTCTACTTTGTTTTGTTGGTCTAAGTTATTAAGAGCATTTCATTTCATGTTCTCTTTATTTATGTATGTTTTTAATTATTTAATGCCCCCCCCTCCACCATTACTTTATAGTATATTAGGCTACTGCTCGTAGACTGTTGCATATTTGGAACCCACTGCAGCGAGACTCGCCGGTCTGCAAATGACGCGATTGATCAAACTGAGCCATCTCTTCAGCTTGGTGTGTTTGTTCTCTAGACTGCTGTGCTATTCCTGTCACTGGGAAGCGATGGGTACGTTTGAAAGGTTTCGGAGAGGTCACCTTTACAATGTGCACGTCTGAACACGGTGTATTCAGTACTCGAGACATTCATGAGGTAGATGTCTTTGTAGCATCACATTTGGGTGATTGACGGGAGACAGTTTTCTGCATGTGCTGCACGGTTTCCTGGGTATAAAAATGCAGACCTAATGGAGTTTGTGTTGTCTATGGGGATAAACCAGGGAACTTGCTATACACAAAGTGTTGTTGCTTCTACATTAACGGTTGTCTGTGAATAACAGTTGTTTTTATGTAACATGTTCACATTTGAAACACTGGAGGGCAGTACAAGCATAATGTACGTTTGAAACATTGGCCCTGTGATGTCGCGTTCCTCATCTGTGCTTGCTCCCGCTACAATGAGCACTTTGATGTTCAGCGATGAAAGGCCTGTCTCCCCATGGTAAACATATGTATTTGTGCCTAAAATGATTTCTGCAAAAAGGCCTCAGAAGTTCCGTCGATTTGATATTGCATCTGATTGCTCCTAGGCCTCTTCACATGTATTGTGTGTTTCATGAAGTGAAGTAGCTAGTCCACGAGGCACCGCCACCTGCCCACTGCACCACGTATTAAGATCGTGGACCAATTGCAGAAGTGTACCATGGCAAGTGGTAAGTAGCTGTCCATCCTCCAGAGAGCTCTCTGAACAACTCAGGCAGATACAACAACATGAGTCCAAACAAGATCTTCCTGACCACTTCCAACGACAGAGTTGTTGAATAAGCTTAAAGATGCTTTCACTCTCCAAATAAGATGATTGCAAAATTCACTTCACTGAGAACTTCTCTGTGATCTGTGTATCTCTTTTAGATCTTCTCGTTCATATTCCTAATCCTATCTCACATGGCTTTGATGTCCATTTTCTGTTTTTTTAGGAGGTGATCAGCTACAACTGCAGCAACTTCATCTCCAAATTGCCTCTTTTCAAAGAAGGGAATCCTCTTTTCATCGAATAGCTTGTGGAAGCGCACTGGGCGATGTACCAAACAGACCACCTGATCATATGCTGGGAAACTCTGTCAGAATTGGTGTGTTGTACAATCTAGAGACGGAGAGCTTGGAGACAAGACACTGACAGTCACAAAGAAACTGAAGAGGCCTACTTTGGAAATACGAGAACAATATCCATCACTGCCTTCTCCACATATTTCTGGTCTTGATGTTCTTTAAAAAATGTTTTTTTGAATGAAATTGTCGAGGATGTCAATTCTGTACACAAGTTTTTCATTTTATGATCAATTGGAAAACATGATTACTGATGAATTGATTTGTATAGTAACACACAAGAACAAAAACTTTGGGATTAAAGAATTGGCTGTCATACTGTCAGCTAATGTGATCACTATGTACTTCGGCTCTTGTAGCTCAGGCCTGAGCAACCTGGGCATGATTTATGAGAAAAAAGTAATAAATGTAATATTTTGTTTTAATTTCCGGTTGATTATCTGTGATTATGTTCCAAAACAGCAAATTTGCACCCCCTTAGAGAGTTTGGAGAAATTCGAAAGGCTGAAATTAAAATCACCAGAGAAAAGCATGTCCTGAGGAAACAGTCATGTAATGTGCTTTTCCATATCCACCTCACACTCTTTTTTATCCTTTTGAATATACATGGAATTATTTACACCTTCAAGGCAGCTCGATTGAACTGCACATCAGTCAATTAGCGAATCAGAAATTTTCTATGATTCCAATTTAGCGTGGAGTCCTTGGCTCCCTCTGGTTCTCCCCCTTTTAGATTTCCACCCTGACAGTGACAAATTACTCCTCTGCTCGGCGAGATTGAAAATTAAAAGCATTTAGAGTTGCTCATGCATTTATGCTAATGAGAAACTCAGATATGATTTGCATGCAAAAGAGGCTAGTCTGAAAGCTCATCATCAACCCACACCCCACCCACCACCCTGGCCTTGCTGCCTTTCTGCCGGGCACCCTTTTCAGTTTTAATGTGAGAAAAGGAGAAAGGGGGGGGGGGCATGCAATGTGCATACACTTCAAAAGTGACATTTCGTACACTAAAGTTTCATTACGGGCATAAAAATCTATTATTGTGCTAAGATGGTATTTGTATTTACATACGGCCCGGTAGCCAGTCTTCTCCCCCCAAAGCTACTCTGTCAAACTGGGTCATTGTGTCTGGAGTTTTCCCATAACACCACAGGAGGGAAGACTGGGAACAGAACCACAGCTAGCCCTTATGCTAGACCATTTGTTAGCATTGGGAGGAAATAACCATCAACAATGCCCCACCAGGACAGGTTATTCTAGGATGCAGTCTGGCCAAGGTAAAATTGGTATAAATCCTTAATGAAACTGAATGAATACATTTGATGCAGTGTTTTCATCTTGTTCTAAACATGCCTCAAACACCGCAGAGCTGGTGTTTTCATATTCTTAGTTTAAAGCAAGACACCACTTCTTCAAAAAGGTCTGTTCTTTTGAATTTGTTTGCTTCAGTGTGGGAACAGTAAACGATTGTAACCTTGGAAACAAGATGCATTAATGAAGGTAGAAAATGAAATGCAAGTTTAATTTGTTCCACTGTTCATGGCTGCGGTAAAATGGATTTACTTTGATTGAAGAAGGTGATGAAAAAGGGAAAGAGCTGACATGACACTTGTATTTGTCATCATGTCATTTCAAGGAGGATGGTGCAGCAATTATGAAAACTGGTACACAGCAATTAAAAACTGTAGCATTCATTAATAATTTTTATATTAATTTATCAGCATGCGGCTGAAATGATTGCCGCGCTGCACAGGCTTTCCAATTATCCTGCTTAATTAGAAATGTCAATATTAAAAAATAATTTAACTTTGGAATACATTAGAGTTGTCATAAATAGTTCTTTAAAATAAAGTTACAACCATCACTAAAACTGTCTCCTGTATTATGTTTTAAAATGTTTCATAGATAGTGAAAAAAGATAACACATAATCCAAAATGACTTTTTAAAATGCACATTTGCTTGGATTCAAATATCAAATGGTTCTTTGTTCTCCAGACAGTGTCCTGCACTTACTTTACACTGCAAAGATACCCAGGTGGGTTTTCGATGTTATTCCTCCTGTCCTGTGTCCTCTGCCAGCCTCCCAGAGCTGTGTCTGATGGCTGGAGAGCACAAGCAGTGTCCGCTCCAAGGCCCTGGCCCCTCACAGGATGGCCCTCAATCACTTCCCCAAGTTCAGATTGACTCCATGTCCCAGGAAACCCTCCTGAGCCCCTTAGAAACTGTGGTAACGCAGCACTGCACCATACAGTAGTAAGATTACAACAAGTAACACACAAATAATGTGTGTTACAGCAGAAAAACAGCAGATATAGGATCACTCTAATCGTATTGCTGTGGTATATACAAAGCACAGTGCAAAGTACCCACATCTCAGCTAGCAGGCACAGTCAACAGTAAATAAATATCAATGTACAAAGTACAGTGCCACAAAATCAACTTCATATGATAAGTGTGACATCGGATAGTTAGCACATTAGATGACTGTACGCACGTGAAGGGGTGGAGCCACTGAGATGGGAAGGGAGAGAGACACGCCACTAGGCTCTGGAGTGCTCCTCTGTGCACCAATCTGCTCAAAATGTCAACTGTTTTAACAGAGGTATCTAGGTGGTTCTGTTCTGCATTAAAATAGCAGTAAGCACCTTAGAGTGTTCCTCAACAATCTAAAAGTGTCTGCTGGGCTTCGTGGCTTGAGGGCCTAAAATCCTTCTGCATGATGATCTAACCTGATTCTGTTAACAGTATCTCAGTTGATTTAATCTGGTATCATCAACCATTACAGATGCTATATGTGCTGATGTGCAGAAGTCCCTCATGTCCACTGGTGAAGTGGAACTAAGATGAACCTTTGGAAGAACAGCAGCAACTTACATGAAAATAGCCATGACTTATAATTGGTAATACAGGATGTAATGTTTCAAGTCTGAATCTGTAGTGATCATGGTGTGAGGTGTGGATGGGAATGATAAATGATTAGTGTTAGGCTGATGGTAGAAATGTGTTCATCATCTCTGCAGTTTAGCTGATGTTATTCTATCTTTGAATACCAAATAAATAACTATTTGATCGTCTTTATCACTATTTATGAAAAAAAAGGAATTTAAACCTAGTCTCTTTTTTACATGGGTCCAGTCACAGATCGATGACATAGACTGTTTATGATCTGTTATAACGGAACTCTGTCAAGTGTCTAAGGTGCAGTCAAGCCATGAGGTATTTAGGCCAACTTGCATAGGTTCTCTAACTGTCAGGCCTATGATTACTTCATTTTTTTAAGGTAGCCATTTGACTCATAATCAAGTTGAATCAATCTCCAGCACCACCTGTTGCCTGTGTTGCACGCGGGCCTCTGGCTGACTTGAAAGCATTTTTACCTCAAAGCAACGGCAGGCTCTAATGATAGGATCAGTCTCTGTGCTACACGTCAGCTATGTTTCCCTCAAAGCCCGCGAGTGGCAGTTCTCTAATTGGACCGCACTGTTCCCCTGATGTTGTAAAATGTTACTGGGGCTGTTATTGCTCGGCTGTTGCTGGGTAATTACTTGACGATTTACACCGTAGTAAAATAAAGTAAGGGAAAGTTTACCTCAAGGAATATTGTAAAAGTGAATATGTTATATTATAGGCAATATGATAGTGTCCTATCCCAGAGACATACAGTGAATGATTCTGAATTGTCTGGACACTTGGATGAAGAGGCTGAGAACTATGTTAGTGTTTAACTTTGAAGCTGTGTTATCCAGGGCAATTGTCAAGACATTGTCTTGTTAGATGTTCATTTTTGTGCGCTGGAGTCTATTTCAAAGTTCTGCTGCCCTCCATGTAGGAGGTTTTCATCTGTCTGTCAGCCTGTGATAAATACAGCTCTGCATATATCTACAAAAGGTTTCATCCTGGAATATAAAATGTCCACATCTCTCCTTTCCCCTGTCCTCTGCTTCTCCCTGTGGAATGGACAGAATAAAAAGCCCCTGGTGAAGGACAGGTTGCAGCAGTCAGACAAAATAAAAGGAGGGGATATCCAGGTAGAACAAAAGTGAGAGTGTTTCTCCCTCAGACAGCAGCCTGGGATGAGCTCGCAGAGCCAGAGGAGAATCGCCCGCTCTCTGACAAATGAGGGAAGCGGCGGTGGCCCCGGCCAAACTGACAGGCCAAATGGAAGCAATTCCTCCCGAGGCGGGGGAGAACAGCTGTGACTGGGGCCCGGTGTGCCACTCCAGACATGAGAGTAGGGGACCAGGGACCAGCTACACCGCCGCCCTCACTGGTAGACAATTGGTATTTCACTCACGGCGTTCCCTGAGAAACGGTGTGTGACGCTGACCTGTGTGAAACCCCATCAGTTCTGGATCACTGGGCTCTCCCTACCTGTACCTGGAGGGGCCCATCCGCTCAGTGTTTGTTTTCCGCTGCCCCTTTCCCTTTGAGTAAGATATGTGTGCATGCATGGGGGAGGGGAAAGGACGATGTGCTTGTGTATGACAAATTGAGAAGGTTTACTAGTAGTTTTACCCTGTGTTGTCTTCCAAATCATTGATCTATTGCAGGGGCTTGCCTGTTTAACATGGCAGAGACGCCTAAATCAAAACAATAAGTGTCCAAATCCAACTCCATCCCACAAACATTTGATTGATCAATTAAACTGAGTCCATGGTCGATTAAAAGACTCCCCTGGTGAAACATACTTTATTGTCATTAACATGGCAAACTGATACCGCTGTAGCGAATAAAGCAAAAACTACTCAGAAGACAGAAAAAGCAAGGAAATGAAATGAGATGAAGAAAGAGGAAGGGTTGTTGACTGATTTGAGTGGGAGATAAAAGATGCAGTGCAGTAGGACTGTTGTCGGTGGGTTTACTCTGCTATCTATTCCTCAGGCGTATCCTTGTCCACTCACTTTCGATTCCTCTCTCCTTGCACACATTGTGTGTCTCTCTTCTCGCCCAGGGCAAATGTCTCAGTCTTCACAGCCATCATAATTACCCCCGCCCGAGGAATCAATTAGAGCTAAGCACCATTGTTTCCTGACGAAATCTGAGCATTAAACTTTAAAAACTCCAAAATTATTAAAAAGCCATGCTTTCAGGGACACATTCAGAATATTTACTGTTAACAAATAACTTAATAACTTCTCTGCCAATTATTTATTCATGCCTTGCGTCGGCTTAACGCGAGGCTCGACTAGCGGTTAATCTTCCCGGTTTTATATAATGTTTAAATATGCATCGCCTCTTGACTGTTGTATAAGTGTGGCTGACGCATCTGTCAGCTATGTTGTGGCTTTATGAGCAAGATGTGAGAAACGGTCTCATCTATGGGCCTGTCATGCTAGTATGGAAACTACAAGTGTAATGGCTGTTTTCACAGAGCCAGAGCAGTCTGTGAACAGACGCGTCAAGTTTACGCGCAGGACGTATTCAAGAGATGCAATGTGGTTTAAAGGTGGGTTGATTGACAATATGATTATCCTTTACAATATTTTAAGTATGCAAATTGGTGCTGTAAGTCCGTTGGCACAAACTACAAGTAACTGACTGTGCGTGATAATGATGTAAACTTGCATGTAGAGCATTTCTTTAAAAGCTGCACTCACTGCCTGTAAAATGAAACAATATGTGGCAATGAAACAGGCTAATTTTCCCTAAAGCGAAAGGTAGGCGGGGAACTTCCAATAATTGCTTCTCTGGAATCTACAGAACAACGTTCAGTCAATGTCATCAAAATGATATACAAAAAACCTAATCAACGCAAAGAGTGGATAGAATTTTTTTCTTTTAATCTCTTCCTGTGAAAGAATTCTGACAATTTCTCCCCATGAATTCATGCTCTATGTAAACAGTATTTGGCTTCCTCCACTCTTTTTTGGTGTTTAATGGCAACTATGTCCTCTTTTGAACTGAACTTTTGCTGGACCTGCATGAGTTGATACTGGAATAGCACAATAAGTAGGCATGAAACCAACACCTTTACTTATGAGGCTGCTATTTAGATTCAGGATCTGATTCAAATGGAAGTCAGTTGAAAACAGCCCTCTTCCTATCCTGGTGACTTGAGCACTGAAAGGGTAGAACAACCAACAAGATTGAAGTGTAGCAAATGAAGATCTGTCGCTTGGTGGACTTCAGCAAGAGAGAGAAGAGAGATATCCCAAATCAGCTGATTACTGCTCTAATGTGATCTGGTGAGAGGAGCCAGGCTGACTTTATTGGCTTCGTTGAGAACATATAGAAAGTACAGAGGTCAGCTAAAGGGCTTATCCGAGAACTAGAACAGGAAATGACTGCGCTGAAACCACTGAAACCACTGAATTGGATCAACTCATGCTCATAGGACTTGTCCTGGAGAGGGTCCTGTCTTAAGGCACCGTCACCTGCACAGTGAGCTGCTGAGGTCATTGTTCACAATGTTTCTGTAACAATTCCTAAATGGCTTTCTACTCTCTGTCACCTAGCGGAGACACCGCATAGACGTATCGAGGAGGAATTTAAGATGAGTTGAAAAGGATGCACAATGATCATGTGGGAGTGTTTGTGGACCATGAAGAGGGGGAAATTGCCTTCTACAAGAAGGAGGCCTTATGTCATTTACACTCAGACTCTTTCGCAGAGGAACTCTGTCCAGTTGTCTGGCTCTTTATTGATTGGGTCTCTCTCGTCTTCCCAGTCAATGGTTTAGAATGAATTTCAACTGATGCGTGTGTTGGGTATTTATATATTGTGGGATGCATTCTAATGTAATTGTGTATGCATGTCTGTATTTATACATACGTGATACTATTTCGTACATTTTTGAATGGAATACATTGAAAAGAAAATTCTCTATGTCATTACATAATCCGTAGTCAATATTCCAGAAATCATCATAATGCTTGAACAGACTCCGACTTGAAACATATCTTTGTTCTGACTTTAGCGGAATGCAGTCCTTCTCTTTTCCATATTTAAATAGGGTCTATAATTCATTTGGGGAGTAAATTGGGTCAGAAGGTGATGGAGAGGTAAGAAACTGGCGCTTCCTTCATGTGGCCCACTCCAGCTGAGAACACGAGAAACAATGTGGCAGACCAGAAAGAGTTCACAGCTTCAGAAGAATACCCTGGGGGGTGTAAATTGGCTCTCCGAAGAGTAAAAAGAAACTATTGCCCTTTACCTTTGAGGTTGCATGTCATCTCTCAGATACTCACTACTGGGCAGATTAAGGTCAAGTAGGCCATTTTTCCTTTTTTGTGTTCTCTTAAGGTAGAGCGCGCAAGAAAAAGACTGACAAAGGGGGAGAGAGAGTGTGATGGGTTGAGCAAGAGGGATTCTGAAGCTTTGAAAGAGGTTTTACACCTATCCCTGGTGAGTTGTCTTCTATCAGTCTAAGAACCATGTTGATAATGGTTACTGGGCTGTCTGGGAGGATGAATTCTCCTCCTGGACCTCCTTTCTGGCTCAGCATGAATTATGAAGTGGACCCCATTTAGGTCTCATTTGGGTTCAAAGTGACTGGTATCACCTCACTTATTTTCTGAAAGAAGGGGAGGTAATGATTTTATACTTCACCAATACCATAACCAACATTTGGAACCTTTTTGTCAAAGTAGGTCGCAGTACTGTTAGTAGACTTAGTTTTTAGTTGGTACACACAGTTTATTATCATTTCCTTGTTTCATGTACTTTGCCTGGTGATAGACAAACTTCCACCTCAACTCATTATTACGAACCAGCCCTCAATGTACAGGCAGTAAGGTGAGCCTCATCTTTGTCCTACTACTGTTGATGACTAAATCAGCTTTCATGCAATTAAGTCTCAATTGATGGTGTCAGTCAAAGGCATATTTTAACCCATTGAAATGTGTGAATTACTTAACATTTGGCCATCTTAAGTCATGGACAATTAAGAAAGGCATTTGGCAAAGCATAGCACCAGATGAAAACACTGCTATTTCTTTTGTTCCTTTTGAAATTATGCTTATCAGGTACCTCACCTCACCAAAGGTGAAAGGTCATTCTGAGTAGGCAGCCAGCATTTTCCACATAATTGAGAAGAGTTTGGAATTAATTGTATAATTAATCTTGTCAAATTAAGTTACACAGAAGTCTGACCCCTAAATTAGGCAGTCTGGAATTTTCTAAATTGCCTTAATGTGAAATCTGGCTCCAGAATACTATGTTCCCTCCTGATGAAGCAAGGTAAGGTGCGGCGACGAAAAGTGTCCTCTGTAATAACCAGTTATTAGGGCTTATCATGCTCTTCCTTTATGTGATTAATTTCCTCACAAAGTAATTGCAATGTTTTTAAGGAACTGGTTATTTTATTATGTACCGTGGGCCACATGAATTAAGTTAGAAAGAAAAAAAAACAGATTTATTATAAATTGCCCAGAAAATGATGTCTCTACGGCTGTAGTGGGCAAGCTACTTTCACTGTGATGCAAATGAGTTGCATTGACTTGTTGAGCATCTCATCTATGCAGCAACCTTCCATCACAATCCTTCAATGCACATTGTCACTTTGCCACACTGTTTGTCTCATTGGTGTTCATCATTTCACAGTTCTCCCGTAAACGCCAAACTCTCTACATCTGACTGGGCCTTTAGCTCAATGAACCAGGACCAGGCCAGCCAGCCAGCCAGCCAGCCAGCCAGCCAGCCAGCCTGCCCCTAGCCATTTCCTTACCATGGTTCCTTTCCTCTTCTCTCCTTCTCTCCTTCTCGCGATAACTGGCTCAGCAGGGGCTGCAAAGACCCAGTGTGCAAACACCCCACCGGCTTAACCCCCCCCCCACATTATCACCTGCTTATGGAGTGATGGAGCACTGCTCATTAGAGCCTGGGGCAGCTTCAGATGCCTGGGAGGAGAAGAGGGTCACATTAGTATGTTGGCACCAGCTCTCTACGGTGCTATTGGGTTACCAGTAGGCTTGGCTAGCTCCTCACTGGAGATCCATGGCACCCGTTACAATTTCACAGCTTCTGTAATGTGGAATCATTATCTCTAATTATTCTCTGGCACTTGTGTTAACTAGGTTTTGGTAGAAGATCCTTTCTATAGGACCACTGGGAATTTCAGTCAATCACACTCTGGCGAGAGATTAAGTGTGTCTATGTGTGTGTTTGTGCGAGTGTGTTTTGTGAGTGTTATTCAACCCTGAGAAATTGGACCCTCCAGTAGGATTCACGTACTCTGAATCAGTTCCACATCAATGCTTTTGTTTATTGAACTCAAATGACAATGACTTAAATAACTGTAGAATCGGAATAAAAATGCGAACACAGCGTTCGCTGTCCTGGAAAGCTTGACGCCTCTGGGGTATTTGCCGGCATAATTCTCATTTTAACACGGCGACCTTACTCTGCTGCTGTTGTCAGATTTAGGAACTGCAGTAGCATGACAGCAGCGGGTGATGACATGCGATTCCTCAGTTTGTGGATATGCCAGTTGTATATGTATTTGTTTTTAACGGCGTGGCACACTCCCACTGTTTCTCCATAGATGGCATCTTGAGGAGAGAAGCGCTACCCCAGCAGAAAGCTGTCAGAATACAGATGAAGAATCTGTCCTTGTGCACTTTCTGAAGTACACTCACGTGCTCCACCCTAATGTAAATTCAGCTTCCTGCATTGGAATAAATTGCAGTGGCTGTTCTGTGAATTACATTAGGGTCTTGTTGTTGTGGTCCTTGTTTTCCTCTGCCTCTGTAACATATCTTCCTTTCCAACACACACATAGATATACACCATGTCAAATACACATTGACAGTTCATCTATACAACACAAGACCACATATTCATGTCCGGTCAGAGGTACATTTAGAATGGGTTTGTTCTAAGAGGATATTTTTGATGTGTGTTGTTATGATATAGTTCTCCCACAGCACATGCAGCCAGATGATGCTATGAGCTGTGGTTTTTCTGCTCTTCTCAGGGTGAAGACTTTCCTTCCATTAAAAAAGCACTTCGGACTCACACAAGAACCCAAGCTGGAATTACATGGACTGTGACCTAGCGTGTTTGTCCATGTTGGGAACAAACCTCTAAAGATGCCTTGCTACATTCTCTCAGTGCTGTTTGCAGCCATGTTGTTTTTCTGTCATTCTGGCTGACCTGCTGGTGCCATTATGAATAACACTGTTTTTGAGGGATTTTGGATTTATTTAGCATCTCTTCATGTTTTTTGTTCACTCTTTGATAGTTCTAGGAGATCTTGTAAATGCAAATGGAGCAAAATAGAATGTAATTGCTGCTGTGTGATGATTACGAGGGGAAACTAATGATTTCCCAACACCAGGGTCAGGCAGGGTTTAATTAGAGGAAGCACAATCAGTGTCACTCCTCTCTTGCGCTCTCCTGTCTTCTGGGTCTGTGCCAGAACTCGCTCTGAGAGCCTCTGAAGAAATAGGCTAAGAAAGGGAGAAAAAAAAGAGAGCACAGTGCTTTCTTTTGTCCAGACTACGGTTGTTTTGGAAATGACTCTCCTTAGAAGCAAAGGACTGGCTACAAATCGAGGTGAAGGTTAATGAACAGAGGAGAAAAAACAACAGGTCCACGTCCAAGATGCTTGAAGGAAACGCTTTACTGTGACAAAAGCTTAAGGGCAGCGGAATGTCTATCAAAGGACAACTCCTGTAAAACTCACCCCAGTGTGCCAACGTTTAATAAGCAGTTGAACGGCCCAGTTTGGTTGCTTGTACGCTTTTGCGTACGTCCAAACAGCATCGACAGGTTACCGTGTGCATTTTGTAGTTGCCACAAAAAAGACGATTGTGAAATGAGGATTATCCCACAGAAACGTCCATCCGGTCTTGTCAATAGATCATTTCAGCAGATAATTGTCAGGTGTTGTATTGGGACACTTGAGATTGAGGATGTACCATGGCATTTTCCCAGTTAAACCATCACCAGACACCTTTTTCCTTAAACCCATCATGTTAATCTCAAAGAAATGGATCGAAACAGCCTCCTCTCCCTCCCATTAGGATTCAAAGCAGCTTTTCAGCCTAAACGTATTAGCCCTGTCAGACCTGTATGCATGTGTCTGCATCTGACAAAGACCACCGCAGCATCACCACTATGCCCAGCTTTCCCTTTCATGGCACGGTTAATAGAATGGCCCTAACACTGTCATTAGGATGGGAATGAGGCTCTTCGTGCAGAAGCAAATCAAATCTGGGAGCTGGCTTGTGTTTGGTGGAAGGCATGTACGACATTATCCCAGTAAAAGACAGGGCTATTGGACTGCAATTCTCTTCCCAGTGTTTAGTCCGCCTCTGCATCTCTATTCTCTATGACTTGTTTCTCATCCCAGACTGCAACCCACCCAACCAAACCCCTTTGATTAAATCATTCATTTACAAACAAAGCTGAATCACATTTTGGGGTCTTGTGCCTCAAATTGGATACAGCAACAGCCTGCCCCTCCCATCCCAGATTAGCTTGACAAATCAAAAAAATATGCTATTACGCTGGAAATAGATCTCTGTCGATTTGGCTTAATAATTTGTGGGGTTTTCATGTTTTATTTATGCAACAGCGGAGCTGTCCGCTCTCCTATATCACATGCCCAATGAGGCGAGTCAGTCGGGTTGTATTGATTTGGCTTGACGGTTCTTCCCCTCCACCTTCCCTCTCCACGTCCACCCTCCCGTTACGCCCTCCTCCGTTAGTCTGGAGTTTCAGACTCACACCCTTCACTTTGGCTCCTATTCAAATCCCCCCTAGATCCAATTCAATCCCCATTCATTCAATATCCCCATTATAAGCCCATTAGTCTAGTCATTGTTTTTTTGGCTCATTAAAAGGGGATCCATCCTCTTGGACACGTTCAGGATCGCAGTGTTCTGCCACGGCTGGGAGAAGATCTGTGTTCGGTGGGAGGAGTCAGAGCACATCCTCGCAACTATAGGCTTTGTGTGTGTATGTGTGTGTATGTGTGTGAGGGAAGAGAGAGAGAGAGAGAGAGAGAGAGAGAGAGAGAGAGAGAGAGAGCCTGCCATGCCGACCTTGAGTTTGCTGACATGCAGGTCCCTCTTGAAACCTGCTGACACATTTGATGCAGACATTTTACCCCTAACTCAAAAACACAACATGCACATTTTTTCCCCCACACATAGACAACCCTCTTGCTTTTCCATGCATGCACACGCACTCATAGTTTTCTCCTGCACATACACGCACACACATTCTCTCCACCGGCTTGTACCAGGGACAATGATTCAAACCACGTCAGGATGGGGTGGGCTTTTAAGATGCGAGGCAGGTCTTACTGAGCGTATCGATCCTCAGAGGGCTCCCAGGCCCCCTTCATGCCTTCCTTCCTCAGCCAGCCTCAGCAGTAGAGGCCATTCATCATGGAGGACCATGACTGAGGAACTGAAACACCCATCTCTGTCAGGGCCGGCCTGGGCAGGGCCAGGCTGTCTGGAGCCTGGATGGATGAAGCCTTGTCAGCCTGACTCATGACAGGAACTTTGCCACTCACATATGAGACCCACTTACAGACATAGTACTGGTCAATGCATGGTCAGCCCTCGATACAGCCCTGTTTGTTTCACTGGACTACCATTCTGATCAATTTCTGCTAACATCTTTTCATTGATTTTTTGTGTTTTTTTTACTTGCAGATGTGGATTTGTATCCTCCCGGCGAAACATCTAAAGTAAATTCATAGTGGAGGGATCCCTCTCATTTTCATAATTGTAACTTTAAGCACCTCATGCGTGGCTGCATTTAAAAAGAAAATAATACATCCATTAGAATACCAAGGTTGGGTTCTTGTTGACGTCGTCTGTGATGAATGTGAATCTCTTCGTTTCTGTGCCTCCCTCCCTCCATCCCTTCCTCTCACTCTCTCTGTCCGTCTCTAGGTTCCTCCCTTCGTAGCTTGGTCCTCCCCCACAGACTTAGTTTGATTGATAGTGACTTGGGAAGCCATGGGACATTCGTCCCCTGCTGTAGGTACGGACGGCCACAAGCCTGAAGTTTGGCCCTGACAAGGACGGGCGAATATAGAGATGGAGGCAGGAACAGAGGAAGCGAGTGCAGAAAGAGAGCGAGCGGAGCCCCAGTGTCAGATGGGTTTTAAATAACTTTGACAGAGGAGTTTTTCTGCTGTCTCTCAGGGCTGGAGCTAATCTGATGTGAGGGGAAGCCACGCAGAGACAGAAAGGACAGTGGGGGAACGGAGAGAGGGGGAGAGAAAGTCACTCAGCTGGTGGGAAATCAGCACTATACACCTCCCCTCTATCTGCACTATTTCTCTGTCTACATCCATCTCTGGTTTGCTCCAAATGTTCATTTGCTCAAATTCACACACTCCTTTTATCTCTCTCTCCTTTTCCCACTTTCATGTTACAGATGGATCTCACTTAGGAATGCACACAGCTTCTTAATGCAATCTTGATCTCCCTCACCTTTCCTTTTCTCCTGCCTTCCTTCCCTCCATGACTCCCTCTATAAGTCTTACCGGATGCAACTCATAAGTGGTGACTCCCGGTGTTCAATTCCCATCCGTCCGTCCCTCCACCAAACTCTCCATTCCGAGAGAGAGAGGGGGCAGTGCATAGCTCAGTGGGTGAGCGCTCAAAATTCATAGCGGAGTAATCCTCTCCCACCCCATGACTGGCCCAACGTGGCGACCCACTGGAACACCGCCGCCGTCCTTAATCCCTGTCCATGCCCTCGTATTTACCTCCAAAAGCCCCTCACTGCGTGCAGCGCTCCCACCAGTGACCATGAAAGGATGCGCTCCATGCCGTTTGAACCCTCGATGTAAGCCTGTGGGCTTTTGAAGTGTGTGGTTGCCGTGGTCAAATTTTAAGGACCTTGAGAAGCTGATGTAGTTTAGCACGAGGGACTGTTTCGGGGTTGTGTGCGACCGATAGGGGAGAGTTACGGTTTTGTATTAAAGCAGGTGACAAGAGGCTGTCTGAATGACAGAGGGTGGAACATGTTCAATTGCATGTGTGTGTCTGTGTGCATGTGTTTGCACGTGTGTGTGTGTATGTGTGTTCATGTTGCACGTGTGCACACGTCCATGAGATACTGCTCCTGACATAAAAAGATAGACAGAGCTAAATAGAAAACTGGTGTGGACGGAAAGCTTCTCCCCAAGCCAGGGGGTGATGAGGAGAGAGAGACCTGTCCTTGTGCCTCCTTTCCTCTCTGTCTGTTTCAGGCTCATTACCCCAGCCAGCAGGCCTCTCCCTGGGTGCTAGTGAAGAGGATCCTCTATTTCTCTCTTTCTACTCCTCTTTTTCTCTATCTTCCCCTCTCTCCCTCTGTCCTTCTCCCTTCCTTTCTCTCCCCCTCTCCCTCTTTCTATTTTTCTCTCTCTCCTCTCTCTCTTTCTCTCTCTTTCTCTGTCCCTCACACTCTCTCTCTAGCTCTCGTTCAGCCTCAGCTCTGCCCTCCAGATATTAATCAACACATGATCCCCTTTGAGCCTCTCCAGTGGACAGTCTAGCAGTCATCTCTCCCAGACCTACTTGTAAATGAGCCAGGCAACCAGAAATTAAAAGACAGGATATTGAAAAGTTTGCCGTAAAACTCCTCTGTGCTTGTGTGTGTATGTGTGTGTGCGTGTGTGTGTGTATGTGTGTGTGTGCGTGTGTGATTTTGTTGGCCTATATTGGGACCAGTAGAGCTTCTTGTTAAAGTGAAGGTGTGGCATGTCTTTTTTAAAGAAATACACCTCCCTTGCCTTACCCTCTTTGCCCTCTCTCCAACCTGCGACCGCTGACAGCCTGCCAGGTGTGCCCGCACCCAGGAGACGTGCCCAGTGTCACCAGGCAGTGGGCACACACTGGCTGCTAAGGGAAGAGGTGTCAGCATGGGCACAGAATGACTTGTCATCGACAGAGACACTTTGAAGATCCCCAGGTTGCCAGGTTGGTGACATTTGCTGGCTGTCTTCCCTCTTACCCTGCAGCCAGTATTATCCTCCTCACACTGACTGAATAAGTGACCCGATGTCTGGGAGACATACTCCTTGGCAGGGAGTCAGAATATGAAATGATCGTATTATTCAAGCTGTGCCTTTGACATTGTGTTCTCGCTGTGTCTTTCTAACAGGTGTCTACTGTGGACTCCCGTACAACCAGGGAAGAGACACGTGAGCCTTTTCGCTCACATCAAACAGGAGAGCTATTGTCTTCAGGACGTCTTGTGGTTGTGGCAGTAGCCTGGCTTATCTCCCTCTGTAGCAAAGCATCGCCCCTCTCCTGGGCGTTCTGTCCCTCTGTCTTCCCGGTCTGATGGGGAGGATGGACACCAGGGAGTCGCGCTGTTCTTTTCTCAGGCAGACTGTGCAATTTAAACCTGCCTCGGGCATGTAGATATTACTCCCCAGCGAGATGGATGAAAATTAATGGAAATTGTTTTAGAGGGATCATTATGAACGTTCTCCTTTGGATGCCCTTTAGTCACATTGCCGTAGCTTCTCCCTGTGTTTCTCCCAGAAATCTACACAGACGGGGATGTGCTAGGTTGGGTGGGTGTGGGTTACAGCCACGTCTGCATGAGAAAAAAAAGGATTATTATCATGCTTAAAATTCATGTCTGAGCTGTCACTATAATGTAGATAGGTAGCTTGGTGAGGTATTGTCATTTCAATTATATGTTGGAGCAAATGTTTAAAGGCAAGAACGTTCTTTATTCGTGTTCTTTTCCAGTCAAGTATGGATATATGCTTATAGCTCTCATTCCTGGCAGGGGAATCAAATTCCTCCCTGTACGACTCAATTTCACACCTCGAGCTGGATTAAGAGGCCTCTTTGCTCCAGGCCTGCTTGGGAAAGGGTAAATATCACCCTTGTTCCTCATGCCGGAAAATCCTCTATTTAAATGGGAAGTAATAGAATTGACATTTTCCAGTTCATTATGCAGCAGCTGACCTTCACCACGCACGACTTGGATACCTCTCCGCGCCCAGTTCCCGCCTAATGGGAAATGTTTGACCTTGTCAGAAACTAAGGGAGGTCAGGGATGAAGGAGGCTGAGAGCCACCCTAGAGAGATCAGCCAGGAAAGGAATCAGATGAGGAGCTGCAGGCTACACCTTGCAGCTCAGTGTAGGAGGGCTGGAACATGGATTTGACCTGTCAAGATGGCAGTCGCTGGCAGGAGTTGGATGCATACTAAATGTTAAGGAAGGTTTCAGCCTTGTAGGCACTGGCTCATCCTAACACTATACTTACTTTGTGTTAATAACATGAATTGGATTTCTCCTTAAATATCCCCTTTAGAAGGATTTTGCCCTCAAAAAACAATTGCTCTAGCATCTAACTGAATGAACTAAAATAAATCTTCCAAGCGGGACTAGGTTTTTTTTGGTGTTAGATAATATTTTGGAATACCGAAACTACTTATGATTTCAGTTTCTATCAATCCTTGTCTGTCACCAAGGAATTTGAAGAAAAAGAATCAGATCTGGTGTCTTTCATGGATTACAGTCTTTTGATTGTGACTTGTAATCTCTCCCATTTGAATGAAACATAATGATGAGCACTGTCCGCTCCACAGAGATAATCTCATTACTGAGTTGGCTTCTGTTTTCCACTGCCTCCCTTTTTGTTAGTTATAAAACATTTTGGTGCATTGAACAGGCTAATTTGTAAGTTGGCATAATTTGGGTCTTTCTTAAGAAAAACACTTTACATTTTTTAGAAGATTAGGAATGTTATCCGCAGGATTATGGCATTGTGAGGACCAATGAAATTGACTCAGTACCGATTAATGCAAAAAAGAGAATTTGTAATTCTCCAGAACCTTTGTGATTAAACAATTAGATTTTTCTCCATTTTGATGTCATGCTGTTCCCATTTTGCATGATTGTCCTAGTTTATATTCTTACTATACCAATCAATAAGGGACTCAGACCTTGGTCATTTTAAAACATCTGGTGTTCCTTCACATTCAGACAAACAATAGGCCTAATTAGTACCTTAATTAATGTGCCATCTTATTAGACAGATAGACCAGAAAAAGCTTAAGATGATCATACGTGCAGCACATACCAGAGACAGCTTTAGGGTTGAAAGCTGGAGGGATGGAGTTGGTAGACAGGAGAAACAGGGATTCACATTGATCACATTGGACACTTTCACAGAATTCAGATGTGCTGAGATCAGAGAGAAATCTGACTGTGAGGTGTTGGCTCCCAGTCGAAAAAAGAGAATGAAAAGGTTTCCCCTTCCTGCTAGAAAATGTCAAAGAGCCTGTCAGTGTGAACAGAGGACGCAGGTGTCTGTCTGTCTGTCAGCCTGTCCTGTCTGCCTGTCTGCCTGCCTGCCTGCCTGTCTGCCTGTCTGCCTGCCTGCCTGCCTGTCTGTCTGTCTGTCTCTCTGTCTGTCAGCCTGCCCTGTCTGTCTGTCTGTCAGCCTGTCTGTCTTTTCTGTCTGTCTGCCAGCCTGCCCTGTCTGTCTGTCTCTTTTTTTCTCTCACACACACACATCCATGTGTGTCTCTGTCATTCATTTATGTCTCTCTCGCTCTCTCATGTTCTCTTTCAAACTTTCATTTTGTCTGTTTGTCTGTCTGTCAGCCTGTCCTGTCTGTCTGTCAGCCTGCCCTGTCTGTCAGCCTGTCCTGTCTGTCTGCCAGCCTGCCCTGTCTGTCAGCCTGTCCTGTCTGTCTGTCAGCCTGCCCTGTCTGTCAGCCTGCCCTGTCTGTCAGCCTGCCCTGTCTGTCTGCTTGCTTCATATTGGGCTTTATCACAAGATCACTCAGAGAAAAGAATTTCCCCCTAAAATATTGAACAACTTTTGATTTTGTGTCAAAACATATTTAAAATTTGAACACACTGGTGAGGCTCCCGTGGAGAATGCCTCACTGCGTGATTGTCACAGGAGGAGCCAAGCTTGCCATTTCAACACATGAGCCTCTTTTCATATCCTGGCTGACACGTTAAATGGCGTGATGATACAAAGGGACTCTGTTTTAATTGTTTGGACAGATCACTCAGGGGAGAAGCCTTTGATTATAAGTGTTGACAGAATAGGCACGGACTTGTGCAGTGATTGTACTGTCAGTCTCCCTGCTTGTGTTCACAGATACACTGTTCTATTAAGTGCGATGGATTGCTTATTTTATCCCCAAAATTAGTTAAAGGTCCACAATGTTATTTGCAAGCTTCAGCATAGATATCTCAACATCGTGTGTAACTGTAACAAGCCAATGTTCAATTATTAAGACTCATCACATGTCCCATCTAGCAATGACATTTAACTTATTGACAAACCACTTGTTGTTAACAAGTCAAAATCATTCGTAATGTTTCATTCATCACATCAATCGAATTGATTCATTGATCTTCATTGATGGGTGAATGTATTGATTGACTGCTGTGTGCAGCGCATGTGCAGGTGAGATGGCGTGTGAGGCTGAGTACTGCTGAGTGGCTCGGTGTGCTGGGATCACCTGGAGAGAGCCTCCGGGCTTGCCAGCATGATTCTGCTCCAGAGTGTTCTAGCTGCTGCTGTCTTACACCGGCATCACACGGAGGGTGATTAGGGTGACGGGCGATGGGTGGCGACACAAGAGAACAACCCGTCTACCCTGACACACACGCGCGCGCACACACCTCCCCCACTCCTGTCTCTTCAACACAACAGCCTCAAATTACCCACTTTGCTCTCAATATTATCAGGCAGATCGTCATGGCTGTAATTGCGGTATCGGTGTCGTGTAGCCTCCATTAGACCAACAAAAGGGCTTGGGAATCAGGCCACTTTGGGAGAATAACATGGAG
The DNA here is from genome assembly GCA_036571765.1 of Plecoglossus altivelis. Taxonomy (NCBI): domain Eukaryota; kingdom Metazoa; phylum Chordata; class Actinopteri; order Osmeriformes; family Plecoglossidae; genus Plecoglossus; species Plecoglossus altivelis. Next base: position 15,032,948 of record BROE01000009.1, on the reverse strand, counting down.
AACACTTGACTTTTATGGAGAGATAGTCACACACATCTGATTCACAAGCACTCACATCTATCACGGAAGAAAAATGTCTTAAAACGTGGCCTGTCTGGCTGGCTGGCTAAAGCCTTCGCACCAGGCCAGACAGACAGTACAATATTTTCACAACTCTGGCAGCACACACACTGGCACACACAGACAGAAAGGAAACACACTTGTGTGTATGCTTTAGTACACACATACGCTACACACACGCGAGTAACATCACAGGCCTCATACAGTGACAGCGTTTTCTCAGCCTGTACCCTGATTCCTTTGACAGCAACACAAATACAAATATCATCAAACTGTGCACTGAGCCTAGCGAGGCTTGTATTTCAATCACACAGCGTTAGATGCTCACTGCAGAGTTTCTCTCCGGCTATGGAGGGAACGTGTTTTGTATTCTGAATTGAAGCAGTGTTTGATCTCAGCCGTACCCCTCTAAGACATCATTGTGTAACGTTGTGAAAGCGGATGGCTGTACAGAGCATAGGAAATATCAAGGAAGTTATTCATAAATATTAGATAAGATCAAAACAGCCGCTTGCTCTCAAACAGGGGAGCTCCTGGGTCAGACAAACCAGATATGGTTCATTTTTTCACTCAGGCTGATTGAAGACACATCCAACTAAGGTAGAAGGCTCCAGAAAGAAACACTCAAACAAACACCTAATGAAGTCAAATCCTGCTATTACTAAGACAGTAATAAGGCACACATTCTGTTCTGTCTCTCATCAAGCTTCTCTATTATTCATGAGTCTTTTGTTTGTGTCCCTAACGTAACGTAAGCCCAACCTGAGGAGATTAACGTCCTGTGTTCTCCTAACTCTACCTCCTCTCTGCCACTGCTGACACAAATTGGTGAAATATCACTTTGATCGTGCCTCCTGAACAAACAAACAAAACACTAACCTAATTAGCCTCATTCGAAATCGTTCCAGAATACCCAGCTTTGTGGTTATGAAAGTGGTCCTTTGCAAGCTCTAGGATAGAACGTGTCGATTTTTAGTTTGTCCTCGTGAGGATACACAGCGTGGAAACTGGGGGTGTACAGTATGTGTCCCTTGTTGTGTCATATGACCTCTGACCTTTCGGGCGGGTGTGGGAGGGGGTCAGCAGCCCCAGTGATGTGTCAGTCCGCCTGTCAACAGACCGCATATCCCATGAGGCTGTGCAAACAAATCTGGAGGACGCTGACTTCCCAGCTGTACTATGAAGTCCCACTGTGTGAGCTCCCACACGCTGGAGCCTGCGTTGCCATGACTCATCTCACCAAGGCTCTAATGGCCTGGGAGGGAGGAATCAGGACAGTGCTGATTCACTGGAACCTTTGGCTAGTTTCAAAATATTAGAAGTTTCTCTCTGGAAGAATCCAGTGAAAAGTCTGTCCAAAACAATCAATATAGTGTGCTTATTACCTATGGGTAATCACAGCTTAGTTACAGTTGTACTTTGTACAGCATATACAGCGAAGCTATTAAGGGAACTGTGTGTGGTATAATATGGCTACATTACCAGCATGGGGCATTACAATAATATAAAGCTATTGGACCAGCATTGGGATGCCAACATATGCGAAGACTACTGCCAAGTTCCTACTATTGGGTTTTTGACATCAAAGGCAGTGGTTAGAAGTTCTTCACAGCCAGTTAAAAGTGGGCTCAGTGTGGGTCTTGTAAATGCGATCTTTGAGTCTGTGCCTCTCTAGAGATACTTCACACACACTCCTCTGCTCAGGAGCTTCACTGAAGGAGAGCACCAGTGACAGCTATCAAAGAGTGTGTGTATGTGTGTGTGCTTGTGCATGTGTGTTTGGTGGAGGGGGGGGCAGTCTTGCTAGCTCCATTATGATCACAGGATTTATAGATAAAGTGACCCCCTCCCTCCCATTTCTATCTATTTCCAATTTAGGAAAAAAAAACTGGCTGTGATGTATTGTCAACATTCAAGAAGCTGCGTACCCCCCGCGGTCTTTATGTAGAATTGACTCATTCTCATATGCATTTTCAGTCACACATCAAGTGTTCTCTCCTGTCTTCCGCAATCATCACGTCACAACCTCTCCATTCTCTCTCTCTCTCTCTCCCTCCTCCTTTGTCACCACACCACACAGCACACACACACACACCACATCCACACACACACACACACACACAATCCTTGAAAACACTGTAGGAACATTTCTTACACACAAACACACACCGTGTCTCTTTCACACACATACACCACATCTATATGGCCTGGTCTTGCAGTCAGCATAGACTGATCAATGCAAATGCTGTTATTTACCCAACCCTGAAATTAAAAGACTATGGATCAATCCAATACAGTTCCACAGGCAAAGGTGGGCACATGATAGCAAACTGGCTTTCCATGTTTTCACAATGTCTGTCCCACAGTCTAAAAATGCACTGTTTTTATACCACTAACCATGCTCATGCAAAATACACTCTAATGTCTTTTTATCTCTCTTTCACACACACACAAACACACACGCACACGCACACACACACAGTCTCCTCCTCTCCGCCACAGGCACACGCGACACAGCGTGCACACAGTTACCCACGCACTGTTCGCACACACACACACACACAGCCTCTCTCTCACTCTCTCTTTTCCCCCTCACTCTCTCCCTTTAACACGTTCTCATTTCTTTTCCCCTTTTTTTCTTTCTCCTCTCTCCCCTTTCCTCACCTCTTTCCCTGCCTTTCTTTGTTTCTATCTTTCTCTCTCTTTCACTATCTCTTCTTCTCTCTCGTCTCTCTTCTCTCTTCTCTGCTCTGCTCTGCCTGTGTTCAGTTTCCCTGGCAGATTCCCCATGAAGAGGCTCCTGCCTCCTGACAGACAGGAATAGTGGCATGTTATCCCCCCATGGATTCAAGGTTTCTGTGTGTGTGCGTGTGTGTATGTATGTGTGTGAGATTGTGTCAGACTTCTGTCTCAGACGTTGTCTTGCACGAATGCACATGCTTATAAACGCAGTGCACTTAAACATACATTCAGGCACACACACACACAGACACACACAAATACATTCAATTTCAGATCTGTATTAATTAAGCCCCTCCCCTTATGCATGTTTGTCTGGAATTATTGTTTCAATCTTGCTGCATCAGGGGGCCCTGAAGGTTATAAATTAAACATAAATGCAAATGCACCAAGCCATTGTTCCTCTCTCCATTCAAATAGATCAGTGTGTCTGCGGATTAATGGGAGAACAGTGGGCTTTTTAATGAGCAGGAGAGGAAAATGAGAGTTGCAAAGCTGCCATAGCACAGCCAAAGCAGCAGTGAGACAGCCAGATGAAATACGAAATAGACACACGATAACATCTTCTTTCGCTGTCAACTACTGGAGATCAAATGTTTGGCCAATCATCTGGTATTGTAGCATAATTGATTATATTCTTTGATAACTATTTCGTTCTGATGACCCAAAGCTTTCATGGCATACTGGAAAAAGGGGAATGCAAGGTCTAATGTCTTACAGCTTTACGTTTTGTCTTCATCTTTTTTGTTGTCCTTCTTGTTAAATGGATCCCTAGTTCCAAAAACGTACTTAGACAGCGCAAAAAGTGATGTCATGGATTTATCTAGAGTGGAATCAGACCTACTTAAATACTGGCAAGTGTTCCACTTTAACATCAGGTGTTGCCAACTGATGGATCCTTTTGCAGATGAGGCTTGTACTTACACTATTTCTCCACCAGGGGTCTTACCATTTTCACTGACTGTCTGAAACATTTATTTATGTTGACAGAGAGTGCATATATAGCAGCATGATGAATAGTTGTTCAATATACAATTCGTCATTGCCATATTAAGAACGATTTCAAATGGATCTGAAAACCTGAAGTTCAACAGGACACTCAATGAAAAATACTTGAATCAGATAGTTATCAGAGAGCTCTGGGGAATCTCTATATAACCTTCGTCCTCATCCAATAAGCCTAGCTCTATTCAAAAGGCAAAATGGTTTTTATGAAATAAAGTTGTCTATTCATTGGACAAATACTCTTGACCTTAAACAACTTGACCCTTCATAATTATTGGACATGAAGATCTTTAAGTTACACATAAAGTACTTATTTCCTTGTAAAACGTAAGTTCAAATAGATCAGCTGTCTCATGTGAAAGGAACTAAAGAAATGGGAGCCTTTTTAAAGAAGAAACAGTGACGTCACACACATTCCAGGTCAACAGCCTTACAAGACGAATATCATTACTCTGGAACGGAAAGTCGGTGTCAACATTAAGGATCTAAACGACTGCTTCAACATGTAATTACATCCTTATTCTGATGGCAACGTTATAGCACGCTGCTTGTGGTTGCGTGTCTGTCTCTTTCAGAGCTGCAGAAACTGCCTGAAACAGTGGGAATATGCTGGACTCAAACTAAGACATGGAATCTTGGTCTTGCAAACGAAAGAACATGATATTCTTAGGACATTGTCCTAAGACAATGTATGTGCTGTATGTGGACACTCTGACACATTGTTAATTGGTTGACGCGAAGATTTTTTTTAATGTAGGCTACCTTTGAAGAGGACGTCAAGTTTGAGGTCAGTTTTGTCATATGTCACCATCGAGGTGTAACCCAAATTAGATGCAATGTCTTGATTTTTATGTGCTAGCCAATTAATTCTTTTACATGTGCCCAGATGGGTATTATCATAGGCTGTTTATTATCGGTGTCCAATGCCCAAATTAAGACTATTGCAGGAAAACGTTACACAGACAAACTCCAGTCCGCATTTTCCATGCGAGGCGCGCTAGAGCCTGGAGGTGGATAATAGCTGGTAGAGCTTGCTCTCTCTTATGCCATGCTGGGCCAGGAGGGCTCCGGGAGACATGCATTCACCAATATCCGGGTTGGAGGAGAGGAAAAAAGTTTCATTTAAACCTTGGACGAGCAACTTTCAATATGAAATCCAACTGACACCGACGCGACGCTGTCAGCGACGCATTTCAAATTTGAATCGCCAAAAATTACAGTGCTAGAACAAAGCTTCGTTTTTCCATAGAAGATTTTTTTCCTGCTTGTGTTTTCATCCGTCTCTTTTTCGTGTGCGAGTAGCCTATTTGAGGGTCACTGTTTCACTGACACTGTCACAGATGTTGAAATGATGATGGCTGCGCAAGTGGCATCAGCTCCAACAAGAACTAATAACAAAAACAAAAAATTGTCGGGTACTTTAGGTCAAGAACTAAATTCCGGAAAATCGGGAGGAGGAACTGTACAACGAACTGGAGCAATGCTTGGAGCTGGAGATGGGGCTAACACAATGAATAATGTAGACCATCACCGCCGAAACGAGAACAATATGGTCAATTCAACTTCTACTAATAATTCTGACACACGGGAGAAGGAGAGTGGAAATAATATAACGTCTATGTCGTCGTCTAATTCGGGCACTGCCTCGTTGGAAACGGGTTTGATAGCGAATCATAAACTGAAAAATGTTGGTAGCGGAGATCCCCCTCCGTCTCAGCACCAGCAGTCGCAATTCAACCAATTTCCACATCAGCAGCGTCAGATACAAAGTAACAACATCAACAACAACGGACAAGGCGCGCGGGGAGACAGGCCTAATGACAGCCAGCATCACGGTGGGAAAGAGAATCTATTGGGGGGACATTTAGATCCGCAGACGCTGAGCAAGAGCGAAGGGGACCATACCTGTAAACCCGGGGAGCGGATGGGCGCCAGGTATGAGCATGCCAACACGGGACCACCAAATAACATTAGCCGTCAGTCTCCAAGTGCAGGAGGGAACAACGCAGTTTCTGAGTTTAATAATTACTATGGCAGTTCTAGGCCCTGTTACGATCAACACGGTGGACAGCAAAGCACTGGAATAGGGATAATGCACTCTTCAGCTCACAATAGTATGGAATCCGTGCACAACTCCCACGAAGGATACCACAACAGCCAGTATAACCACTATCCGGCTTATCGAGCAGGCTACGGTGGCGCTGGCTACGGCATGATGGGTCCTTCAAGGCAGAGCAATAACATGTTGGTGGGGCCTGGCGGCAACACTTCAGCCAGTCATGTGAAAGCAGCAATGGGGGCCACTTCTGGGTCCGGTGGTAATGTAGGGGGCTTTCAAAGATTCCCTGGACAAAGTCAGCATCCCTCAGGGGCCACTCCGACCCTGAACCAGCTGCTGACGTCCCCAAGTCCAATGATGCGAGGTTACGGCAGTAACTATCAAGATTACAGTGGTCCCACAGCACAACAACAAGCAGGTATCGCGCTGGGTAAAGACATGAGTTCTCAGTATGGACCCACGAGTCATGGCTGGGGAGGACAACAGAGAACCCACCCCTCTCTGAGTCCTGGAAACGGAGGTCAAGGTATCAGCAGAACGCAGGTAAAGAATAGTTTTGAGAACTCAGCTTGCAGCTTGCAAAACTTGACTGTTGCTGCGTTTGTTGTTTCTGTCATACACTGCCTTGACGTTTTTTTTTGTTTGTCTGATTGGTATTTATTTATTTTTTACATATCCTATTATGGCACCTCGCCTGCGGTCACTAACCCATCGGTTTTTACTTGAATATTCCTATTGTAATTTGTAAAGGCCGACTGTTTTCCCCTTGCGTTCGTCAGTAGATTAAATAGTCAAGCGCTCAAAAAGGAATAGTTTAATATGAGCACACTGTTTCTGCTCAAGGTGACTTATAAGCTGCACTATGGGCAAATGCTTCGGATTTAATTAAAATGATTTTGTTATTGAAAATATTTTTACGCATAAATTACTGTTTATTAGCTCAGATATGAGCTAATAGCTCAGATATGATACCAGATATATAAAAAGATGAGTCAATAGAAGGTAATGGCATTATTCATTTTAAATCGAACTTTTGTGATTTTCATAATGTTGATAATTTCATGTTAAAATGTTTATGGTGCAAACTGTTTAATAATTGCACAGATTTTCATTGATTAAAAGCATTTAATGGTTGCTGGAAAGATTCGCCCTCTTGCCGACGTGGTTGCCGACACGTTGCAAAACGCTCCATTTTAAAACGGTATAGCATGTCGTCGATGCTAACTATTTAATTAAAATGTGTTATATCTCCGTGATACAATCTCCGGTATGGTTCTTAATTGTATTGCCACCTATCAGTCTATTCATTTATGACATTGGAAATAAATTAGACGTGATGATGTGGAAACACGAGCCCAGAGGCTAAATGTCGATGCATTGTAGCACGCTTGCCAAAATAACGCTCTTAGAAAGTGACTTGCATCGTAAGGTCGGGAATTTGAATTGTGGAGGTAAACTAGCTGTAATGCCCTCCAGACGCCTGCCTCAGAGTTGACATCAAATCTGCCATCTGATTGGTTCCCTGTATCCCCGCTGGGTACCAAAGCGCTGCTCATGTGTGTAGTGCTGAACTCTGTTCAGACGGCGAGCCAAGGGGAATCTTGCAGCTGGGCGGCTCATTCGAACCATTACCCACGCAGCGTAATGTATCGTATTGTGTTAGTTACTATTCTGATGCACGAAATATTGCGAAGAAAACATCTGGATGACCCGAGGGCATAGTAGAAGTGTAGTTTAATGTCTTCGCCTCACAAACAAATTCATTAACCCACTGTTGTTTCAATCAAAACCAATTTGTTTCATAGATGCTTTGTAGGTGGGGCAGGGAAATGAAATGCTTGTTTTGTGTGGGTGGTTGAGACGTTATATTGATTTTAGTAATTGCTATTCAGAGTAAGTAAAGTAGTGAAACGACTGGTCTGAAAATTCACCTTTAATTTGTTTGCTTGTCTACTTCAACAGTGCAGTCAACATGTATGGGATTTGTACAATAGTCGGCTTATCATTTCCAGTTTTAAGGCACACAATCCAGAACCACACGCTTACTTTAATGCGATAATTGGGCTTCATTATTATTTGTGTGTAGCTTCATTAAAGTATCATGACAGTCTTCTATTTATCTTCTAAAAGTTGTTTATTGATAGAAAACAATCAGTTACATAGTTGATTCATAATAACCAAATACTCACTATTCTCATCTTATCATACTCTTCATGTATCATGTCATAATACTTAAGTCAGCATTGTCAGTGTAATGAAAACACGAGGTTATCAATACATCCGATAAATAGCTTCACTTTTAAGTGCAGAAAGTCATTACATTAGTAAATGACAACAAAAAGATCCTTAGATTATTATATGTGTATTTTTAAATTTGCCGTTTGGTTCAGAAATTCAGCTGACAATGTAATGCATCTAAGTCCTGGATAGCCTACTGCGCTCACTAGGTATCTGTTACCATGCCACTCTTGTGTAAACCCTCCAAATTAGCCCAGGATGTAGGTTAGAACACTTCACAGTGCATGTGGTTGAACACGCATCAGTCACCTGTTGGCCCAATTCCCCTCTTTCTCATTTTGCCATTTTCCCTGGATGCCTCTCTTCAGGAGCAAGCTGGGAGAGAAATCATGCCTCCTTGTTTATAAACCTGTTCCTACCTCACTCTTTTGGCCAGTCACCACAAAGACATGGACTTTGTGTGTACGTGTCCGTGCGCATGTGCTCACGTATGCTAGTGTGCTCATGTGTGTTTATGCATATGTGTGTGTGTGCATGTGTATTCATGCACACATGTGCGATTGTGTGTGTGTGTGTGTGTGTAGCCACAGGGGTGGAAGGCCTAGTTCCAGTTCTTCTCTCATCAAACACCATTGTCCCAGATTTTCAATTGCATACAGACCATTTGTCGTAAGATAACTGTTTATCCAGATTAATTTTACTTGCCACCTGTTCTATGTGCATAGGTGCTCCAAAAATCAAATTTGTTGGTATTTAAAAATAAAATTTTAAGAACAAAATAATTGTAATATATTATCCGGATTATCAATGTTTTTTTTAACTTCCATTTTCTTGTGCTGTGCTATTTCGCATTTGGTTCCTTTTGGATTTTCTTTTACCTCGTTATAAGATTTTGTTTTGAAATGTGTCTTGATTTGATCAAACCCTAATTACAGATATCAAAGCAGGAAGTAATTGCTCCCCTTTCATTTTCCTCACCTTAAAAAAACCCAAGGTTGATGACGTTGCCTATTTATCCAGAATCAGTATTAATAACAAGGAACAAAGACTCAACAACTGTGACAGTATTGTGTCACTTTACATAGCGCCACTGGGCCGTTTAGCTAAGTACATTGTGTTGAGCTAGATTCTAAATACTAGACTGTAACTCCTGTTAAGCATAATATCAGTCTCAGAAAGTGTTGTGTGTGACTGTGTATGTTTGTTTTTGTATGTAAATGCGTATGATTTGCCACGCACCATTTAGAAACAAAAGTTGTATTTGCCCAACTGGTGTGTGTGTGCCTGTGAAGAGGGGAACAGCAGAAGTTGCATCGTCAGCGCAATCGACCAGGGCCAGCCCCAAAGCTTGGCCAGCTCTCTCGCTTGTTGATGTTTTGTTTACATTCCCGGCTGACTCTGCTAGCACAGTGCTGATTAGCAACAACAGAGTGAAATTTTAATTTGCTCTGTTGCTCCTGATAAGGCGCTGGCTCAGTTTTCATCTTCCAGGATGAAACATGAAGCTCAGGAGCATAATTGGCAGACGGGTTATCCCAGGACTGCCCACGGTTTCAGTAAAATGCCAATTATTTCCGATTTGCCATAAAAATTTGACCAGTTGCATAGTCGACCGTCGGTATAATTAGACTGCTAATAAAATAATTGTAGCTTTTTGTTCATTCCAGTGATGCACTTATAATGACCTGGAGTCAAAGGTTGTCACAAATGAGTCGTCTTGCAGCAGTGTATATGTTTAAAACTGGAAGTCAGCATGCGCTTGTGTTCCATTGTAACCTTTTCCAAATGTCTGCGCAATATGCACAATTCCTTCATAATGTGTCAATATGAATTAGATAGTGTTTAAATATCACATGACAATGAATGCTCTTTTAGTTTGATTCTGGTTTAATTTAGAACCTTGAGTTTAAAATTATCAGCAAGGGTGAATCAAATGAATGCTTTAATACATGGTCCATTTGATCAAACTACACAGTAACAAGGAGGCCCTTTATGGCTCCAGAAATCCTGAAAAGTGTGTACTAATTTCTGTGTCAAATATTTCATCTTGCTTCATTGCATGTTCCGCCTCTGGGCTTGTGGCTTGGTTACACTCGCCAGTGTGTGGGTCTGGGGACTGGGGAGACAAACCCTCTGGCTTTCTGGGAGTTGTAGGCCTTTCTTATCAGCTGAGCCTGGCTGATGTGCTTTAACTGTGGACAGACAGCTTCCCGGGGCTGGACTGCAGGTCTCCCCTGACTCCTCTCAGAGAGCTGTGTGTAGCACTCCAGCTAGGCTCTCTTACCAGAGCTGCCAGCAACGCGGTGCTCCCCCGTCCTCCCACTCAACAGGGGTGTGAAGAGCCTGCCGCTGAGTGTCTTTTCTGGAGAACGGAGAGAGGGATGGAGGGAGAGAGAAGAAAGATTTCCATCCATCTCTCTCTCCAACGGCTGTTTGAACTGAGTCACACGGAGGGGTACTGACTACCGAGGCATGAGGCCGACTTCAGAGGGAGAAGGAGAGAGGGAGCGCTGAACTCCGAAGGAAATGTCAACATATTTAAAGCCTTCTCTATGAAACTCTCAACTCTACCCAGCCTTTTTTCTGTTCACTGAAAGAGGGGTGTTCACCAGCAATTGTGTGGTTTCAGTTCTCTTGCCCTGCCTCTCTCTCTCCCTCCCTCCCTCCCTCCCTCTTACATGGGGGTTCTGTAGTGGTCGGGTTTCCCCTCTAGCGATGGCGTGCGTTGGGCATGTTGCCAGGCCGCTTGGCGGGCCCTTTGGTGGCCTCACTCACCTCCCACAATCCCCCCTGACCTTCACATATGCAAATTAGCCACGTGCAGCCAGTGAATGGGAGGGCTGCCCACACTCGCCTCCCTATCCTCCCTCCCTGAGGAGAGGGGATTGTTTTTCTTTCTGGCTCTCTCACTCCATCTCGCGCTCTCTCTCCCTCACTCTCTTTTGCTCTCTCTCTCTCTGCAATTTATTTTCTCACTTTCTCCGCTGATCCCCAGAGGGGGTCCTAAGCTGCTGTGTCCTACAGTGGAAGGGTACAGCCTAGACCCAGGAAAGGGGAAATGTAATCTAGTCCATTGGACATGGTTTACCCCATCCGCCAGTTGATTTATCATCTTTACATGTTCTTGTGCTTCTGTGTGTGTGCAGAGCATCTTCTTTTTCTTCCATTTGCTTTTTTTGAGGGCTTGGTCCCACTGCTTCTGCCCCTCTGCCTCGTTCCTTCTGCCTCTGCCCCTCTACCTCGGTCCTACTGCCTCTGCCCCTCTGCCTCAGTCCTTCTGCCTCTGCCCCTCTACCTTGGTCCTACTGCCTCTGCCCCTCTGCCTCAGTCCTTCTGCCTCTGCCCCTCTGCCTCAGTCCTTCTTCCTCGGCCCCTCTGCCTCAGTCCTTCTGCCTCTGCCCCTCTGCCTCAGTCCTTCTTCCTCTGCCCCTCTACCTCGGTCCTTCTGCCTCTGCCCCTCTGCCTCAGTCCTTCTGTCTCTGCCCCTCTACCTCGGTCCTTCTGCCTCTGCCCCTCTGCCTCAGTCCTTCTGCCTCTGCCCCTCTACCTCGGTCCTTCTGCCTGTGCCCCTCTGCCTCAGTCCTTCTTCCTCGGCCCCTCTGCCTTGGTCCTTCTGCCTCTGCCCCTCTGCCTCAGTCCCTCTGCCTCTGCCCCTCTGCCTCAGTCCTTCTTCCTCGGCCCCTCTGCCTTGGTCCTTCTGCCTTTGACCCTCTGCCTCAGTCCCTCTGCCTTTGTCCCTCTGCCTTGGTCCCTCTGCATGGGCCCACCTGTCAGAGTTTCTCTCATTTTTAAATTTCATGGACAACACAAAGTCTCACATCAAAAAGGGATAATGGCCGCATACACACACACACACACACCACTGAGCATGAAAAAGGAGGGGAAGTTGCTATTCATAGCAGTGCAGCCCTGTGTATTGTAGCTTCTGTGGTTCCCCCCTCCCTGTCCAGACTGCTGATTGTGCCTGTGACAGGCCTGTGATTAGGCTGAGTGACCATGTGTGAAGGAAGGTGTGATGATAATGATGAGTTACAGGCAAAGGGACAGTAGAGGCCACCTCTGGCTAGAGAGGGTGTCATTTACCTCAATTAAACCTGTCATTTAGTCATCAAGGTCCCTGCAACTTCCCAGTCCAAACACTATCAACACACAGGGTACCAATAATAGTGCACTGGAGCTTGGAGAAAAAATGGATGGTTGTGTTCCGTAGTTTGTCAACCAATAGGTGATGGATGGAAGTATTGTATGCATTATGTAAATCAGTGCACCTTCTATCCTGTTCTCTACAGTCTTTGAAGGAGCTGCATCACTGCTATATACAATACTTTGGACATATGAGTGTGATCCTTATTTAGTGAACTTCCCGTCTCCGTTTCTGTGGATTTCCCACATAGTGGCTCACCAAGGTGCTGACACGTGTGTCCACCACAGATGGGTGGCCTAGCCCGGCTGCTGCAGGCTGAGCATGCTCTTGTTGATGAACATCCATTGGCATTGTTGGATAAACATGCAAAGGTTGCTATAATGTCAGCTGTATGTCAGAGGAGATTCCGTTTGCCCTCTTTGTAGATCACATTACCATAATCAATAGTTCCCACAGAGCTCGTTTGCCCAGTCGTTGCGATGCCCTTTGGTAATGTGTAAGTGTATCTACAGTATATGTTCCTAGACAATTGAAAGAGCTTCCCTGAATGTGCAGGCATTCGGAAGACCCCAGGTTGCCACCTGTGTTGTTACGCTAACTGACAACTGTGTTTACCTTACTGCAGTCAGTTTAGCCACCGCATTGATATCCCTTGGGTGTCTGTGCGTGTGTTTCATATAAACACTTTTCTTAGAAACGGTTGAGTGCTAAGATGTGTTTGAGACACAGGCGGAATTTCAAATATACGTTAGCCCACTCATGGTTATTTCAATCTCAAGGATAAAAATCCCTTTTTTTATCCTTGTGCATTTGGTGCATTTGAAAGCATCTCCCCCCTCCTTTCCCCGCTGCCTCTCCTTCTCTCCTTCTCTCTTTCTCTCCATCTCTCCCTCTGTTCCCCCGCTCCCCAGCCACGGTCCCAATCCTTCTCTTCTGACCTTCACTGCAGCGCAGGGTGACTACAGTGAACTCATTAACCAATAAAGATGAATAGTTCCATTACAGGAGAGAAGAGGGGAGAAAAGTCCAATTAGAGGTAATTAAGATCTGGGAGGGCGAGAGGAGCTTGAGGGTAACAGAACCTGGGCACAGGGAGGGCAGGGGCATAGCAGGTGTGTCTTTGTGTGTGAGGATGTGTGTTTACACCTGCCATTGAAGGTGGCAGGAGTCTCCAAGGCATAGGGGGGGGTCACCCGGAGCCTGACCCTCTGACCCCCCTCCCTGGAATATCCCCCTCCAATCATGGGCCTGATAAGTGAGCTTGTTAAAGGAAGCCAGCTAATAGATGTTTAAAATGCCAAGCCATATGAATGAATATTTTCAGATTTTTGTCCTTTAATTAGGACATAGATTTAATACTGCTCTGCACTTTCACTGCTAAGTTTGCATCAAGTGGAATTTCAGTTGTCATCTGGTGTATTACTCATTTCCTCTCAGTAGCATGTATGATTTCTTTGTTGTTGTTTTTGAACTAGGATCTCCAATTTTATTGACCTCCTATCAGTATTTTCCCCAGAAAAAACCTAAAATTCAAACATCTGCAATCCTTTGGGTTTTGTCCATGTTGACAAATTAAAATGTTTGGCCAGGAAATATGTAATAAAACAAGACAGACATGGAAGGACATAGAGGGAGACATCAGGGTATAGGAAGCTAGGAGACAGGTACAGGGAGTAGGAAGTAGGAAGGAAGAGACAGAACTAGTCTGTATGTTGCTAAAATGAACCATCTCCAGTGGGAGTGCTGCTTTGTCCAAATGGGAAATTCAGGTTGGTTGATATTACATTGTTCTGATAGCGTGGAGCAGAAAACCAGAATGGGGTACTTAGTCATTTGACAGATACAATAGACCCAGCGGTCAGCTTTATAAAGTGTTCTTGTAGAGGTATCTCTTGAAGACTGTATTACAGAGGGTATTGCATTGTGTGTTGAAGTTACATTGACTAGCAGATATGTACGGGGCCTAATGCGTGTGTTTTCCACAACTCTGAATATCAGAAGTCAATTGTGCATGTGAGCTGTTCCGTGTTCACCCAGCGTGCTGTGTGCTGGTGTTTAGTTGGGCGCGCAGCCCCCTCATTTCTGCATGTAATGCCATGTATACCTCCGCCCTGTCTATTCCCTGCGGTCTGCTTCCCTACCCCTGTCGCGTGTGCAAACTACTGGGGCAGTGGGCACATCAGAAGCCATTACGCGTAATGGCCTTTTTCACCACATATCATTCGCTGTGTTATGACACTTATTTTATGACTGCTTACATATAAAATATTTAAATAAACAGGAATACGAGGCTGCCTGATGCAGGGCAGGGGGAGGTGTTAGCTGGGGGGAGGGGGGGGGGGGGGGGGCATTAATTTCCCAGGCAACGGGAGGGAAATAAAGGAAGTAGAGATGGGGATGGGGTGGGGGAGAGCAGGAGGCAGGCGCAGGGAAAGAGGAATGCGCTGCTTGGCTTCAATCAAAGTGGGAGGAGGACGGGGTTTGTTCCGCTTCCGCCACGCAGGGGCGGCAGTGGCGGGCGGGCGGCGGCAGAGAGGCCATCCGTCACGTTCCTCCCTGAGCTCAGGACGTCGCTCTGTGTGGGCCCCTGTGTCTCGTAAAAGCAACCCAGCGTAGGGTACCAATATCAATCGCATGCCAAGGAGAGAGGGTGCGGGATGTAAAAAAAGGGAATGTAACAACAATGTGTGGTGGAAAACAAAGAAAGAGAGTGTAGAGATGAGAGAAGTGGGGGAGATGGGGATGAGGGTTGATTTATCGCTTTCCTAGAGAGAGAGAGAGAGAGAGAGAGAGAGAGAGAGAGAGAGAGAGAGAGAGAGAGAGAAAGAGAGATTCATGAAAAAAATGGAAGGAAGATGGGTGGATTTAGAGAGAGAGAGAGAGAAAGAGAGAGAGAGAGAGAGAAAGCGAGAGAAAGAGAGCGTTCAACAAGGTCTTTGGTTCTGGCACAGCCCTCCAGTCTACCGCCGGCGATGGTAGGAGGCCCATTACTGTCAAGCTAATCTTAAAATAATTAATTGCGAAGTCGACGCTTTTTAAAGAGTATTGTAATTGAATCCTAAATTAGGCCTGGGAAAGAGGACACGTCCTGCTTCGCTGTGAGTCTGCTCCCATTGCCCCCCCCCCCTCTCTCCCCACGCTCTGCACGCAGAAACAGACGTGTGCATGCAGGCCAGGACAGGAAAAGGAAATGCTAATGAAATGCATATTTGAGGAAAAGGGCCCATCTATAATTTAGTGTCGCTCTTTGAATTTGAATGATGTGTGTGAGCACTGTGATTTATTTTTTGTTGTGGAGTGGATAATTCTGTCAGGGTAGGCTTTTATTCTTGTAAACAAATGTGGGGAAAAGGGAGAATAAAAGTCGAATGATAAAGTAAACAGAATGGAATGAATAAATTTAGCTTGTGGCATGAATAATTTGCCACAGGATGGAAGACAGGGAAATGCAATGTTTCCTGGCAGAGATTGACATTTTTCTCATTCTTTTGCTCTTGACTAAATTGAGAGATACTTAGTGGCCGATGGGAAGTTTTCGGTGAAGCCGATGTATTTTCTTATATTTTTCTTAGTTATGTAGTATACACACATACTTGTACTGTATAGGTATTGCATATATTTCCCACCGCATCCACAGACACACAAACACACACACTCAAACACCCACACAAAACCAACTCCAATGTTTATCTACGGTACCTTCCTCCATGGCTGAGGAAGAAAGAATCTTGTAAAAGCAGCTCAATGTGCTTTTACTTACAGCGCTGCCTCCCAGATGGGACTGACTGCTCGACCCCTACAAAATGGGTAAAACTCAGCAGATCAAAGCTCTGGGAAGAGGGTCTGCCCCTCATAAACGTCTGCCTCCTCTGTGATTTGACGAGAAGCCTCAGAAGAAAGATGGTTAAGGGTCTGAGGTCAGCTCAAGGCCTGCAGTTCTCCAAAGAGGAGAAGGGACCCATCCTCCTGCAGAGCTTCTCCCATGTCTTGCTGCTCCACTGTCTGTGCTCTTCCAGTACAAGTGCTGGATTTCTTTGATTGTTTTTACTGTTTTGTTCATACTTGCCTCGACTGAACCACTGTGTGACGAAACAATTATTGGAAAGCTTCACGTATTGTAATGGGATCAAGGTGCCTTCTACCTCCTACCTCTCTTACCTCCTACCCATCCTACCTCCTACCTCTCCTACCGACCTCCTACCTCCTACCTCTCCTACCTCCTACCTCTCTTACCTCCTACCCCTCTTACCTCCTACCTCTCCTACCGACCTCCTACCTCTACTACCTCCTACCTCTCCTACCTCCTTCCTCTCCTTCCTCCTACCTCTCCTACCTCCTTCCTCTCCTTCCTCCTACCTCTCCTACCTCTCCTTCCTCCTACCTCTCCTACCTTATCCTCTCTATCAGTTGTGTGCACACAAGGCTGAGATGCTCCAGCTGACTGTCCACTGCGAGAGACCCTCCAACAGGCTCCCCAGGACATCTGGCTGCAGATGTTACTAGGCTGGAGCCAAGCTCCACACGGCAGAATCAAACAAGCCCTGCTGGTACCACTGACAGATTAGTTTGAGCCTCTCCTGGGAAATATGTCCATCACTTCATCTGGGCTGGGCTATAATGAAAATAAAACACAGCAATAAAAAATGGGCCAAGCTCTTCGGTGTGTGAAACAACTGAAACAACTTTGCTTATTTTTGTCAGGTAATTGCATATCCAGAACGGTATGTCAAGCGTGTTTTTTAGCCTGTTCAACATCCGTTCTGGTCATCAGTATGTTTTTGTAATTTTGTCAGAGTAAGAAAAAAGCTAGGATAGTGGCCAGGGGCTATGTCAATTTAATTTCAGTCCAGTCAATTTAGTAAGAACATTTAAATCCAAATGCCAAAATAGAAAATTTCATCAGTAATGATTTCCATCGTCGTGTGTGTAAGATGGGGTTCATGAGGAGAGACTAAGACCAGACAGAGAAAGAACAACTTTTGCTTTTCCTCTCTTGGTCACATGGTGTCTTAGCAGCTTATCAGAAATAAACTCCATTTGAAAAATACCTAAATTATAAATCATGAGCAACAGATACGTTTTGTAAAAATGCAAAGGATTCCCATTTAACCTAAAACACAAGATTTACATAAAAGAATGACCAAATTATTTAGTATTAAAGTACATTCACATTACCCTGAAGTCATTGTTAGAGTGACAATATCTAGTCACATTAACAATAGTCTCCAGTTTGATGTGATTCTTAAACTAGATAGGACCAGGGTATGGCTCTGTTGTCTAGCTATGCATTAGAGAGCTATAGGTCTGGGCCTCATTGATCGTTCAGCTTCACTACCTCATGTTCTCATCCTCCACTCTGATTGATTCGGAGGCCTTAGGAGATTGGAAAAGGCCTGAGCTGAGAGCTCTTCCCCCGGGGTGGCCTGCAGAGGCCGTTGGGGTCACAGGCAGCCTATTTCCGGGGTTATCCCCAGGTCAAGGAGCCTATTCGGCCTGGGGCACACAGACATTAAGGGGACAATCAAGCCCTCCTGATGCTCTGGCCTTGTTCCACTTGGAGGATGAGGGAGGGAGGGATGGAGGGAGAGAGAAAGGGAGGGAGGGAGGGAGGGAGGGAGGAGAGAGAGAGATTCTAAGACCCCCTTCCCCCTTCCAAATTACACACAGGAGATTGGGGCTAGGGAGGCTAGAGTGTATCATACACACACAGACACTCCTCAACACTCTTCTTTTTTCATTTGATATAGACACACTGGAACACACTGACATACACTGGAACACACTGACATACACTGGAACACAGTGACATACACTGGAACACACTGACATACACTGGAACACACTGGCATACACTGGAACACACTGACATACACTGGAACACACTGGCATACAGTGGAACACACTGGCATACAGTGGAACACACAGACACACTGGAACACACTGACATACACTGGAACACAGTGGCATACACTGGAACACACTGGCATACAGTGGAACACACAGACACACTGGAACACACTGACATACACTGGAACACACTGGCATACAGTGGAACACACTGACACTGGAACACACTGACATATACTGGAACACAGTGATACACACTGGAGCACACTGACACACTGGAACACACTGACACACTGGAAGACACTGACACACACAGAAATGCCCCCGTCTTGGGTCTTTTGACACCATTTGTATTGTATTGTAACTGACCTCTCCTTCCACCACATCTGTATTCCCCCACCATCGATGCAACAGCAGCCCACTACACATATGACAGTCACAGGGGAGGAGAATAATAAGAAAAGAAAGAAAATGAAATCCTTTTTTTTCTAATTAACTTTGTAAATTTCCTGCTGAGCTATCAGACAGTCGCCCATGCCTCGTGCGGAGTCCGATAATGAAATCAATTTGGTTCAAATTGTTTCAGGTGACTTTTAATGAGTATCTAATAACCGCCCGAGGAAAGAAGGTCAAGATATCTGTTTGTTGTTTTTAAAGTGATGGATCGAGCTGCTGTAGAAATATGGACATATCTGGACGCCTGGGCAGAGGTCCAACACAATGGGCAGGGAGGAATACCCTGTAGTTTATGGTGAATCACATTAAGCTGCTATACGACCATTTGACCACAGTTAAGACTGAGGGCAATGTAATTGTTGTAAATGTGGTGGTTTTTATAGTCTAACACATTTGTAAATGTAAACATTTGTCCATGTCTTTTTTCATGGATTATTAGACTTTTACCAAAGGAGTCTTTATAGTCAACATTGCAAATGGTCCACCCTTTGAACAGCCAGATAGAAGTTCACTTCCTTGTCTTCCATAGTTAAACTTCTAGCAAATAGCTTGTTTAGTTTTGCCTTCCAGGTCAGACTAATGGATAGCGGAAAAGGCCCCCTTAGGAGTCTTTAGAATAATTTTGGTGCGTCCGCTCGCTTAATATTCACTTATGTATTTTCTTCTCCCTCTCTGAACACATTACGGTGAATAACCATTGCTAATTCATAAACATACAGAGATTGGGCTTCATTTATGGTTATTGGAGCTGTAAAACACTGTTCCCCTCCAAGTCCATTCTATTAGCTAAGGTGGTGATTTCCCCGAATCAGTAAAATTGGCTGCATATTTAGTATCAGTGTTATGGTATGGCAGAATCTACCTGAGTTGTGTTTTTCCTTCATGAAAAAATACTCTCCTCTCTCCTTAGGGCAGTTTTAGTTTTTTAAATTTGATTTCTTTGTCTTCATGTTGTTGCATAATATTTCTGATGAGTTCCCAGCCTTTCGGTGTGGTAGGGAAAGCGTGTGTGTTTCTGTGTGAGGGAAAGAAGAGCTCATTCCTCTCGTGCCACAGCTGCCCTCAAATGAAATCGCTCTGTGCTGTCTAGCCTCCCTTTCCCATGGTTCCTGCAGACAGGAAGTAACCAGCACACTGAGCGCTCCGACATGGGACGGTCCTAGTCCAGAGACATCCTGCTTCTCTGGAGGACAGCTAGCGTCCGGGGACATTTGACATTACGTTTTATTCCCGTAGCATTCCCTTTCGTCCAAAAAAGACATACCAATAGTTCACATAGGAAGTACTTCAGAATAATAAGAATCAGAAGTGTGCAGTTGTAACAGTTAGCTTGTTCCATTGACAGCTAGAGTCCAGAGTTAGACTGCGTGTCGATACCACCCATCAGACATTAAGCTGCACTATCCAAGTCCATACCAGATGTGTCGTTATCAAAGTGTTCCTGATCTGAGTACTGTTTGTTTTTGGTTCCAAAGTGGCAGAGAGCGCACCAGATGTATTCATGTTGATGAAAACTGGCCAGGCGCACTTTGTGTATCTGAGAAGCAGCGATTTGGCTTGCTGGCAGTTTTACGCTCCATGCTGTCTCCAGCCTGTCCCTGTTCATTGTCAGCAAAAGAGAGTGTTTTATTTGTTTTCCTTCTCTAATGGCGCGGTGGCGTCGTGTTAGCCTTGTCTCCTTTCGCCGGCGAGCATCTTTTTTTCCCCCCCTCATGTTTTTTTCACCTCTTTCCGTCTCAGTCTCACAGGAGGAAAAGGGTTCCTGCCACCTTCTGACCCCAATCTCACTTGAGACAGATGAACCCCTCTCTCCCTCCTCCTCTCCCATCCTCCTCTCCTCCCAACCTCCATCTCTCCTTTATTTTCCATCCTAATGATGGCTACGCACTAACTGTGGAACAAAACATGCCTGTCCTCTTTTCCATACGTGCATGTCAGGAGGGACGCAGGGTGGGAGGCGTGTTTTTGAGCGCAGAGGAGAGGGGGGGGCCGAGTTGTAAATATTGGTGTCAAACGCGGAGGGCACTCTCACAGATCGCTGCCCCAGCCGACGAAACACCAGAGAGCACAATTACGCGCATGAGGCCCGACACAATAGCTGATGGTCCGCCACATGACAACATCCTCTTATCTGTCCTCCCTCTCGCTCTGCCCCATTCTTCCTCCCTTTATCTCTCTCTCTTCCTTCTCCTCTCAAGCTCTCTATTAGTCTTTCTTTCTCATCCTCTCTCCATACACAGTGCTAAACCTCTTCCTCCCTCCCTCCCTCCCTCCCTCCATCTCTTTTGGATAATTCCATGCATCTCATTCCTCGTCGGCCTTCATGCCTTGCTGCCTGTGCCACCCAGGACTGTTGGGCTGAGGAAAGGCAATTTGCCATGCCGTAGGTCCCCACGGACCTCTCCCACTCCCAGCCCACGCGCACTAAGAGACGGCTGGTTTAACTGCTGGGTGAGATTCTGTCATCCTACAGCACAGGGATGCGCTCTGACTTCACCCCTGAAATGCCTCCCTGTTTACATGGGAGGGGATGCAGAGGGACTCAGTAGTGGTGACAACACCAGGTAGGCTTGACTGGAGCATTGGTATGCTTGGTTTCTCTTCTGGTATTCCATGGAGGGAATCGGCATGAACCTGCTCTCTTGCGACTTGCTCTTGTCCACGCTGTCGGCCAGGGAAGAGTTAACGCAGCCGAGGCCCCCCTTTGCTTGATGACATCAGTATTGTCTTTGCATCCATGAAATTAATTTTCTAATCTTAGTCAGCAGGAGCGGGGAATTTGCACACATTAATATGGAACTCGATCTACACTCTTCCCCCTCCCCTGCAGTCTCTCTCTTTCAGTCCCTCTCTTTTTCTCTCTGTCTCTCTATTTCTCTTTATTTCTTTCTTTCTCTCTCTGTCTCTCTCTCTCTCTCTCTCTCTCTCTCTCTTTCTGTCTCTCTCTCTGTCTCTGTTTGAAACAGCAGGCCCAAATCGCTTGGGTTTAAGGCAAAATGCAAACCTTTGTTCTGCAGGCATCGGCAGCAGAGTCCTGTGGCGCACCAGGAATGGTTGAACATTGCGCTAGCAGACACACAAAAGGAGCAGCATTGTTTGATAGAACTGCGTGCATGTTGAAGGTTTATTGTCATCGGGTTAGGCCGCAGCTCAAAGTGTATCTTCCATTGAGCAGTAATTACATATGTTTTGACACAAAACACACAGTAATAATACAGTACAAATACTGTACATGTCCTGGGTGTCAAGTTACTGGGAACGTTGTATATTACGGTTTTCATTTGAATCCCAAAAAGCAGTAGATAAGTTGATGACAGTTTGCTTTCCTACTCCTGGCACAGCCTTTTACAAACTGTGCCTTAGCAGAGGGTCATAGTCCAGTGCCGATATACGAGTGTGTTATAATGTGTGTCCGTATTTGTCTGAAGGTGGATGGGTATAAGGGAAGGATAAGATGCGAGGGAGGATAGAGGAAGAAAGGTGGAGGGAGTAAAGGGAGAAGAGGAGGAGGGAGGGCACAGGAGAGAGTGAAGGAAGGAAGGAAGGAACGAAGGATGCATGGAAGGAAGAAAGGATGGAAGGAGTGTATTTTCAAAACAAATAGAATCAAGAATGAGTGTATAGGCTTCTATAATAGGAAGCGTTGTATATTTTGAATCATACTTCTGTGTGTAAGAGACAGAACCGATTTAAGTTGGACTCAGGTGCGATGCTACTGAGACAGAAAAAATGTGTTGTTGTGTGTGTGTGAGTGTAACCGTGTTTGCACGAGTGATTTTGATCCCAGGCAGAAACACAAATGCACACACTCACACCAACACATCACGATCCACACACACACACACAAGAACGCACACAAACACACACACGTCGCACATATTCACTACTCCACATGCGTCATGATCTTTATCGACTACACTGACACAACACACTCATACACACCGATACTTTGTCTCATTTTTGTAGTCTTTCTACAAAGGGAATGTTTGGAGCGGTGGAAAAGACATTTAAATGATCAATAAATCAAAGATTTATCTCTCAGCATTTAAATGGAATTAGAATAATAACCATTTGCTAGTAATGTTTTATGTTTATTTGATTTTGATGTGTGAATGCTGTTGTTTTACAATCCACGGCTCTCAATTTTTGTGGCAAGTATTGTCTTTGCTGATTAACAACGTTGCACATTAAAGTGAAAGGAGTACAACCATTTTGAAGTCATAAAATTATAGTCAATAGAAGTCTGAAAAGCAATTTAACAGGTTTCACCCCATAGTAATTTTGCCCATGTTCCTTCTTTAATAGCTTTGTTTTGCAGTAAGCTCACGAGAGTTGGGAACTGCAGGGGAGTTCATAAATTGAATTTCAAATTTAGCTTTGAATTAGTATTGTCTCCAGCACCTCAGTTGAATGGCAAGCCCAGATGAACACAACACAAAAAATCTTCTGAACAAATAAAACAATTTTAGTATATTCCCACTACTTTTATATCTTCTGTCCCTCTTGGCAAAAAACATGATTTAATTCTTATTATTCATCTTTTTTCAATAGTGCAGCCATTTCTCCAAGGGCAAAACATTATGTTTCAATTTGTCAAATTGTAGGGTTTTTTTTGGAGCATGAGTTGGTTATATCTCTAAAATGGGACGGCAGTGGGCTGAAATTACATTTGTTGGAACTGAACATGACAACATTGGAACAGAAAGAAATCTTTATCCATCAGTTGGGAAATCTTAAAACTGGATCGTAAGTGCCTTCATATGTATGTTGTTATGTTTTCGTCTGTTTGGTTTCTGAATGTGTGCGTGTGAACTTACGTATACGGCTCCGTGTCCTCATGGGGTGAAGTCCTAACGCATGCACCTGAACACTGCTTTATTTGGGTGGCATGTACGTGCACAGTTGAGCTTGATTGCCTTTCCGTTTTCTGTTGCCAAACCTTTGAAGTTTTTTGGGTGTCTATTCAGCTCTTTGAGTGTAGCAGTCCGGCTTTTGTGAACTTGGCAGCGACACAAGGGGATTTGCTCGTGTGGTGTTCAGCATTTTTTGGCGACAGGGGGAAACCTCTTGAGAAGGATTGGCGAGGGAGAAGGGGGTTGCGAGGGGGAGGAGGAAGGGGGGAGTAGGAAGGGGGGAGAGGATGTGACCTGAATCGTGTCCGGAATTGACAGTGGCACAGTGCCTTGCTTTTGCAGCAGTCAGAAAGCAGTGCCCTCTTTGCCACAGTTCCAGTGTAATTAACGGCACGTTGTTCGTCTGTCTGGAGGACAGAAACATTCTCAGGGTTTTAGGGTAATGACCTTCATGCAAAAACAACAACAACAAAAAAAAAAAAGGCCTGTGCCAATCCGTCGTGAAAACAATTCACGTCTTAACCTACCAATATTGGAAGCGAAACAACTTTGATCAAAACTCGCTAACTGTAAAGGTTCCCTAGTCAGGAGCTTGCAGCCTGAGCGCGCTGTACCTGAGGCCCTTCCAGAGTCCCAGTCTGAACTGAGGCCACACTGAGTTTGGCGGATTGAGAGGTATTGCTGAGGGAAGGCAAGGGAGGAGATTCGACTGAGGCGCAAGATAGGATCTTCGAGTCGCCTGTGTTCGATAAGGAGACAGACAGTAGGAGGCAAAATGTCCATAAAATCAGCCTCG
>BROE01000009.1:14963277-15008504 GCA_036571765.1 Plecoglossus altivelis | reverse complement strand
GGGGGGGAGAGGAAGGGGGGGAGAGGGATGTGACCTGAATCGTGTCCGGAATTGACAGTGGCACAGTGCCTTGCTTTTGCAGCAGTCAGAAAGCAGTGCCCTCTTTGCCACAGTTCCAGTGTAATTAACGGCACGTTGTTCATCTGTCTGGAGGACAGAAACATTCTCAGGGTTTTAGGGTAATGACCTTCATGCAAAAACAACAACAACAAAAAAAACGAAAGGCTTCAAAACGTCTAAAACATCACGTCT
This sequence comes from Plecoglossus altivelis, assembly GCA_036571765.1. Classification (NCBI taxonomy): domain Eukaryota; kingdom Metazoa; phylum Chordata; class Actinopteri; order Osmeriformes; family Plecoglossidae; genus Plecoglossus; species Plecoglossus altivelis. The sequence continues at coordinate 15,008,252 of BROE01000009.1, read as the reverse complement.
TAAACCTACAATATGAAAAGCGAACAACTTTGATCAAAACTCGCTAACTGTAAAGTTCCCTAGTCCAGCAGCTTGCAGCCTGAGGCCTCTGTACCTGAAGGCCCTTCCCAGAGTCCCATTCTGAGACTGAGGCCACACTGAGTTGGGGATGAGAAGGTATTGCTGAGGGAAGGAGGGAGGAGATGATGAGCGCAAGTGGATCCCTGTGCACCTAAGTGAGACAGACAGTAGGAGCAAATGTCATAAATCAGCCGTGATCCTTTGCAGCAGAGAGAGAGAGAAAGTGAGAGAAGAGGTGAGTGGGAGACACCTCCATCCACACGATTTGCCTGGCAGACGAGCATGGCACTATGGGTGACGGGTTAGCATTAGGCCTGACACAGCCAACTGGAATTTTCCATCATCTCCTGGGACCTGAAACACCCTAAAAGGAATCTGAAATGCTTGAAAGGAATGAATCGCTCTTGACACTTCCGTTTCTTTCAGGTTCAATGTTCTGGATGACAGTTGTTCAAACAAACAGACTAAAGTATTTTTGGAGCTTCCTGGCCCCTGAAGCTCAGTCCAGCTCAACTCATTACTCTGTCCACAGGTGGGCTCAATGGACTTCATGGCTATGAAGCGCTCCCAGATCTATGGGATGGCCAACAACCCCTACTCTCAACAACAACAGGGTGGACCCTATCCCAGCCAGCCATACGGATCGCCCTCTCCACACCGATATCCAATGGGGATGCAGGGAAGGGGTCAGGTGGCCATGGGCGGGATGCAGTTCACTCAGCAGCAGGTATGTCTTTCTCTGCATCCTCTCTTGCAACACCCACCCACTATGAGATCATACTAACAATTGTATATACTTACACCAATATTTGAAATGCATAATTTTCCTCTTTTCCTTGGTAGTAGTTTGATGTCGTAACCTTTATCTTTCTACCAAACGTCCTACATGAAACTGCTCGTAACAAGGTCTGTAGATTATCTTGAGCTACCAGGCCATTCCTGGAAGGAGTAATTGTTGAGCTTTTCAAATGTATTTTTAGGGCACTTTAAGCACCACAAACTGAATTCCATCTAGATACCTGACTTGCAAGAGAAGGCAGGCATCTCTGTGGCCGAAATCTCCAAACCCCATCATCACAAAAACAATCTAGATAGATAAGTAGCACTTCAGGTGTGAGGAAAAACGTGTACTTCAGTTTTTGGGGGTAAACTGTCCCTTTAAGTGCTGGCTGGTGTGTTTATCAGGGTCTGTCAGAGGAGAGTATCATGGCTGGTGTGTGTGTGTTCATGTGTGTCTTTTGTGCCTAAATGTAACCGAGTGAGTACCTTGTGCACCACAAACCGAAATTGTCACAGATATCATAAATGACATCACAATGGGATATTCGTTGCTCATTTAGCACATTTTCAAGCCGTTTCCCTTGAAGGGTTGGCATGTTCAATTTCAAATGGAGCCCTAAAGTGCCAGGCACAGGCGATGGCGTCGCTGCCGCTGGCATCTGGAAGTGTCATTGGTGTTGATCAATGAACTCCCCAAAGTCTCCCAGTGGAATAAGACAGTTTTGATGTCTGCATGTGTGTGATGATGAAACCCAGCACTGGAATGCTTTCTCTCTGTGCAGTAAACATTTATCCCAGTCTCCAGAGCCAGTAAACATCAGACCCACGGCAGCTACAGTCAGACACATACAATAGGGCTGTGTTACAAACAATAGGGTTTTTGTCTGTTTCATGGACTCTAAGTAAATCCCATTTACTGAATGTGTTTGTGAGGCAAAGTGGGGGTTGTGTGTCTGTCTCTGTGTTTCTGTTTATGTGCATGTGTAAAGATAGAGGGAAAAGAGGCAAGCAGTTTGTGGAGATGTTCATGAGGAAAATTCATCATTTTTGGACGTGTGTGGGGCTCTGTCTGGCAAGTTGCAAGCCAGAGCTTTGTCTCTGAATAGCAGAGTATCTCAGTGAGCTTGGATTGCTGTTAAAAGCATGGCTTTGCCACTAAAGCAGGCCATGCTATTCTGGTATAAGCGTCCCCTTGCTATTCAGATATAATTAGCCTGGACTGTTGGTCTAGGTTTGAATGCGTCCCACGAGGGCTCTATTGCACATGGTACAGCTACACAGAGCAGTGAGATAGAGAGAGAGAGGGAGAGAGAGAGAATGACAGATGGATTGAAAGATGGATGGACAGTGTTGTGCCTCACTATAAGCATATGCCTACACTGCAAGACACTATGTCTTTCTCTCTGTCGTTCTCTTTCTGTTTCTCAATTGCGTGCACACGCACACACACACACACACACACACACACACAAACAGTGGTGTACAGAGACCTTCCATTGCGGAGTCTTTGCTCAGTGCACAGCGATCCAGTGAGTTAACAAGGCAATGTTCCCTTGTGCTGTATAAACCATTTTCATCATTTACTTTGGGTTTCTCATGTTCAATATTAGCTCTCTGCGATATTAGTCTCATTGTTTTTCCTGATGGGAGCTGGGCTCCAGGCCCTAGCTAGCTAGCTACAGTGTCTGGGTCTGGGCTGCAGACTGCAGGAGGACACATCAGAGACCGCAATCAAGCTGCAGCTCCACTCCGCTTCTGGCTCACAATGATGACATCAGCATGCTTTCCACACAGGCACCAGAGTCCCAGGCAACACGGGCACAGGAGTATTTATATACACACACAAACGTAAATTAGACAATCTCATATAATGTTCCCACGTATACACACTCTCACTCACACACATACACACTCAAACACATGCTCCCATACACACACTTCCTCCTACCCGTACACACAAACACTCCCGGAAACAAATTCCAGTACTTTTTTTTTTGGTCCTGTGAAAACTCAGACACATTTCAGGAGGGAGAGAGTCCATGGGGCAAGCAGTCTCAGAACCGCCACGCAGCATAATTAGAGAAATCAAATTATTGTTGTTATCCCTGGCCGTGACCAAGGGAGCAAGCTTCTAAAGTTCTAATTATCTGGCACTGACATTAAAGCTGAGGCTCCAGAGTGTATTTGTGAAATAAAACTGGCTGAAAGTAATGAGTTTATAACTGGGGAGACTAAACCATTTGTATTATTACATACATAGGCATGCGTCTCGGACAGTAACAAGCTTAACTAATAGAGAACTGTCTGATGATGGCTGAGCGGCTAGTACTGACACTCACTCTGAGTTGAGGCTTTTAGTTGATATACAACATGACAAGCCCCTGATGATCCCCCATGATGCATTGTGCTCCTGGCAGGATACTCTGTGCAGCTTAGATGAATGTGCTGGGATGTTGCCAAGCAACGTGACGTTGTGGACACACTCAGGTGTCGGTGACACCTGTGATTCCCTGTCGGCTGTTATCTTTTGGCTTGGTGTGTGTGTGAGTGTGTGTGTGTGTGTGTGTGTGTGTGTGAGAGAGCAGTTGCAGAGCTGTGTGGTCAAGCTCTCAGTGTCAGGTTATGCCACATGGGGTCCAGTCGGAATCACGTCTCAAAAGAAGAAGACTTACAGAAGGATCATTGATTCATTTAAGTATCACTTATATCAAAGCTATCTGGAATGGACTTTTAAAACAATTGACTACCTCATCATTTTGAATATTAAAAAGCAGCCAGACAAATACATTTAGCGTTTGGTTTCCCCCTTGTCTATGTCCCATACACAAGCTGGAGGTGCAGTCGGTCAGGCTGCCTTTCGAACTCAACCAACCCAGTGTCTGCTCTGGCTTCTCTTCTCACTCACCATGTGGAGATGGGATGCACTAGGAGGACTCCTCTGCTGTGTGCCTGAGTGTCAGCTTGTCTATATGTGTGTGTGTAGATGTGTGTGTGCTTGTGTGTCAGAGACACAGACAGGCTGTGGATGGGATGTTCCCCAGCTTTCCTGCTCTCCCTCGGGGGGTTGGAGTCGCCCGCCCCGCTGACGACAGCCTTGAGCACCAGAGCGAGACAATGGGAAAATAAGGAACTAGAAGCCTCTTTACGTAGGGCCGCTACACGCATCCACACACGCACACGTAAACACAGACATGCACACCCACTCGCACAGACGCTCACTCCCATGAGCAGGGACACGTAGATATGCATATGCATGCCAACAAACACCCAGCCTGAGCACTCTGCTCCACAGTTAAAGAACCAAAGAGAAAGCTCTTCACTTTAATACCGTCTTAGCAAGCCTTGGTGCTAGACTAAACAAATGGTTTTTTTTATCTCAGAACAAAAGACCATCCTTAAGCAACTGTGGGGATGTGTGTGCGCGCGCGTGTGCGTGCGCGCGTGCGTACATCAGTGGATTGACAGGAGCCTACGTCCACGGGAGGCAGAACAAACAGATCTCAGGGAGGCAGAAGAAGCGACCGGTGTCTGATGACAGGACGAGGACGACATTTTGTTTGGAAGTGGAATGAACTTGAAAGCAAAAAGGCTGCCAATTCCAACTGTAATTTCCTGTGATGTCAAAGTTGGCAGACAGAGAGGAAAAGAAATTTGAAGGAAACATTAGTGTTTGATGTGAAAAGGGGAAGAGGGAGAGGGAAAAGATTGCCTGTGAAATGAAAGAGAGAGACAGAGAAAGAGAGAGAGGAGGGGGGATGTGTCAACAAAGCCAGGGAGAAGCCATCACTGGTGGAGGCCGCATGGTTCTTACACACTCAACCAAGTTAATAGAATCCAACAATTTAAACTGGAGTGCTGATCGTCTGTGCATGTCCTCAGTTCTTCCAGCATTGTAGACCCTCAGTCCTATCCGACATCCCTTTTCTCCACCAGCGTCTCTTTAATTCTCCTCTAAGACTCCTGGTCAAGCCCCCTCCACATATCACCTTTGTGCAAAATGTAAGCTGGCCACAAACCTGTTCCTGTCTCGCTGTCCCTGTATTCCATAAAAAGACCTGTTTCTCCACTCTGACAAAATAGGATCTCACCACCTCACAGGCCAAACGGATATCGACTGTTGGGAATTAGATGGGTAATTTATGGCATTGATTGAGCCCTGTGCTTCCATCCTGCTGAGGTACACTTGGAGCCGGCTGGACCACTTAGAAGCAGGGCCGGCTGTCTGTGAGGTTAATGCACCAAGCGCTGGGCAACCTGACGGATAGCCCAAAGCCTGAGATAAATCACCCCTCCACCAGAGAAGAGAGAAAGAAGAAGGGATGAGGGGAGGAGAGCAGGCAGGGGAAGAGGGCCAATGGGGGCTGGCCTGGCAGGCCAGTTTTTGAAAGGCTTTTGAAATGTTGAAGCCTTGGTCTTCAAAGCCCCCCCCCCTCCCTTCACACAGTCTTCCAACAGACCTCCACCCTGTCACTACTCGGGGACCCCAGGCACTTCCAGCGCACAATTAAAACAGAAGACATAAAATAAAAGGCAAGAGGGATAAAGGGAAGGAGAGAAGAGAGGACAAGGAGACGGAGGGGCTGATTAATTAAGGTTCCTCTCACTGCAGAATAGATGAAGTTTCAGGATCAATTAATTAGTGAGGTACCCTGAGCACGTCAATGGCTCTAATAGCTTGCTCTCATTTGTAACTTTTATTACCCCACTGTTCCATAGGCCTTGGCCAATCAGCTGTGGCCACAGAGAATGCCATGCGTCCATTAGCCGGAGATAAAAACGTCCTTGTACGTCATTCGTTAGCCAAGCAGTTCATCATTTATCCTAACTCAGTTAGTTGATTTGAGTTAAAATCTATTGTCAGTCCAAGGCTTGTGTTGTAACATTTTTTTTCTTCTTCATTGGCTCAATCCAAGAGAACAAGCTTTCAAAGTAAATGGGGTGCTGAGGATGATTTAGGAGAATGCTTTCTCCTGCTGTGTAGGTACTGGAGGCTATTGACAGACTGTAGTTGTAGTCCATGTTGCCAGGTGTTTTCCCTGTCATAATGGGACTTGATTCAAAGAGTTTACTGTTCTGCCAAACACTCACCGTCATTCATTGAACCTCATTTAATGTACTAAACTCCAGCGAAGGAAAAGACAAACTGAAGAGGCGCGGAGAGAGGGAGGGAGAAGCTGAGCAGGGCTTTTTTTTATTCTGGGTTGGAAGGATTACTCTCCTCTATTAATTGGCTCTCCTGAAATTCATCTTCATTTCGGTCCAGATTGGGAGAAGATTTATACAGGTCAGGTCTGCCCCATCATTTGTACGTTTGTATTTGAGCTCAAATAGAGCAGCAATTCCCAAGCTCTTGTGCATTCTGTGGACTGAATACTTCATCCTGGTTATATTCCACTTTCATACATCACCAGGCAACTTTACAGTGTTTCTTTTGAGGCCCCTTAAACATCAGACTTTGTATACCGGGAGAACTAGTTTTGTCTTATTTCCTTCCTAGCAGATTCAACAACATTGCAGCCTTTTTTTGTCTCAGACACCCTCTGTCAGTTTTACGCAGGTTAAAACTCGTAGCGCTAGGTAGAACTTGACAGGTCACAATGTCACTGCCAAGGCCATTTCACATGACTTTATGAACAACTTCATTACATTGCTAATCGAGCCCTGGTGGATGTTCCAGGGGAGTCTAAAGGATAATCTCATGTCCTGATGCTAACCACTAAGAAGAAGGTGGAGTCGTTTAACTAGCTATGTGTGGTTAGCATTCTCTTTATGCCAATGTAATTGACCTGACTTATACAAGTTAAAGCTTGTCAAAGCAGTCTCTAGATGAGTGTGATAAGAGAAATTTGCCAAGTGGTTCCATAACGTTCTCATACTGTTTTGGTTTTGACAAAGATGCATTTTCATGTATTTCATGTAGGGAGGACACTATGGGAGTTTTATTTGTTAATGATTCAATAATTCATGTTTTTTTCACCCTGCAGAGATGCCCTAGAGTTCTCATTTTTCTCTCTCGGTCCCTCTATCTTTATTCTCAAGTCTGCTTTCAGCCATAGAATACCTCCCATACCTTCTCCTAGATCACAGGCTAAATTCTAAATTCTTCCTCCCCACAGGCACTATCTTATTCAGGGTCAGCCAAGAGGGGAATGAGACCATTTTCTCCACATGAATCAGATTTGCTTTTCTCTGGCTCTCTTCTCTGTGTCTAATGCTCTCTGTTTCTTTCTTTCTTCCTTTTTTTCTCCCCCCCCCCCTCGCCTCTCTCGTTCTTGGCCTCGGATCGGGGTCAGGAGTTTAGTAGGGGAAAACATTTGAATCAGTGGCTCGGGCCCAGAACCTAGCAAGCGGTGTTGTTCACACACACATTACAGAGCACATTAACCTTGCTTTCTTCTCAGACGTCTCCATTACAGCTCCCTGCTACAACCACAGCCACCGCAGTGCCAGTTAGCAATAAAAGGCTCCACAATAGACCAGGCTGGCTTTCTCCTTCCATCGATTGAAGAGCCTGGTAATAGAAAGGGCAGGCAAGAGAAAGCTGTGGCAGTTGCAGAAACACAAGCATATACATACACATACACCCACACACTTTCAGATCCGGTGATGACAGATAGGAGTACAAAAACATGCTAACATCCAGTTCAATCAATCAATGGAATGTCATCAACTCTACCACTCCAACTACAAGTCATTCACAGGCCCTCTGAATAGTTATTTTTCAGAAGCTGAATGTAACTTTTATGCTGTCAAAAGGTCAATAGGCACCAGTATTCCAGCAGAATGTCTTGGATCAGTATTATTCATCGAACGCCATGAATGGATATCTACTTGTATTGTAACGGATGGTCTTTTATTATGAAACCGTATGCTACATAACATCTACGATAAAGCATTGCGTGACATATGCCCTATCATGCCAACATTAAAGGCGTGTGTTTGTTACTGTTGAGAAAGAGCTTCTAGGTCTATGGAATTCCGGTTGGTGTCATCTCACTCCCTCTCCCCAAGTCTCTCTCCCCTATTTGCGGCCTACGTTCTCCCTTTCTCTAACGCTCTCATTCTCTCCTCTGCTTTCTCGATTTTTCTCGGTGCACAGGCTCTCCAAGGGCAGTTCATTCTTGAGGTGTCAAGTGGCTGGTGTATGGAGAGTAGAGAGAGGGATATAGAGAGAGAGCGTAAAGGCTCACAGGATGCAGACGGAGTTGAGGTTAGTCACCTTGGGAGCGACGGCGATGTAATCTCCCCCTCCCTTATGTTTAATCATGAGCCTGGATTGTTGATCGCCTCGGCGACTCGCTTCGCATTTAGGGACTCGCCTACCCGCGACGTGAATGCATACGTGGGGAAATTAAAGAAAAAAGCCATAGCTGCTCTATCCTAGCATCACTATCGGCCTGGCTACAATGCTTACCCATACAGGGAGGCTAGATAGCATCGCTAGGAGTGGCGTAGCCAGCTGATTTATTCGGTCCTAAGTGTACCGATAACCTTTGTTAGGCGCTACACTATGAGCCTTAGTGAAACGCGATGGATTGTATGCTAAAGAAGTACTGTAGAGACAGTGGATATTCATGTGGCATGAGGTGCAGAGATAACCTTTTGTAATTGGGTCTTGCTGTGAATCATGGGTAGTGTAGTCAGTGTTGTTTAGCTGTAGCTTATGTATGTTACTGCTTCTTGGGGGCCGTGAATGAACCTAGAAGAGTCTTTCTCGTTACTGCCCCTCTTGGGTGTCCCAGTTGTCCTCTTCCCCCTCTCCCTTGCTACCTCTCTGAAGTCTCTCCACTTCTTTCCCCCTCCACCTGATTTCTACCCCATCCCATCCAAGCCCACCATCCACCCTCTCACTTTTCTCATGTCACCCAAATGTCCTCCCATGTCTTCCACAGTCCCTTACTCCATCCCTGTTCTCTCTCCCTCCATCTCCCTTCATTGCTGCTGTGACTGCCAGGCTGTGATCCGTTGCGGGGGCGTTAACAGCGCTAGTGTGCTAATGCTAATGTGCCCCTCTGTATGCCTGTCATGTCTGTTCGGGCTGCTTACCGCTCCAACACCGCTCTGGTTGGCTGGATCCATATGTCACTCAAATGGGCTTCCTGTGCACTGGCAAGGGCCCGGTCGCCAGCCAGCCGTATCACCACGGAGATAGAATTATGAAAATTCCGTCCATGCTCATTGGCCCAATTGAATTACAAGCTGTTTTTCTCTCTCTGTCTGCCATACTGTTTTGAACTGGTGTTCAATAACAGACTGTCTCTGTCTCTCTCTCTAGCTCACTCTCGCTCTCTTGACTGTCTCTCTTTTACTGTCTCTCCATCTCAAACACACACACTCACACTGTCGCCCTCACCGAGGGTTACCGTGGCGGCATGTCTGTTTCCATTGACAACGGGGGGATATTGCCGGGCTTTGTTTTCACAGGACTTTTGTTTTGATAGATTTTTGACGGATTGCTTGGATTCCTCTGTGCATTGTCCCTATTTTATTGGTCTGTGCTTCTGTGCTTGAAGCATAAGACCTAGGCTTTATGACAGCAGACTTACATTATACAGCCTATTATTATTTGCTTCACAACATTTTAGGGCTTTGCTACAGACAGTCATCTTTTCTGCAGCGTTTCGTACCATTTGACTGTGTTGCCAACTTGTTTCATGTGTGTTGTGAGAGAGTCAATGAACGGATTTTCAGCGTAGCCATATTTCAGCTGGTACACCCATCCAGGCATGTTGTCATTCCTATAAAGCAGGCTGCCCACTGTCTGGATGGAGACTTACCTAAACACACTCTGACAGGCTGTTGCTTGTTAAGCTTTAATTCCTCTCCCTCTGTCTGCGCAGCGCCTGGCTTCAGCATAGAGGAAACAGCCCACGTCTGTCATGGCTGGATCAACATGGCGGTTAATCCTCAAATCAGAAACCTGTCCCGTTTCCTAGCGCCCAAAGGCGAGGGAGTGAAGTAGCATCAATGTGGTATTAGTGTGGGACTCGGGTGTATGTTGAGAGACAGAAGAGTGAATGGTCTTTAAGATGTTAGGCATTTGTGTGTGCGTGTGTGGGTGCGGGTATGTGTGTGTGTGTGCGGGTATGTGTGTGTGTGTGCTGTACGACTGAATGCAGACAGAACAAGGAGTGTCTCATTAGGGTCTGCAGACACACTGAGATCAGCCTGCTTGGCAGTGGGGTTAATAGCCTGGCCCTGCTCATGCCAACATCACCACTGGCTTCATTACTGCCAGCCACAGCAACACACATTCTCACATGCATACACAAGCGCACACAAAAACACACCCACCAAGATTACACACACAGAATACACACACATATACACTAATGCACTCTTAGCACATAGCACACAACAGACATACATGCACTACACTCACCAAATGTATACGCACAGTTGTTATATACAATCCCGCCTCATAGGTGCACTTCAAAGCCTTACCATGTCGACTGGTTCCACCTGAAAGCGTTACCATGTCTACTGGTTACACTTCAAATCCTTACCATGTCTACTGGTTCCACTTCAAAGCCTTACCCTGTCTACTGGTTCCACTTCAAAGCCTTACTATGTCTACCGGTTCCACTTCAAAGCCTTACCATGTCTACCGGTTCCACTTCAAAGCCTTACCATGTCTACTGGTTCCACCAGTCCTCCAGCTTTATTTCCTTGCTCCGGGACTCCTAAGTTTTCTGACATTTTACAGGACCAGTTTACGGACTGATTTTATGGAGCTGCTTCAGGCTGGGCCCTCACTGCCTAATAGTTGTAGTAACGAGTAAACTCTGAATGCACTGCACTTGGACCTGTCCCAGTCATAACAGAGAGACTGTGTTGTGTGTGAGCTGAAGGTAATAGCATCATACCATAAATAAATCCTTCAAATTAAAAGGAAATTTTATTGTTTTGTGCCTGGGCATGTCAGGAAGGTTTAAAACGACCGCTTTTGTAGCGTGTGTTTGTGTGTTTCTTGGAGTGTGTGTTGAAGTCTTTAAACTGTCCAGTTACACACCCGTCTGTAGGACTTAAGCAAGCATTGGCTTCTGCACGCACTCAAATTGCAGCTTATGCCATGTTTAACGAGACTGCGGCCAAGGTCCTGGCCAAGAGCTGTAAACGATTAACAGAAAACATGACACGAAAATTGGTGAATGTTTAGATTTCTGGGGCACAGTAAACCATGTTTTGCGCGCGTGTGTGTGTGTGAATATGTGAGTCATTGTTTGTGTGTGAGTGAGGAATATGCTATGTCAGAGCCAGAAATGCCTAAAGATTTGAACCAGTATGGAATAGACTCATAGCCAGGAGAGATGCCCGGCATATGAGCTTGATTTGAAACTGCTCTTTTCTGGAGTGGTCTATCCTGGAGTGGCAACTTTCCTGCCAACTTCCCCCATTTACTTTCAGATGGAATGTCTTTCAACTTTGCCTAAGTCTTGTTCTTTGTTATCGAATAATTCTAGATGAGTAAAAGATGTTGTTGGCCAGCCTGTTATCCCGATCTTCGAACTGTTCTCTGAGTGCCTTTGCTTGCAGGACAAAGAGGAACCTGCTGTTAACTTTGTTGTGATTGGCTCTTCCAGCAGGTCCCGCCCTACAGCCAGCAGGGTATGGGTGGGTATGGCCCGCAGCAAGGAACACCTCCATACTTCACCCCTCCCCAGCAGACACCTGTAGCCCCCTCGCAGCCACCCTACCTGCAGTCTCGAGGACCTCCACAACAGGTAAGCACACACACACACACACACACACACACACACAGCTTCCCCTTCTCTCTCTCTCTCTCTCTCTCTCTCTCTCTCACACACACACACACACTGCAAACATGCCTTATTGCTCTGAAGCATGATGCTGATGTGTGTGTGTGTGTTGGCTGTTCAACGGTTTCTGAGAGCTTACCCACATTATTCATGAAGGCTATTCTTGACTATCTCCTTTTGTGATTTCACACACGCACACACATACACACAGGATATGCACATTATGCAAGTACAAAACATTTGCACATCTACCCACGCAATCCAGTGATACCATTTTTTCCTTATGTGTGTCCTTTTTGTGGAAGATGCATGTCTGAGTGATCCAAGCAGCAAATTGGGTAAATGAAGTGTGTGTTCTGGGAGGGGCTGTGATGCCTGAGGACTGCCCTCGTACGGCCCGGCCCAGCCAGGACACACACTCTGGGGACAGGAGCAGAAAAGACAGGAGAGAGCACTGAAGAGACAGAGACGCAGAGACATGGGTGGAATCAAAAAAAAGAGATGGGTGGACGGGAGTCAATGGGTCATCTAATCCATAGAAATAGAGATTCTAAGTGTATGTGATTGCCTGGTCCTAAAAGAGAGTGGATTTGTGGGAATGGGAGTTCACACATTCCACTGACAGACTCTGGAATGTTCTCTGTCAGGGAGGCCTGAGCGAGGATGAGGATCTTTGGCTGAGGCTCAACTACTTTGTATTACACAACCCAGCTGAGGTTTGCTCTATGTTGGCTGGGAGGTCTGCATCATGTCACCTACCCCACCGCTTGTCCATTACTCTGGATTGTCTAACCTTGCTTTTCTTACGTCTACATTGTTCTCACTCTTTCCCTCTCCTATTGTCTTTCCCTCTCCTATTGTCTTTACCTCTCTCTATTTTTCCTACCCTCCTGCTTCCTCTCTTTTAAATGACCTTTTGCCCTAACAAATATTTAGCCTTAGCCCTAGCTCTAGCCCTAGCCCTAGCCCTAGCCCTAGCCTTAGCCCTAGCCCTAGCCTTAGCCCTAGCCTTAGCCCTAGCCTTAGCCCTTGCCCTAGCCCTAGCCCTAGCCTTAGCCCTAGCTATAGCCCTAGCCCTAGCCTTAGCCCTAGTCTTAGCCCTAGCCCTAGCCCTAGCCTTAGCCCTGACCCTGGTGTGTTTACTAGCCGTCCAGGTCAGACCTCTTTTTAAGTTCAGGAATCCTGATCCAGCTTCACCAGAGCAACGGCCCTGGTCAATGTGTTACTCTTACACTCATTTCTGTTCAGCACACATTTGGATTAGGAAAGACTCATAGACTTGTGAAAGAATGGTTGCCTAGCAGTATGTGAGTGCGAGTATGTGCATTGCGCATGTGGTTCTCTGCGTGTGTGTGTGTGTGTGTTTGTAGTTGTGATTCAACCCGTCTGGGTTAATCATGTCTCATTTCAGCTGGGAATCAGAGAAAAAGGTCACCGTTTGACCTTTTTACATCTCGAAATTGCTGCTGTGTGCTCAGTAGATGAACACATACTCACAAATGCACACACGCACATACACACACTCCCTCTCTCACAAATGCACACAGATACACACACACACGCACACCAAACATAAAACACAGCCGTTTAACAACGTTGTTGTCGTTGTGACCCATTCTGTGGCCCCTCGTTCCACAGTGCGACTTGGGCTTTCTAGAGGTTTCTGTAGTATAGTCATCGCTCTTCACTTCCATTAGTCCAGGTGAAAGGACATCCTTAAGTTGATTGAGTGATTCGAGGTGCTGTGACACTGCATTCAGTGGAAAACGCGCAACATTTCTGAACGCGACATTTCAGAGAAAAGTCTCGGCATGGGATGTTTCACTGTGAATGAACTGTAACATTTCTATGGGAGAGAACGATCATTCTTTTGCTTGGTGCCTAGACTCACATTGTTGTGGCGGTGCTGGGGAAACTGCGAGAGTCTAGGGATCTCAAAACCTCTCTCTCTTTCTCTCCTCTTGCTCTCCCTCTCTCTCTCTCTTTCTCCCTCCTTGAACGCTAGACGCCTGCGTCAGTCTTTCAGTCAGTTGTTCTATATGTATGTGTTTGTGTGTGTTTGTGTTCATGCCCTTGACAGCCCAGCATGCAGGTATAGACACATATTCTGTGTATCCGGTGCTCTGATCAGTGGAGGTAGCTGGTTGTATAAAGGGCTGGAGATATGAGGGTGCCAGTATGTGAGGGTCTTGTCTTGTTGGACCGGGAGCTCATTGTGAGACCACATTGCTTTAGAGATATGACTCCTCATCCTGCTAACTCTGTTACTAGCACTTCCTGGAAATATGCCTCAGGCAGAAATCTGATGTGTCTGAGGAGTGACATAGAAAATGAAACAAGTAAGGTTATCACCTAAACAAACAAAGCTCTACCTCGACATGACAGGAACCTTTCCAGTATGTGTAGACATTTGAAAACTAGCTGACTGCTCAGACAGTGCACCCATTTTTACTGTTATTCAACACTCATTCTTCTGCAAACCAGGAAGTCTTCAATTCTTCATGGCCCTTCCCCACTGTCTATATTCCTCCTTCAGCTCTAACCGTTTCCTGCTTCGCCTCAGCTGGCCTCTGTAGGGCATCCCTGTAGGGGTCCAGCTGCTCTCAGTTGATTGGATGAGACAACCTCCGTTACCCATATCCACAAAGATGCTAGTACGAGCGGAGAGGATGTACTGGAGCACTGGGTGAAAACGCTCCTGCGTCAGGGAGAATTACTTGCGGAGATGATGAAAGTTTCACATTCACTGTGTTAGTGATTTCAATGAGAAATCCCAGTGTCTGTCGGTAAATCGATAGGTTGGCATAGCCATCTCATTTCCTGATAGGTGGAATATAAAGTAGCTTAGTAGAGCAGAAATGTGGAGGTGACTAACCCATAATCTACTGTAACACCTGCTGCCTTGTGATTCGATTATGGGAGTTACTAGTTGATGGTCTAACAAAAGAGACGGTCACCACAGTGGGATGTTGTGATTTCCTGCAGTGTTTGACTGCTTCCTGTCGCTACTGAAGCAGGCTGAATCTGCAGAGTCCCCCCCCCTTTAATGACTCAAGGTTAATTAAAACACTGTCCCATTCAGCCGTCACACCCCCGGCTTTATCGCCACGGTTACCGGGCTTCAGCGGCCCGCCTTAATCAAGGACCTGCCGATAGCACCACCACACACTGGAGGCTGCCACGGCAACAGATCAGGGGGGTGCTGGGGGTTGGGAGTGTGTGCATGGTGTGGAGCAGGGTAAGGGGAAGAGATGTTGGTATTATGGAGGTGTGTGTGTGTGTGTGTCGGGGGGAGAGCGGTGCTGGGGTTGGGGTGGTGGTGGGTAGGGGTGGTGGAGGGGCCATTCAAAGTTCAATGTCATTAATTGGTCAGCATTTGAATATTAGCTAAGAAGTCCGTTAATTAACCACATAATAAAGGCTCTGCCACGACTTAGTCTGGGGGAAGGAATGGAGAGATAGAGAGATAGAGATATAGAGAGGGGGAAATGTAGAGAGAGAGAGATGTAGAGAGAGAAATGTAGAGAGGGTGAGATGTAGAGAGATAGAGAGGGATGTAGAGAGGAGGAGATGTAGAGAGAGAGATGTAGAGAAGGAG
Source organism: Plecoglossus altivelis (assembly GCA_036571765.1). Classification (NCBI taxonomy): domain Eukaryota; kingdom Metazoa; phylum Chordata; class Actinopteri; order Osmeriformes; family Plecoglossidae; genus Plecoglossus; species Plecoglossus altivelis. The sequence continues at coordinate 14,993,054 of BROE01000009.1, read as the reverse complement.
AGATGTAGAGAGGGGAGATGTAGAGAGGGCGAGATGTAGAGAGAGATGTAGAGAAGGAGAGATGTAGAGAAGGGAGATGTAGAGAGGGAGAGATGTAGAGAGAGAGATGTAGACAGGGAGAGATGTAGAGAGGGAGATGTAGAGAAGGAGAAATGTAGAGAGAGATGTAGACAGGGAGAGGTGTAGAGAGGGGAGATGTAGAGAGGGAGAGATGTAGAGAGGGATATGTAGAGAGAGATTTAGAGAGAGAGATGTAGAGAGGGAGATGTAAAAAAATAGATGTAGAGAGGGAGAGATGTAGAGTGGGAGAGATGTAGTGAGGGAGAGCTGTAGAGAGGGAGAGCTGTAGAGAGGGAGAGATGTAGACAGGGAGAGATGTAGAGAGAGAGATGTAGAGAGGGAAGATGTAGAGAGAGAGAGATAGATGTAGAGAGTGTGATGCAGAGAGAGAGAGAGATGTAGAGAGGGAGAGATGAAGAGAGGGAGAGATGTAGAGAGGGGGAGATGTAGAGAGAGAGAGATGTAGAGAGTGAGATGCAGATAGAGAGAGAGAGAGATGTAGAGAGGGAGAGATATAGAGGGGGGAGAGAGAAATGTAGAGAGAGAGAGATGTAGAGAGAGAGAGAGATGTAGAGAGGGGGAGAGAGAGATGTAGAGAGACAGAGAGATGTAGAGAGAGAGATGTAGAGAGGGAGAGATGTAGAGAGAGAGAGATGTAGAGAGAGAGAGATGTAGAGAGGGAGGGCATGTGGCGTAGGGAGCCGGTGTATGGTGATAAGAGAGGACCCATCCGTGGTAAAGGTCTGGCTGGCCTAATTTGCGGCGAGCTGCTTTAATTGTCATAACCTTTTAAATGGCATAGTTTATCGGAGTCCTCTAAATGTCCCCGCATATCGCCAGGCGCCAGCTCCACGGCAACCGGCGGCGCACTCCCATTGGCCGCCACCAACGAGCACTTAAGCCTGATGAGTTTTTGGTTGAAAAAAATAAAAAAGGCCAGAAAATGGTTAGTTGGATTTTATTCTCTCCAGGAGAGTGAGTGTGAGTAGGAATGTGTGTTTTTGTTAATTTGGTGTTCTTTTGTGTGTTTGTATATTTTTTTTTACCTCAGCGTTGACTGGCACTTACTAATTGCTTGACTGGATACCACAACTTTTTTTTTTGATTCATGTTTTGTTTTTGCATTGTGCTGCAATTCAAATGCAAATAGGCCGTGGAGAGGTGTTTTGGAGCGGCTAGGACAGTCATAATGGTTCCGGAAGGGCGAACAGTTAGCACACTGCACCCTAGGGGCCTCATTTAGCCAGCATTTGTTAGAAATGCCACCACATTTGTTTGTGGAAATGCTCTTTTAAAGAGATACATAGCCACACTTTGAATTCTAGACATTCAAAGATGAGTCTGCCATCAGCTCACCATTGTTCTTCTCAACCTTGAACACAAGGGGAGAGTGTGTGGGAGAGCCTGCTTTCAATATGTATTCCATAAGCTTATGAAGAGCTATGGTCACAGCACAGGCAGTAATGTAGGGTACAAGGGACTGAGAGGGGTGTGTGTGTGTGTGTGTGTGTGGAGGGGGGGAGCGCGTGTACGTGTGTGAAGTTAGGATAACAGAGTGGCGTCTCATTTGATATTCCTCTGCAGAGGAAGAAACGTGTGGGAATGAAAGCCCTGCCAATGACATCTGCAGTTAATGTAGCTCCATCAGAGCTGCCCCCTGGGGAAGGAGACCTGAAACACTGATAGGAGATCATGTAGACTGGATGATGGTGGTGGTGGTGGTGGCGGTGTGTAATTGTGTGTGTGTGTTTCAGAGAGAGCGTGAATATTTGTCATAGAGTATGTGGGTGTGTGCGTCTGTGTGAGGTAAAGCTGTTTTTGTGTGTGTGTGTGTGTGTGTGCGTCTGTGTGAGGTAAAACTGTTTTGTGTGTGTGTGTGTGTGTGTGTGTGTGCGCATGTACGTGTCTGCGTGTCATCTCTGGGGGGGTGCTCGTCCACGCCTGTACCTGCTTTGTGATAAAGGTCAGTGGATTGCTTTGGTGAGAATCCAATCTGAAGGACATTGTAGTAGAACAGACCTGTACAAATGGATCAATTAAGATAGCACTGAAGTGGGGAGATCCTCAACTGTCACCAGGCTCTGTGGTAGACTGGAACACACATGGCACACACACATATACGCACACACACACACAAAAGACATCTCATGATTATTGACTTAACCCAACCATACAGCATGCAGTCAGGTTGTCTGCAATGTCTATAAAAACATAAATTGCACATGAACACTTTCCGATAAGAACCTTTTTTTTTATCACAGTCTAATATCATACAGACCTTTTCATTTTATTTCCCTTCTATGTTTGAATACTGTTTGTCTGTGTCAACAGTTAGCCAAACTGAGGCATTCCATCACCCATGTCCTTTATCATACCAGTACGTGTGATTTAGGATGTCAGTTGAGTTCATGTGGAATGCATGTGATTGTCACCCCTCCTTTTAATAAACTACCAAGCACCAGCCTGCCTTTCCCTCCCTGCCATGTTGTTGATTGGTTCAATTACGGTGGGTCTATTAGAAATGCCATGTTTGTGTCTGCTAATGATGAGGAGGACAGGAGAGCCATGGATACTGTACGGATGGTGTGCTGTGTCCATCTCTGTAGCCTGACTGTATCCATGCGCTGCTGTCACAGGGGCTCTGCTCATACGCTCTCTTGGGGTCTGGAATAATAACGTCCAAAGGAATGACAATTTACCGATACAATTCATTTATTCATTCCAATGCAATTCAAATCACGTAATAGTAGACATTTGTTTTAGGCTAGAGGCTCACAAAACAACATGAAACACACATTGATGAAACACACACCCATGAAACACACACCCATGAAAGACTGATAATAAAATCACGGTAAAAACACTATCAGTCCACACATAAACACAAACCACTCATAAATGCGCTTAGATTCAACTTTTGTCCAAAGCAACATACAATGTAATTAGCGCGCACAGAAAATAAAGCAGAAAATCAAGGATCCCAAGTCTACATTATTTCAGTGGTTCCATCCATGAAACAGTCTTGTTGTTTTACCAGGCACAAACGTGCCACAAATACCCCTGCATCTCTCTCTCCCCCCTGTCCTTGTCCATGACACCCTCACTCCCCATCTGTACCTCCCTCTTCCTCTTTTACCTGCTGCAAGACCCCCCCCCCCTACAAACCCACCACCCCCTCAGCTGAGTGGCAGCCATGGTCCAGCCCACTGCTAAGAAGCTGTGGCCGTCCTGCGGAGGGCCACAGGGATGCTCCAGAACCTGTGGGGCCTTCCTGACGACGCGCAATTTCGCTTAATTTTTAACGAATATTAATAGAATTAGTGGCGTATATGGCATAGATGTGCTCCTTCCAAGGTCTGGGAATGACTCATTCACTCGGTTGTTATGACAATCCTAAAACTAGGGAGGAGAGGAAAAGGGATGATGAAGGAATATATATATATAAACATGTGTAAATACTATAATATATATATATATATACATAAATATATATATATATATTTCTATACATATGAATGTTAGATATGAAAAGAGAGGGGGGCGAGAGCGGTATGGAAGAGGAGAGGGAGGATGGAAGCAATAAGTTGAGGGAGGACGGGTGACCCTTATTTCTATCCTCTCCTTCCTTCACATGTTAAACTGATTAATGAATAATACACTCTTTCCATCTCCTTTCGCTTAGTGAAACTGCATATTTACCATTCATCACTCCTGATATTCAATATGACCTAATATTACGACTCCTTCCCCACGCCTGTCTAATATGATTTCAGTCAGTCTGATTCCTGCTTTGCCTCATGTACTTCAGAAAGGTCTCGTTCAATACTTTTTTTTTCTATTACGTTAGAGCGTCTGTGTGTGTTTAAAGACAGGATTAGTTATGGCCCCAGGCTTAAGGTATAGTGTGGATCATCTTTTAGTGCCGCATTATAGCAACTCAATTAGCTTTGGAATAAGGCTTTGAGGACAAAAACACTCCAATGTGTTATTTGGTTGCTTCTCTGTGTATCTATTTGTTTCTGTCTCTCCTGTTCTCTCCCTGCCTCACTCTCTCTCAGCCAAGTGGGCTCTGCATATCTCTCTCCTATACACTCAAGTATGCACAGTCAAGCATGCACAGTCAAACATGCACAGTCAAACATGCACAGTCAAACATGCACACTCAAGTATGCACAGTCAAACATGCACAGTCAAACATGCACAGTCAAACATGCACAGTCAAACTTTCACAGTCAAACATGCACAGTCAAACTTGCACAGTCAAACATGCTCTCCCTGTTCCATATGGAATGTGACAGTTGGATGATGCAAGAGATGGGATGTAAACAGGAGAACGAGACTGTAACCTTACTTTGACCCAGTCAGGATGACTTTGTTCACACACACACACACACACACACACATACACACACACACAGACACACACACACACACACATACACACACACACACAGACACACACACACACATACACATCAATACACACACGTGCTGCTCCATTCCATCCTTTGCCTACATTAGCCTTTTCTCGAGTGCCTGAATTTCCCCTTTGCCTTTTTCCTGTGCCCCCTCCTCCTCCTGTTCTCCGGTGTGTGTGTGTGTGTTTACCTTTAGTGGGGCTGTGTATTTGTGTAAGGCCTGCTGTACCAAATGAAGGACTTCCCAGGATGTAATAAAAGCCGGTCGCTTGGCACGCTGCCAAAGCAGAGTGTACTACTATGGTGGATAAACACAAGGGCTTTTCCCCGGAGAGAATTCCACAAGGCCGAACCTCTGGCCCTTGGAAATAAACCCCAGAATAGGGAACCCTAGAATAGAAAACGGAATTTGTTTTGGTCCAGGTTCAAATCCTCTCCTGGCATCATGGCTACCCTGGGCTGGATAATGAATTACATGCCCTTGTTTAATTCACAGATGTTTATTGAAAGCCAGTTAAGTCACGTTTTAAAAAGTAAAAGTCAATGAGCGTCAGCAAAGGCCTTCTGTAGGGTCTGCCAGCGCCTGCCATCGAACACCACAGCCAGGGAGGAAGAGACGCTGCATTCTGCCTGTGCGATAAGATGCCGTGTGGTCGTAGGGGAGGAAGGAGGGCTTATAATGAACCATGAATGGGAAGGAGGTGGTCAGGCTGTGGACTCGTTAGTCTGAAAGAAACGTGCAAACATGTTAGGCTACGCAGTCATCCCGACAGCAGTCGATTACAGCCAAATGACCGTCTGGTCATGTCCTCCCCATCCTGCCCTCGTCTGCCCTCCCTTCCCTACCTCTATACTCCCCCACTGTCTGCCTGGGTTTCATCATGATTGCTTACCAAACACAACCGGTCCCCTGCCAAAGGTTCTATGTCCTGCTCCCTCCATGAGCATGTGATCTGCCCCTCATAGAGTGTCCTTAAGTGTGTCTGACTAGAGACATCAGATCCTGATAGATGGAGAAGATAGAAACACGCTGACTTGGCTGATACCATGATGTCAGATGTCCGTGAAACTGTTTTTCTCTCTTTTTCTCTCTTTCTGTATCTCTCTCTCTCTCTCTCCTCTTGTTTTCTCTTTCCCCTTCTAGGAGGCCCCACAAGAGAGCTACAACAGCCTGAGACAGGCCCCAGGGAACTCTGGGAAGGCCAACCATGAGGACATGGGTTTGATCCAGCAGGATCGCCCCTCCAGTCTGCCGGTGAGTGACAGCTCCCCTGACCAATCCCCATGTATATAAACGCAAACACCAACACACATCGCAGAGTATATATGAAAAGCAGCCAGGGTAAGAAAGACTGCTCTCCATCCATACGCCTCTCCATTCCCTCTACTTCCTGTATTGCTGCTTCGCTGTCAGCTTGCTATTTGCGGAGAGCCTCGTCACTCAGGGCAGGACCAGAGCTCAGCCCTCCAATCAGAGCCTTTCTTCCTCCCAGGGCTTTGTCACTCCTGTGCGTCCACGAGGGCAGACCTAGATTTCACCGGCCATTTCATATCTAATGCCCACATTAGCAGCACGATGCTTTGTTTTGACTGTGCTGCTGACGTGAGCAGAAAAGGGCATATTAGATTAGGCCTTGGTAGACTAAGCATCGTCTGAGGAGGCCTGCACACACACACACACACACACACACATGCACACACACTCGGTAAGATAGGAATCATTAACGAGGTTGACTGGAGGAGTAATTGAGATTCGGAGAGGCCATGCAGAACAGTGGAGGTGTAGGGGGGAGATATTCGCTGCGATTTTAAGGCTCCCCGAATCGTTTGGTTTAATTAGAATGAGGTTTGGTTCTCGCTGCGACACTCCTACTGTCTCCCTTGGTTGTTGGAGATGGAAGGAGACGAATAGAGGGAGAGAACAGAGTTCCCTACCTCTCCTCTCCTCTGTGAGCTCTTCCTGGCCTATCTTCTCATTTAGTGTTTACTCTTTCTGTCCTTCTTCTGTTTCGCTCTCTTGTGACCCACTGCCATCTCTCATTTCTCCTTTTCAGGCCTCTTTTACCCCTTCTCGTCTCATTCGCTACATCTCAGCCATGCTCTCTCTCTCTCTCTCTCTCTCTCTCTTTGATCGCTGCCCTCTTTTCTTTCACTCTGTGGAAATGCATTGCTCTCTCTTTCCTTTTCTCTTGACTGTTTCCTCTGACGCACTCCTGCTCTTTCAGAGCTGCTATCGTTCTCTCTTTCTGTATCTCTCTTTTTCTCTACTATCTGAAATCACATCATGAAAGGGCCTTTTTTTCCTGAATGAGAAAATGCATTGATGTATCAGTCTGTTGGCATAGTCTGAAGGCTGGCCCTGCAGTATTGATGAGTGAGTGAGGATATCTGTTTGCTTTAATCCCTATGTTGCACACCTCCTAGAGGGCACGGCATGTGCTTCTGGATTACATCCAATCATAGAAATAGATAAACCAGATTCAAATCCATTTTGGGGGTGTTTTTTTATTGAGCGACAAATAGGAGCGACTCCAGCGTTTGCCGTGGGGCGGAAATCTGTCGTGGGAGAGCTGCTTTTCTGTCATGTTTGAAGTTCAGATCTGAAACCCCTGTTGTCACTTCAGTTGGGGGGAACTGTGGATTGGGGAATTGCCATTTGATGTTCTTTTGGAATGTGGTGGCATGTACAGTGTATTGTGCGTGCGTGTGTATGTGTGTGTGTGTGTGTGTGTGTGTGTGTGTATATAGACGAGTGGGGAGGAGTTGTGTGTGTGTGTGTGTTTTGGTGTGTACATGGTGCGGGTTTACGTGTGTGTTTATGCGGTCAAGAGCTGCGTGTCCAGTTGTTTAATCACTTCTGCTCATCATGACTGTCACAAACCAGATCTTATTGTCTTATCTTAAGTGCCATCTGCGAAGCACACACATCCACAATGCCACAGGCAGGTACTGTTCAAATAAAGAGAACGTTTATGACAATAAACAAGAGAGACTTTATTGTTATGGCCTCCATAAAAGTATATAGTATCACTCTCAACTTATCATCAATCACTCTGTATTGCTCCACTGTAACATCCAGCATGACATTAGTAGCAGCCTACAGCGATTTAACATGTTTTTGCATCCTACAGTAGAATTAGCATTTCTATTGGCTGACTTGCACATGTAGTGTGTTCTACTCCACAGGGGGGTTGTGGCATCTACCTTAGTGCTAGCCTGCATGAAGGCAACACTATGGCTACACTGCAGAGCCCTTTTTGGCTGCAAAGCCTGTTCCTCCAGTAATGTGAAACGGTTGTGTTTCACACTCTGCTCTCCTCTTCCAGTTGTTACATGTTCCCCAGCTCTCCAGCGCTCCCCTGACAGCGCGCCAATAAGACAGGATCTGGTCTTCTCCTCCTCTCCTCTCGCCTCCACTTTTCACGTCCTCTCACCTCTGCTCTCCTCTTCTCTCCTTTCCTATCCATTCCTTTCCTCCTGTCTTATCCTTTCATTTAATTTGCTTCCCCCTCCTTTCCTTTCCTTTCCTTTCCTATCTTCTCCTCTCTCTATCTCCCCTCTTCTCCTCCCTTACCATCTCCTCCTTTTCCATCCTCTCCTGTTCCCTCTCCAGTCCCCTCCCCTCCTGTTCCCTGGCCGGCTGGGCTCTGTTCTGTGGGTCTGGGAGTGTGTGTGGGAGGACATGTGGCAAGAGGAGAGGCTGGAGGGGGGGGAGGGGAGGGGGGTTATTAGGGGAGAAAGGGGGCGAGAGGACAGTACAGTAGAGAGGAGGTGAACTGGGGCACCTTCTAGTTTTAGACTGCCAATGAATGTGAAGTGTTTAACCCACAAAGGTTGGCTGAGTTTGTTCTTCCTTACTGAAATAACCATAGATACATCACTGTACACACACACACAGACACAAACACGCACACAAACATTTCACATAAAAAATGGCTGCGTGTGCGTTCCTCTCCGGCATGCCTTGCAGTCCTCATATACCCCTCCTCTGCTAGCTTTCAACAATACAGAAGAAAAAATATCCCTCGCTCCCAGCCTCTCTTCCTCTGTTTTTCTCAGTGTTGGGTTATGATTGACAGGGCACAGCTGGGGAGGCCAATACGGATGCCACGGTCTCTTCCACACATACGTCAAACACACGACCACCTCTCTTCGCACGACACACACACAAACATCCGACCCCCACAACCACACACTACACCTGCAGAACTCACAGGACGTCTCTCGCACCCGTATCACAGCCCGCTCTTTTGTTATGGTGTGGAAAGTCCCACACAAGTGTTGTTGCCCACACGACGCTGCCTTCAGACCAATCCCACCAGGAGTAACTCTCCGAAACCATGTCTATGTGCCTAATGACAGCCCCGTCCCCCCCCCCCCCGTACCCGCACCATATCCGCAATACGCACTCTACACTACCTCTCCCCGTGGTGCGGTGCGTGAATCGCACCTCCGCGTCAATCACAGTCACAAAGCTCCTTTGATCCTCGCCATTTTCCGGTCACCAGATCACCCCCCATCCACAAAGCTCGATACCCTAATGTGTATCAATCAGGCCCTTCCTAACCACTGCCGCCAGCCCACCCACCTCCCACCCCTCACGCGCCACCCTACTCTATGTTTAGAGCCCACACTGGAGCTGTAATGTCACCGCAGGGTTAGGGGCCTGCACTGCGACCCACTCAACCCCACTGCATGCTGGGAGAGGAGAGAAGGGAAGGAAGGAGAGAGGGAGGAGGAGGAAGAAGAGAGAGGAGCCTTAGAGACAGACGGTAGATGTTTTTCCCCCCATACCATATCGTATAATCCATCTGTCCAGTTCTAGCGTGCTCAGAATCAAAACAAATCCAGATAGTCAATATTTCTAGCTCTCTTCTTATCGCTTGTAGTAAATATCATGAAATGCATGTGCATGCTAATGAACTATTTATACTGAAGAAACGGCAATGCTCCCCTGAAGCTTTAGCAGGAAGTGAACCATCAGCTAGCACTTTTACCACTAGAGTGAACATGTTCTGGAAACTAGGTTCAAAGGCAGCAGATTAGCAGCACTATGGTGGCTGTGAGCGGTGCTATGGAGACAGTGTTGGGTCCTAGGAGGCCTGTGGTGGTGGGAGAGGGGGGGGAGAGGGTAGGAGAGGGGAGGAGAGAAGCTGCGGTAGAGTGTCACCTCAGGGGGTATGGACTGGGGGAAGCTTGTCAGCTGTGGAGGAGAGTGAACCCTGGGACCCCACCAGGCCTGGCCTGTCCCCTTCGCTCCACTGAACCCTGACACAGCAGACAGAGAGGGAGAGGGAAGGACACACACATACACACGCGCACACAGACTCACATACAACGACACACAGTCACCAGGCACATGGAACTCACACACGCAGTCGCTAATAGACATGCATGGACCTCCACGCACTACGCACTTGCGCGTGCACAGAGAAAGGAGTTAGAAAGCAGAGAGGGATGAACCTGGTTATACAAACACAGAGCAGCAGCACTGGCGCCTTTCTGGTGGAGTCAGAGAAGAGGGGGAGGAGGAGGAGAGGGACAGAGGGAGAAAAGGAGAGCAGAAGAAAGTGAGTAGAGTGAGAGAGTGGACCAGTGGGCCCGGCTAAATCCCCCACTCAAACACTCGAGGAAGAGCAACTTCTCTCCCTCTCTCATCTTGTCTTCTGCTCCCACGCCCTGCAGCTCCGAAGCCAAGTAAAAAGAGGGAGGCTAGCAAGAAACAGAGAGAAAGAGAATGAAAGTCAGAGACAGAAGACAGACAGAGCGAGGGGTTTAGTAGGCCCACTAGGCAGTCTGTGAGGTGTAGCCGCACATTCGAGGTGTGGTAGAACAGAATCCATACCTGGGGAGCAGAAGAGGGTTCCACCATCAGAGCTGCTCTGTGTAAAACCACTGGCTGGTAAAACTGAGGTGTCATGGGAGGGATAATGGATGGAGGGAGGGGAGGTGGAGGGGGAGAGGGAGGGGTAGGGGATAGGAGGAAGGGAGGGAAGGATCAGAGAGGGATGTAAAGAGAAGGGGGAGGGGAGGAAGGGAGCAAGGGACTGAAGAAAGGAGGGAGAGAGGGAGGGAGGGAGGGAGGGAGAAAGGGAGGGAGGGATGGAGTGGGATAAGAAGGGGGGAGAGAGAGTGTGAGAGAGGAAAGAAGGGAGGTGGACGCATATCAACCAGCAATCACTCTTCAGCTGGCACAATAGAGGCAGGCTGTATTTTACTAGAGTATCAGGACATACAAAATCGCCTCTCCCCTCCCTCTTGGCTCAAAGCGAAGAGCACGGGGCAATGAGCTTGTGTTAGGACTGAGTGTTACTGTTGGGAGGAGGCTAGAGGTATTGTTTCATTACTGAGGACAATTTCACTCAGGAATCTGTCCGTTGACATTAATTATATTATGTATGTATCCATGTTATTGTCACATGCTATTTTGTATCGTATCTGTGGCTTACTTCCATTGATATTCCATGTTTTTTTATACACTGCCAGTATAAGTACAAGTAATATCTGGGGGGTTAGGCTGGGGGATTTGTAACCCACACCGGAGAGATCCCCTCCACCTCTCTCTTCTCCTCCTCCACCATCTCCTTCTTCCACAATCTGTTCCATCACTGGAGCTAGTGGAGGGGCAGGTGATGTCCTCACTGCTTGGGAGTAGAAGTCCTCCACTGCCTAGCCCCACCCTGGCGATAATCCTGGCCTGTAGCTGGCTCCCAGCAGGACAGCACAGAGAGAGCAGGACTAAACAGGATCAACTGAAACAGAGTGTGTGTGAGACAGTGAGAAAGAGATACAGACAGCAGTATGAAAGAACACGCCAACCAGAGCTCTCAGCTTCTCTCTCTTTTCTCTCCTCTCTCTCTCTCTCTCTCCTCTCTCTCTTTCTGTCCTCTCTCTCTGTTCTCTCTCTTTCTCTGTCTCTCTCTCTCCTCGCTTTCTCGCTCTCTCGCTCTCCCCAGGAGAGGGTAGCAGAGTAGTGTGGTCCACCTCACAACCTTCCTGGATATTTTTATAATTCATCATCAGTCCCAGCCTGTCCGCCTGCCTGCCAGTACCGCCAGTGGAATACTTTCTCCGGCTCTCCCTCTCCCCTCCTCCCCTCCTCCCTCTCCCCCTCCTCCCTCTCCCTCTCCCCTCCTCCCTCTCCCCTTCCTCCCTCTCCCCTCCTGCCTCTCCCTCTCTTCTGCCGTTCGCACTCACTTTCTCTCGCTTTCTCATTCTGTCTCCTTTTTTTTCTTCCTTTCGTTCTCTGTCTTCTTCTCTCCCTCCCTCTGGCCGTTGGAAGTCTGAAATTACATCTGTCTTTGAAGTTAGAGCGCACTGTTAGCGTTGCTATGGCTACGGGGACGACGGAGAGTGTGTGTTTGCGTGTGTGTGTGTTGGGGGGTGTAACTAACGTAGCTGTCTCCCCGGGTAGCGTATGCATGAGCTCAGCAGTGAATAGTCATGATCACATTAGGCTGATGTTATTAGCGTCTCATAAGCGGCCAGTGTTACTTGTTTGGTTATTAGCGGGCAGCAACATAGCTCTTCCTCCAAGCTCCTCCACCCTGACACCCGTATGCTGCCTGGGTGATATTTCCCATGAAAGCCTCCTAGATGACAACTTGATGCCTGGATGGCAGTCCCATTTCGTCAATGTACACGTTTTGGAGTGATGAATGTGTGTTTTGTTGGGGAGGGGGATATGGCATCGCTGCTGACTTGCTTACGTCCACACGTTTGTGCCCTTAATGCTAAACTTCTACTACACCCCCATACAGGGCTCCACTGAAGACATTTTTGCATGCAGCGGTTTGCCTGCAAGGCGTCATAAGAATATGATGAGAGAGGGAGAAAGACAGAGAGAGTGGGAAGGGGAGAGGGAGGGAGGGAGGGAGGGAGGGGAAAAGAAGGATGTGATGGAGGTGTAGAGGGGGCTGGGGGGTGAAAATAATGTTCCATTAATGCAGAGGCGAGCTTGCGAAGGCCCGGCGCCAATCTGCATTTCCCCAAAGTCTCCACGTTATACATTTTTCATGAACACTGAGCGGGAATTAGCGACGGATTGCTGCTGCAAATCTCTCCTCCTGGTCTGGGGCAAGAGAGACAGGGGGAGAGGGGGGGAGGGTGGAGAAAGGGAGAGCGAGAGAGGAAGGGACAAATGGGAGAGGAAGAGAGAAAGAGAGAGAGGGAGAGAAATAGAAAGGCAAGGAATAATTCCTCCAGGGGTTGCTGAAGAGGCATCCTTCCTATCTACCTGTGTGGGCTTCAGGCTCACACAAGCATACAAGAATTAAGACACACACGCACTCACACACACACATACTCACACTCACACACAAACACAGACAGTATCAACTCCCCCCCCCCCCCCCCTCCTTCTCCCTTCAGAGACTCCGCCCCCAGCTCTGAATGGCTGTCCAGCTGCTCTCCGCTGCCAATCAGCAGATGGGAGACCAAAAGACACAGTTACAACACAGTTAGTCTGTCTGCAGAGAACCCTGCCTGCACACTCACACTGTGTTGGCTGGTCATGTTTGAGCTTAGCTAGAAGGTGTGTCAACACACACACTCTCATGCAGTGTCTCTAGGCAGCAGTCCCCTCTCAGCATTCACCAATAAATCATCAGGTAGCCTGTAGCCCAGCTGACTGTGGAGTGCCCAGGAAACCCTTTAAGAATCTCTTAGTTATCCTCCCACCAGACACACACACACCACTCTGCCTTCTGGGATGGACAGACACCTTAACTACCTCTCTTACACACATACACACACACACACACACACACACACCACTCTGCCCTCTGGGATGGACAGACACCTTAACTACTTCTCTAACACATGTACACACACACGCAGACATTGAGAAGCATGCAAGTCCCAGTGGTAATGATATCTGTTCGGCTGTCTCTCCTCTTTTGTATTAGGAAATCGTGTGTGTTGTATGTGTGTGTGTTGGTTTGATTGATACACCCTTGGCCAGCCTGTCCTAACTTTATGTTTTGTACCCACAGCCATATTTACCTCTCCTCCCCTCTCCTCCCCTCTCCTCCCCTCTCCTCCCCTCCTCCCCTCTCCTCCTTTCCTCTCCTCTTCATTCCCCTCGCCTCCCCCCTGTTCTCCTGTCCCCTCCTCTCCCAGCTTGTCAGTTACAACCATCTGACCCCAATTTCCCTCTGGCCCCTCATCCCAATATTTCCCCCTGATAGCAGGCTGCGTGTGAGGGAGCCCTGACTGCTGTCATTCCAGCCCTGCCTCACAGCTACACTCACCCTGCTTTCTTTCTATGCCAGCTGATTGACACAGAGATTGGAAGCTTTTGGGGAGCGTGTGGAAGACACACACACACACACACATAACAAACGCACAAAGGCACACTCCCTCTCAGTCTCTCCCATACACACACACACAGACACACGCAGCTGGTCCTCCATGGCTGTGTGTGCTGTCCGAGCCCAGTGTGTCCAGATGGAGGGCTCCAGCGAGGCCCTGTCTCAGTGTAATTCCTGTCCCGCCGTTACAATTTGATTTGGGCCAGATTACAACCGTTTGGCCGTCTTGCGCTATATTGCAGCTTTATAGGCAATAAGTTTGGGGGTTCCTGGCTGTGTGTGTGTGCGCGCACCAAGCCTGTGATTGCTGCTGTAATCTCGTATCCTGCTAGCAACAGTTATTAGAAACGTTCAGGTGGCCAGCTATGGTTTATAGAGAGAGGTTAGCAGATACAAGACTCAATGCTGGCCGTCTGCCAGCCAGCTAACACGTTCACCTGTGTGTGCATGCCTATATGCGTGTGTGTGCGTGTGTGTGTTTACTGGATCAGTGTCTCTTGCTTTATGTGCTTGTATGTGTCCCTGCTACTGAGCAGCCGTCTAATGTGAAAACCTGCTCAGCTGTGTTTAATTGTTTTTTGTTGCCATTACAAAGCCCAATCCCTAGAGTGGGTGTGCGGGCACATTCATGTGTGTGTGTCTGTCTGTGGGCATGTGGTTGTGTGCGCGTGTGTGCAGAGGGACTGAGTGTCCTGGCTGTATTTACAAATATAGCTGCTGAGACACAGTGAATAGTGTTAATCCACTCTTGGCCATAGAACTGCACGGACAGAAACATGCTGTGCTGCAGACTGTGAAGCAACAAGCAAAAGTCCTGTTCCCCCATCCCTGAGAAGGATGGATGGAAGGAAGGAAGGAAGGAAGAAAGGAAGGAAGGAAAGAAGGAAGGAAAGAATGGCGGAAGTAAGGACAGAAGAAAGGAAGGAAGGAAGGAAGGAAAGAAGAAAGGAAGGAAAGAAGAAAGGAAGGGTTGATATCAAGAAGCCAGGATGCGAGGATGGGAGAAAGATAGAAAGAGGACGAAAGAGACGACAGGGGGATGCATGGGGGAGAAATGAGAGAAGAAAGAGGGAGGAGGGGGAGGAGAGCGAGGAGCGTTTATGGAGGGCAAGGGGAAAAGAGGAGAGCCAGACCGGGGCCAGGAGGCAGGGAGAGATGGCGTCATTTGGCCGTGTGCCACAGTGGACACCTGTTGGCCCTGTCGAGGCACTCCCTCTGCACCTCAGGAGATCGGATGCTGTTCAACCACTGCTGAAAGGATTCCATACATTGTCATTGGTTTGCCGACTAGTCCAGAATGTTCTTTTCCCCTTGTCTCTCTGACTGTCTCCCTTTCTCTATTGTCTGGGTCTCTCTGCGGCTGTCCTTCTGCTAGCTAACTACATCAAGGGGGGCTAGGACTGTGAAGAACAACCAATGACGTGCCATCAGCGAACGAGCAAGCGTCGTGTCCTTTCCTGGGTGACTTTGGGACGGGAACACACAGACGCTGTCTTCTTCTGGTTTTAATGGTTACATTAAAGCGAGACAAAGACAGGGTGAGAGGGGAAGGGAGGAGAGAATGAGTCCATCAAAACCTGGTCTATATCTTTCTCATTCCTTATATCTTTCTCTCCCACGTTCCCTCTCTCTCTCTCTCTCCCTCTTCCACCCTCTCATCCCCCTCTCCCTCCTTCTCTTTAGTTCCTCCATATTAGAATGTTGATCGCAGCCCTGCTCAGGGAGCCTTATGCCAGAGTAATTACAGTAGCTTTGTCCCCCATAATGGCACTGCCACACTCCTTGCCCCTGTGTGTGGGTGTGTGCGTGTTCGTGTCAAGTGTGCATGTGTGTGTATGTTTGTGTCAAGTGTGCATGTGTGTGTGTGTTTGTGTCCAGTGTGCATGTGTGTGTATGTTTGTGTCCAGTGTGCATGTGTGTGTGTGTTTGTGTCCAGTGTGCATGTGTGTGTGTATACAGGGACCGGACCGAGGGCTACAGATTGTGCCCCTTTCAGCCATGGCAACAGCTCTTTAGAAAGATCATGTCCATCTGCCAGGCCTGGCTACTGATGAAACCCCTAACAGCTGGGCAGGCCTCTCTCATTGTGTGTGTGTGTAGTGCTGTGGTCGGGGGGGGGGAGTTGGTGTTAGTGCGAGTGTGTGTTTGATGTGTCTTTACGTCTGTCTAACTGTCTGTGTGTGTCTAACTGTGTGTATGTACCGGTATATATGTGCTGGTTTGTTTGTGTGTGCGCGTGAGTGTGAGTGTGTGTGTTGTGTGGTGTGTTTGTGGGAGGCGAGAGAGTTTAACTTTGAGTGCAATGA
Organism: Plecoglossus altivelis; assembly: GCA_036571765.1. Taxonomy (NCBI): domain Eukaryota; kingdom Metazoa; phylum Chordata; class Actinopteri; order Osmeriformes; family Plecoglossidae; genus Plecoglossus; species Plecoglossus altivelis. The sequence goes on along the minus strand of BROE01000009.1, from coordinate 14,976,959 downwards.
CATCAAGTATGTATATTCTTTTCCCAGTGTGGGAAAGTTCAGGTTCATACATTAAAAGTTTGATGCGCGGGTGCCTGTGTTTTATTATGTTACATCCATACAAACCAGACAGATACACTTTGTATCCTGCCTGAGAGACACGGTGTGCGTGCATCTGCGTGTGCATGGTGGCTGCGCGTGTGTATCTGTGTGTGTACGGAGGCTGTGCGTGTGTATCTGTGTGTGTACGGTGGCTGCGTGTGTGTATCTCCTGCCCCCAGAGGCAGTGCCTGCTAATCCAATCGAGGAAGGTGAGCTTGTCTCCTCCGTTGACGTCCTCCCTCCATCTCCTCTAATTAGACGTGCAGCAGGGTACACATTTGCATTGTATTACCCTCGGCTCACATCATCTCACACCAGCCCCCGCCCACCCTCCCTCCCTCCCCCCCACCCCACCCCTCCTCCACACCCCCCTGCCGCCACTCGCATTTAATAACCAGGCCCGAGCCGAGCTGGGCCATGCTGGGCTAAGACATGCAGCACCGCTTCCGTTAAATGCAGCATATTTGCTTAGTGTTGGTGTTCAATAATGCATGCGCTGTAGGGGTGCAGGTGGTGTCAGCGGGTGTGAAGGACCCTACAGGAGGGCCGGGTGTGGAGGGTGGGGGTGTGTTGGGTAATGGGATTAGACCTCAGCGTGTTCATGGTGGAGAGGGTATGTTCCTCACTGCCCTTGTGTCTAGGGAGATCTCCCTCCAGTCAGGCTGGCTAGTAGGAGCTCATCCTCCTGCAGGTCCCACATGCCTGGAACCGACGAAAGAGATATCACACATATGGTTTTTGGGCATCTGTTATGGTGTGTTTGTTTGTGTGTGCGTAAGGGACTTCCTGTGTGTGTGTGTGTGTGTGTGTGTATCTGATTGCTTGTGTATGTGTATATCTGACTGTGTGTGTATCTTATTGTGTGTATCTGACTGTGTGTGTATCTTATTGTGTGTGTATCTGACTGTGTGTGTATCTTATTGTGTGTGTATCTGACTGTGTGTGGATCTGCTTGTGTGTGTATCTGACTGTGTGTGGATCTGCTTGTGTAGATCTGCTTGTGCGTGTGCTGGTGTTGCAGCCTGTCTGTGATGTCTCCCTGTCTGAGCAGCAGATGAAGTCGATGCTGTGGGGATGTTTTTGTTTTTATCATCCCTCTTCAAGGTTGCTTCTTATCCCCCTCTGGATTTCGACAGAGTACTCTTAAAAGCAATTAAAGTACCTTCGATAGACACTGGAGCCTCCCGAACAAGCAACCTTCTTCCCCCCCCCCCCTCATGCCACACCCTCTCCCTCTCTACCCCCCGAACACCCTCTGCCCCCAGCAAAACCTCTCCCCATCCTTCCTGTACAACCCTCTCCCCCCTCTTCAACATTCTCCCTCCCCTCTCTCTCCCGCCCTCCCCTGCTCCCTCCTCTCCTCCTGCTCCATCCCCCTGCCCCATGCTCCCTTTTCCATTCCCCCCTCTCCTCCTCCTCCCTCTCCCCTTCCCTCCCTTTTCCTCCTCCTACTCCTTCCTCCTCCCTCCCCCCTCTACCTCCTCCTCCCTTCTTCCCCTCTCCCTCCCTCCTCCTCCCCTCTTCCCTCCCCCTTCCTCCACGCAGCGAACACAGATTGCTGTACCGCCACACTCCAGAATTGCGAATAACAAAGCAGAAATAATAGAAATCAAAAGCGGCGTTTTCAGACTCAACATTTTGGTTTCTTTTTTCTCCCCTCACCCTTGCTTTTCTTGCAATTGGTTCTTGAGTGTGTGTGTGGGATGTGTAGTATGGTTGCTTGTGTAGTTCCTTATGTGAATGGAATCTTGTGTGGATGTGTAGCTACCAAACAACCTCAGGCTTGCCTGTCAATCAGGCCAATAGTTAGTGTTTGACAAACTCTATTTCCTAATAGCGCCTTTTCCTCCAAGTCCTACCCACCCCTTCCTCTTCTTCAAAGTCTCCCCCCACCTCTCCTCTCTCCCTTCATCCGCTCATCCATCCTGAGAGTCGCAGAGAACGGGCGAGAACAAACAAATGGCCGCTGGGAGTGTGTGTGTTATTAGGCTATGTAAATGTGCCGTGTGGCGAGAAGCGTGGTGAGGGGTAATTCTGAAGGAGCCTGGCACTGATGGCTTAGCGGTGGTGGCGGGGCTAGGCCCAGGCTAATGGCACCCAGTCTGCCTCCTCCCAGGCAAGCACATCCATTACCAGACACATTATTGCTACGTAATGGCTTATTTGTTGGCAGGGAGAAAAAAAATTGCAGAGGCGTCCGGATGAAAGAAGGGGTGTAAGGAAAGTGTCAGAAGAGTGGAGAGAAGAAGAATTTGTGCAAGGAGGAGAGAAGAAAGAGAGCAAGAAGAGAGATATTCCGTACGAAAGAGGGGGAGACAAATGAAGAATGCACTGCCTGGAACGAGCTCCGATCATTTGCAATTGAGTTACAGAGGTTATGATTACTCGACTCTCAAGTCTTTTTCCGTCTTTCTGTTTTAACTCTTCTCCCTCCCTCTCCCTCTCCCCCCTCCTCCCCCTCCCCCCCTCCCCCCTCCTCCTTCCTCCTTCCGCCCTCTCCTCCTCCTCCCCCCCATCCTACCCCTCCCTACCCCTCCACCCCTCCCCTCCCCCTCCCCCCCCCTCCGTTCGTCAAGCTCTTAGCCTAACCCTTTAATGACAAGGAGTGTTTTCTTTCTCGTGCTATTATCCCATTTGTTTTGCGCGAAAGAAGATATGTGTCCCACAAAAAAAAAGTCTCTGGGATTCAATTGGACCTGAGGATAAATGTTATCCCTGTTGACAATAGGGGTTTGAAGGGCGAAGGCAGGGGCCAGGGGAGTCTTGGCTGTGACACATGGGGTTTGACGATGTGTGTGGCCTGCCTGCATGCTCTGCATTTTGGGTGGCCTGCCGTTCCATTGCTCTAAAGGTGATTGTAGCGAGATGCACAGAGGGACGGGGGGGTGGTGGGGGTGGGGGGCGGACGGGGGGTAACCTAACCTGGAAACTCCCAGGTGTATTGTTCCCTCCTGGCCTCGCTGTCAGCATCCTGCTGAGCAGGGAAACCTGAACTTTTGCCTCATTTCCATTTGTCAACTTTTTCCAGGTGATTCTGGCGAGAACAAGAACGTGACTTCCTATTTCTGCTCTGTGCGTCTACGCAGTCTTATGCATATTTCATAAACACACACACACATCGTTTCTCTAGGTAAACACAATAAGATAGCGCACAGGTACAGAGGCTGGAGGAGGTACAGAGAGCGTGAGAAGCTAGTTGTGATGGGATGCCTGTGTTTCTGCGACAGAGCCTGCGTGTGGCTCCGTGTGGGAGTGTGTGCGTGTGTGCGTGCGTGCGTGCGAGTGTGTCTGGCGTCGTCCTGGGAGTAGTTTTGAAAGCGTGTGCTTACTTGCGAGCGAGCTAGCGAGCGTAGGGGGGGATAAATGATGTGGAAATCACATTCACCTTGAAGTGTCCTTCTTTCTTCCTCCTGTTTTGCCTTCCTCCTCGCTTTGAAAGAGCTGCCGCGCCGAGTTCAAAGGGAAGCGTCTCTCTCCCGGTGTGTGTGTGGGGGGGTGTGCACGCCTGCGCGCACGCGCGCGCGTGTGTGTGTGTTGTGAATGAGGAACGATGGAAGAGCTTGGCGAGGGGGCTGCTGCTCCATGTCTCTAATGCACCCTCGGCTCATCAAACGCAGGCCGGGCTTAGAGGAGCCTCTGTCCTTCTCTCTCCTTCCTTCCTTCCTTCCCTCCCCTTTCTCCTCTCCGCCAATTAAAACTAACTGGGATGGAGGGAGGAGGACTGGACGGAGGAGTGAAGGGTAGGGGGTGGGATTTCCATGTGGTTGTTGCCGACCGCACACCCTTGCTTCTCATCTGGACCGATGGATACTATGGAGGAGACTTCACACAGGTCCTGTGTTGCGCGTGGGAAACAAGGCAAATACATTGGAGATTAACTCTTGACAGAAACACAATTAGGGTCTATTTCTCTATCTCTTTTTTTGTTTTTCTCTCTGTTGCTTTCTCTTTCTTCCTCTGTCATGCACACACATAAACACACCAACATGCCCTCCACCGACAGTGCAAATCAAGATAACTGATAATGTCTGTCTTATCGACTTAGCCCATCCCAGGCATTGACTTCAGGCCAAAACTCTTAACAATCAAGAAAGAGTCCAATCTGTTGAATAGCCTCTTGTTTCCCTCCAGGTCCCCCTGGTGTTAATCAGCAGCTTCAAACACTCAGCTGAGGCTGTTTGAAAGGGTTGTTTTTCGCTACCGCTGAAGTATCACCCAAGCAATGCACCCAATAAGGTGTGTTTAGCATTTAGCATTTGCATTTGCTAGCCTCAACGCTAACTCGGCCCTCTCTCTTCTGTCGGAAGTGAATGCGGCACGCCTCGTTTAGGATTGGCCATAGTGCAACAAGGAAGCCCTGGCCAAACAGCTTCGTTTAACCCCCCCCCCCCCCCCCCCCCCCCCACCCCACTCCCCCCCGCTTTAGGTTTGAGAAAAAGATAATCAGACTGAAAGCCCGTAGAAGAGAAAGAGAGGCAGAAGATGGAGGCAGAGCTCTCTCTCGTGTCCTGAGAGGACGGATTAGGGAGCGGAGGAGGCAGGACGGGAGACAGTAAAGGTCACCTCGCTTCTCTCCTCCCTCCCTTCCTCCCTCCCTCCCTCCCTTGCGCCTTCCATCTCCACCAAACGATTTCCACTCAAACTCCCGGGGCAACTTAATTTCCCCTCCGAAAAGGTCCACGGGAAAAAAGGGTGGAGGAAGAAAGGAAGAAAATAGACGTGGCAGAGCGCTTCAAGTGAACAGAAATAAAGGGAACAGAGGGAGAGGGGGGATGGAGGAAACGAGAGAGAGAGCGAAGAAGAAAGAATGGGTGAGGGGGAGGGGGAGAGAGAGAGAGAGAGAGAGAGAGAGAGAGAGAGCGGAGGTCTAGTCTGGGCCTTCTCTAATTCAGCTTCCTCCTACACAGTTGCACTTCATGTCACAGCACAGGAATTGCCTGGCAATTTCGCAGGAACCACTAGCCCTGGCTTGGCTTCGAACGCTGCAGTGAAAACTATATTTCTATATTAGTATCATCGTCACCAGAGGTGTGGTGTTCATTTCTATACAATGGCTGTACTTGAGATAAACAGCTCTGTAAGTGTCTATGAGGTTCTGTCGGCTGTGCAGGTGGTGAGAAGTGCACAGTGGGAAGGGGGAGGGGGTTGTGGGCTTGGCGTTTGCAGTTCTGATTATGAGCCCAGTGAAGTGGTGGTCATAATTCCAGGGTGGCTGGCTGCCTAGCGCAGCGCGGCCCTGCGCGTTTTATCACAGCTTGAACCCCCGTCAAATCAGCCATGCAATTATAGGCAAATTGTCAGGGTGACACATACACACAGTATTTACATCCACACACACACACACATCCATGTATATGTGAACACACACACACACACATACTCAGAGAGAGAGAGAGAGAGAGAGACGGAGAGAGAGAAAGCGGGGTACAGAGTGGAGGTCATTCTCATGTCTGAGTACACAGCAGTGCAGTACTGAGTGTTCCCTTCCCTGCTCTCCAACAGGGCCTCACCCAGCAGGAGGTGAGAGCTCGCTCTTTCTCTCACGTTCTCCGTTTCCCCCTGTGTTTCTCTCCGAGCGCTGTTCCACAGCGTCTGGTCTCCTCCGTCGTCTCCTACCCTCACTCACCCGTCTCCTTTCCTTGTCCTATCCTGGCCGCGTCCTCTGTTTGGTTTCACGTCGTGGTGGATCTCTCTCCCTCCTGTCATTTTCCTGCTCTTCTGCCTCTTTGTTTCCTTTTGGTGTCTCCATTTCGCTGCCTCAATCCATCTCTCCCTCCCTCTGCCCCTCCCCTCTCTCCTCCATCGCCTCCTCTCTTCTCCCTCTTGCCCAGGAGACTGGATGCAAAGGTCATCCTTGCCTGACATTTTCAGAGGCCCCATTGATTTTTTTCTCTCCATTTCTTATTTGGTGACTTGAGAACCCCCACCCAGACCCAGCACCCCCCTTGCCTTTGGCCCCTGCCCCCCAGATCCCCCCCCCCAGCCCCCTTGCCCCCTTGATCCCCCCCACCCCCCAGCTCCCCACCCCAGATAGCAGAGCCTGCCTCCCACCCAAGGGTCAACAAACTAGAAAATAGGCTTTTCTGTCCTCGCGTGTACACATACCGTACATGTCAACTGCCATGCATCAGTATCATTTCTTTGTGTGTGTGTGCTTGAGGGAGACAGTGTCAGGTAGATACAGATAAAGAGAAAATAATTACCAAAATAAAGACAAAGACTGAAGGAGAGAGTAAGAGAGAGAAAGAGAGAGAGAGATAGAAATAGAGAGAAAAAGAGAGAGTAAAATGATGTGTGTGCTTGTGGAGACGTGTGTGTGTGTGTGTGTGTGTGTGTTTGTGTGTGTGTGCGTGTGTGTGCAAGCTTGTTGCCCTGTTCCTCAGGCTCACTGCAACGGCTGCCTCTGAAAGAACACGTCCTCACGAGACATGTGGTGAATAAATGTCCAAAATAAGTAGTGTAAACAAACAAGCATCTCTCTGATATGATAATGTTCCTTAGCAGTTTTTGTTCTTATGCTAATGAAGTGGACCGCATCAGTAATCACTTTCAAGCCTTCAGCGAGAAAATAGGGGGGGGGCAAGGGGGGGGAATAGAGAGAGGATTTACAAAAACAAGTCCGATCCGAGGCAGGAGTGTGTATATACGCATGTGTTCATGTGCACACACATGTACACACACATACACACACGAGTGTAGCCCACTGTGTGAAGCTTGTTTCCACCCTATCCACTCATGTTGAGCAGGGTGCTCAGGGCTACACATGTACATGAGCTGCTGCTCAGTAATGAGACCCAGAGGACTGATCCAGAGGACTGACCCAGAGGACTGACCTAGAGGACTGCCCCAAAGGACTGACCCAGAGGACTGACCCAGAGGACTGACCCAGAGGACTGACCTAGAGGACTGACCTAGAGGACTGACCCAGAGGACTGATCCAGAGGACTGACCTAGAGCACGATCCAGAGGACTGACCTAGAGGACTGACCCAGAGGACTGATCCAGAGGACTGACCTAGAGGACTGACCTAGAGGACTGACTCAAAGGACTAACCTAGAGGACTGACTCAAAGGACTGCCGCTGGCCAGGGATGCAACCCTCTAGAGCAGACCACACCAGACCATTCAGAGCAGGCAAAACCAGGCCATGCCAGGCCACACTAAACCAAACCAGACCAGAAAAGACCAGACAAGAGTTCAGTCAGCTACCTTGGCAAGACATGTGGGCGGAGAAGTTCCAGACTACTGTGGTTGGGGAGGGGGCTACTGTTAGGGACACAAGACTGTTTCCTGTGTTCTGTAGCTCCAGTTCTAAACCAGACAGACCTCCGAGTATTTCAGCTGGGGTTTGTAATGTTGGTGCCTCACACATCTAACTAACGAGGTGGCATGCTACGTAGTCTGCCATGAGGAGGCCTATTTAGTGTTTTATACCAACTGAGTTTGTCTGTGTGTGTGTATGCTCTGGGAGCATGGGTCACTTACAGACCAGTCACCCTGTAACTCTGCCTACACCTCAGCGTGGACACAAACATAGGGGCATGGACCTGAAAGCACACTCACACACACGCTCACACACACACTCACACAGACTCTCATTCAATAAGGTACTGTCACTCCTCCAATAACTGTCTCTGTATGAAAGAGACAAAACCACATTGCAAACACCCATGGCTGTGCGTCTAAGGGCTTTTCTCCCTGGTGATGTTTAAGTTGTGCTTCATCTCTTTCTGGTTCCTATCCTCTCGTCTTTCTCATGTCCCTGGCCTTGCCCTCTGTCTTCCCAGCTGTGTTCCTCGCTGCTCTACTCTACTCTACTCTGCTCTACTCTGCACTACTCTGCTCTGCTCTACTCTGCTCTACTCTGCTCTGCTCTACTCTGCTCTGCTCTGCTCTGCTTTACTCTACTCTACTCTGCTCTGCTAGGTGCAGAACTGAGCCCTGGAGAGCTCTTTGTTTACTGACGTTTTGACTCAGTCCTTGAATTCGGGATGTTTTCAAAGGCAGGTGAATTTGGAGTGAACCTTGAATTAAGACGTGTGTGTATGTGTGTATGTGTGTGTGTATGTGTGTGTGTATGTGTGTATGTATGTGTGTATGTGTGTATGTATGTGTGTATGTGTGTATGTGTGTGTGTATGTGTGTATGTATGTGTGTATGTGTGTATGTGTGTGTGTATGTGTGTATGTGTGTGTGTATGTGTGAATGTGTGTGTGTATGTGTGTATGTGTGTGTGTATGTGTGTATGTGTGTGTGCACGTTTAGGGTGTTTGTGCCTGTGTGTGCGCATGCCAACTCTTGTCTAACAGAATGTTAAGTTGTTTGTCTGTAGCGAAGACAGCTTCAGATGCTTTGTAGTGGACCAGTTGACTTCTAGCACACGGCATGCTTAGCCCCCTAGCTCATCAGTCTGGTCTGCATCCATTAACCTGGCTCCCTCAAGCTAACGCACCATGGGGCCAAGAGCCAGGGTCACACCGCCAGCTCACACCAGCAGGTGTGGTGGAGAGATCCGCCTCTCTGCCTCCCTCGTCTTCTCTTGTTCTCCCTCTCCCCCTCGTTCGTCCCCTGTCGTCCTGTTTTGTCCTCTCTCACCTCCCAGACCAAACACATCACTTCTATTGATCCTGGTGTCTGATAGGGCGATGTTGTGGCTGTGCTCTGGAATACACAGTGGCTTAGTTACAGCTGCTTGGCACGCACACACACAGACGCACACACAGATGCACAGGTTGGGAGGCTGAATATAATACGTTGAGATCTAAACCCAGGCACACGGAGAGATATTTACCAACGTACACGCCTGTGTGTTTCAGGCCTGGTTTGGAGACGGTGCTGCTGTCACCAGGAAAAGGTTGCTTTCTCTCTGGTTATTAGTGCAGCCAGATTCACCTCACACATGCTTAAGTGTTGGTGGTGTGTGTGTGCATGTGTGTGTAGGTGTGTCAGGGTGTGTGTATCCTGTCCTGGGTGATGTAAGCTACTCTGACATGACTCTGATCATCGTTATGAACCGTAACAAGGAGCCTGTGATCCAACACATGCGCACACACACACACATACACACACACACACTCACGCACACACAGGGAGACGAAAGATGGCATGTTTGTGTGTCAGCGTGTGTGTGTCAGCTCAGAAGGAGCCACCTGACAGTATCTGAGGTTCCAGGAGCGTTAGGGACAGCTGTGTCACTAGAGGGAGGAGTTGTTGACTGAAACTCCATTGTTAGATGGTGTTTTGACACATGCACCACCTCTCTTCATCTGTCGTGTACACACTCTACAGCTCTCTCACACACATATATATATATACTGTTGGATGCATTATACCCTCACTCACTCACACACACACACACACACACACACTCACACTCACACTCACACACACACACACACACAGGCCTAATTCTCAGCCAGGTTGAAACAGCATCTCTAGTCTCTTATTTATTCCAGACTAAAATCAATTGGAAAGGTAATAAAATAAACTTGAGGCTGGAATTAGGACAGTAATTGAGCCGTTTGTGCAAAGAGTAATAATGAGATTTACTAGAGGAGCAAGTGAAAAGGAGAGATTTTCTCTCCATTTTTTTCTTCCTGTATCTCCCTCCTTTCCATACCCCCTCTCCCCTCTCTATCCCTCTCTCTCTCTCTCTCTCTCTCTCTCTCTCTCTCTATCCTCTCTCTCTCTCTCTCTCTCTCTCTCTCTCTCCCTCTCTCCCAGTGTGTGTGTTTTCTTGATGCTATTAGAGCCATGATAATAGAATTCTTGCACCAGAAATGGACTAGGGTTCTTACTCTTGCAGGGTAAATTGTGCCCTCAGACCAGTAATCATTTCTCCAGACTTCCTTTTTTGCTGAAAGGCCCAGACTACACCCCTCCCCCCTGCCCTCCTCCCCTATGACCCCACCCCCGATCCTCTCTGCTCTCAGCACTTTCAGCTATATGAGGTATTCCGCGCTCTGGTTGTCTGTGTGCGCCGGACAAGCTCTGGGCCGCAGGTTACTTCCCAGATTCCTCGCTCCTCCCTGTTGCCCTGCTCCCTGCCCCTTCCCCCTCTCCCACCATTCCTTACCCCCCACCCTCCATTCTCTAAACCCTCTCTCTTTCCTACATACCTCTCCCGATCTCTCCCTCCCATCATCCCTCTGTTCCTCCCTGTATCCCCCACTCCTCTATCCATCCCTCTCTCCCTGCCCTCCTCCCGATCAGTGAAACAGCAGTGTGCTTTCCTGGGTGGAGTCAGTGCTAGGCTTGTCCCCTTACACGCACCCCACCCACACAGATGGTCTGGGTCATGGAGGGAGACAAGAGAGAAGTGCGCTCTCCCTCTTGTCATGTCCCTCCTCTCTCCTCTCTCTCCTCCCTTGAGGAAGGAGAGGGGATAGCACAGGACACCTGTGTGTCAGGTGTCAGGTGATAGGCAGTGGAAATGGGTGGCATTGCATTCTGTGTGTGTGTGTGTCTGTGTGGAAAGGGAGGGTCTGTTCTTTAAGTATGTGTGTGTGTCGGGAGGTGTGTCATGAGTTGTGTGTGCGCGTACACTCTAGGCTCGTGTACTAACAATGTACACAAAAACAAGATGCAGTGTTCGTTATGGATTCACAAACTCCTATCTGTCCTTTTCATCGCACTGTTATCTCTCTCCTCACTTCACAAGGACTCTTCAACTTATTATGACATTAAACACACACAGAAACCACACTCATATGCCCCCTGTTATCCAGTGTGTGGATTCTGAGTGATGCAGCAGCACGCTTGTGTCACACAGACCCGCTCTGTGCCACCTGTGGACCAGGCACCCTGGCACCAAGCTGGCACGCAGTCTGTTGTTGGCACTGGTGCCAACCTGGAGTTATTAGTGGTAATCACTACAGGTAGATGAATCCATTATGTAGGACTGGAAAGCAGGATGATTGAAGCTATCATTAGAGCTTTGTCTGTTTTTGCCAGAATGTGTTTGTGTGCCTTCGTGTGTGCATACCTTTGTTAGCCTTCCCCTGTGTGTATTTTTTAAGCCTAGAAATCTGGGTGTGTATGTGTGCGTGTAAGTGATTTTTACCTTTGTGTGTGATTTTTACCTGCTTGTGTGTGAGTTTCAGCCAGCACAACGTGTACACGTTTGTGCCTTTGCGCGCGCGTTGGTGAGCGTGCGCATGTGAGGGGGGTATCCATTTGTGCCCGAGTGCGTCCGTACTCGACACCTCCCCTTCCTAACAAGAGATCAAGGATCGCTCTCCAGTTCATCTGGGAGGGAAAGCCGGAGAGCAAGCGAACCTGTTTGTTTCCCCCCAAGTCTTGACATGAAAGGGAGAGAGAGGCAGCATTTGACGGAGGAAGACTGCAGACAAGAGGACGGACACACTAGCCCAGCCGCCCCCAGAGGCACAGCAGTCTGGCTGCTTTGAAGCTGCCGCCAAGAAACAACAGGTCTCATCTCCAACGAGACTGCCGTCCTCTGAGCTGGCTCTAATGGAGGAGATGCTGGCAGATGGGAGTTGTAGTCTCCTGTATTGGCTGGTGCTCATAGTTGTAGTCCTGATGATTGGCGATTGACGCTTTTTGAAAAATGCTGTATGTGGATTTTACAAGTCAAGAAGTTGTGCTGTTTTTCTACATAGTGCAGCAGAAACTGTTTTAGTAGTGCTGTGAACTGTACGAACTGACTGTAGACAGATGACAGTGGGCCAGGAGGGGATGTGTGTGTGTGTCGGGGGGGGGGGAGTGGTCTGGTGGACTGAGGAGTTGGGGTTGTGTAAGGATTTTTTGGGGTATAAATATATATTACTATATATTACTGTTTAGGTTGTGCCATGCATGTTTTTATTGTGTGTGATTTCCAGATGTTGTCAGGCTCAGTGAATATGATACTATATGAGTGTGTCTGTGTTTATCGCCGTGCTCTTTCAAAGATGAGATAAAAGATCTGTGGATTTCAGAAGAATGTGATGGATGCAGCCGCCCTTTGAAACGGCTTCACCACCATCCTAGCACACACATTTGTTGTTAATAGCAGGCTACAATACAATCACCTCACTCACCACGTCACATTACACTGAGCATGCTCTGTTGTAGCGCTGTCCCTTTAATGAGACTTGACCCCTCCTATCTAACATGGCTCTAATGCTTTGTTTCCTCACTGGAACGATTCTCTCTCTCTTCTCTCTCTGTCATTCTCTTTCCCTATGTCACACCTTCTCTGTGTCTCTCTCTCCCTCTCTGTCCCTTTCTCTCCATGTCTCTCCCCCTCCCCCCTCTCTCTCCCCCCTGTCTGTCTCTTTCTCTCCATGTCTCTCCCCTTCCCCTTCTCTCTCTGTCTGTCTCTTTCTCTCCATGTCTCTCCCCCTCCCCTTCTCTCTCTCTGTCTCTTTTTCTCCATGTCTCTCCCCCTCCCCCTGTCTTTCTCTGTCTCTGACTCTCTATCCTTTACCCTCCCATATTCCCTCTCTCTGTCTTTCTATCCTTCCCTTCCCCCTCTAATTAAAGAAACAATGAGCGAGGAAGACAACAAAGGAATGTAACCCTGGCGCAGTTCTGTACTGTGGCAGCTGAATGCGTACGTTTCTGTGTGTGTGTGTGTGTGTGTGTGTGTGTGTGTGTGTGTGTGTGTGTGTGTGTGTGTGCAGTGACATTAGCTGACTTTCCCTCCTTGCCCGTCCCCAACATGAAATGCCCATTTTGGTTTAGATGTTGAAGCAGGCACCTCCAAACACAACCATGCCATGGCTGCATTATCAAGGACCCCGTCTATTGAGTTTCCAGTGTGGTTGTGGGCGAGTCTGGCGAACACTCGTCCGTCTGGAGTCCCCCTCTACACGGCCCCATCTCTCTCTCTCTCTCTCTCTCTCTCTCTCTCTCTCTCTCTGTCTCTCTCTGTCTCTCTCTCTCTCTCAAATACACACATGCACACACACACTCTAACTCTCTTTTTCTTCTTCCCACTCTCTTTCCTTTTTTGCATTTTCTCCTCATTTATCTCCCCTCCTTCCTCCTGCCTGTATTCTCTCTTGTCTCCCACATTCTGTCTCACTCACTTCACCTCTCCTCCTCCCTGTCTCTCTACCTCCCCATCTCTCTCTCCCCATCTTTCTCTCCTCATCTCTCTCCCTTCCCATCTCTCTCTNCTCTTCATCTCTCCATTGTGCGTGGCACATCAGGCCCTGAGTTAATCATTCATCAGCATGACAACCTATCTATTTTTATTGGTGCGGGGGACTTTTCTCCCTTCTCTTCTGTCCCTCCCCCCATTTCTGTCTCGCTCCAGAGAGAGAGAGAGAGAGAGGGGGGGGGAGCGATAGCGAGGGAGAAAGAGAGAGGGAATGTGGCAGAATAACTTTGTCCTTGTTTTGATACCGGGGACGATGGAAGAAAGAGAAATATTTAAATTACAAACGAATGAAGCAGCCGGCGGGGGGAAGACATGAAGGAGAAGAAAGGGGAAAAAAAAGGAACTACTGATGAGAGAGAGGGAGAGACGGAAGAGGGAGAGGCGGAAGAGTGTGCGTGTCTGAGTTTGTGTGTGTGACTGTGTGTGTTTGTGTGTGGTGGGCTCGGGGGTTGGGGTGTGTGTGGTGGTGGTGGTGGTGGTGGTGGTGGGGGGGG
>BROE01000009.1:14930030-14963266 GCA_036571765.1 Plecoglossus altivelis | reverse complement strand
GGGGGGGGGGGGGGGTTGTGTGTTTAATAATAAGGCATTAGAACAGAGATGACGGCACCATGCTGATGGAGAGCCTACAGAGACAAACCTCCGTAGAACCCTAGAACCCTACCAGATGTTTGGCAGGCAGAGGAATACAGGCGTGGGTCCCTGTCCTGTTATTTGATCATTTGAAGTTTCTACTACAGTCCATTTCAAGTTATCTGACATTTTTGTTCAGAGTTCTTTAGTTTCCTGTGTGTTTGATGTGTGCGTGTGTGTGTGTGTGGGTCTGGTGGGTGCAAGGGTGTGTGCAAGTCTGTGTGTTCCAGAAACACAACGATTCTGCTCAGCACTGTAATGACACTGGGGGCTGAAGCCACACCCTCCCTCCCTCGTCGGTCGTGGGAGAAACACATGGATGTAAACAAGGAAGTCACACAGGAAATACATGAGTCCACATGCAGTATTGATCTGAATCTGAAGAGCTACAAGTGTAGCACGCTACCTTGGTAGCAATCTCGGCAGGAAGGAAGTGTGATTGGTGTTGGTGTACATGAGCAGACTCCTCCCTGCCGTGGGGGACATCATGCTCCTCCCCTCACGCTTCCTGCTTGAACCACGTCCAGGCCATGGGAGGCTAGCAGCTACAGGCATGCTGATGGGAGACACACACGCACTCACCCGCTCACTCGCTCACTCACTCCCTTGGTCGGTCGCCCGCTCGCTCGCTCTCTTTCTCACCACCTCGCTTGCTCATTCACACAGTGAGGGACCAGAAACAGTAACATGGGCTCTCTGTATTCACACAGAAAATTCAGCCAATTGTGAAATACTGTACGGGCCTAGTAGGACACACGCAGACACTGATGCTTGTGTGTGTGTGTGTGTGTGTGTGTGTGTGCGCGTGTGCTTCTGTGTTGAAGAACATTGACCACTCTGACACACTCACACTCACCCACTTCCGGTGAATGACTGTGGCTTTTAACCTCATTGGCTGATGTTGAAGCTTCCCATATGATCAAAATGAACACCCTCAACCCCCCTCCTCGCGATTCTAATTCACTTAAAGGCAGAGAGAAGTGTTGTTTATCATCCTATCTGAAGCTCCATCTCTCCCCCTCTCCCTCGTTCCCTCCCGCTCTCGCTCCATCTTCCTGCTCTCCAGCCCCTGTTTGAATTTCACTCCCAGGCTGGATGCGTCGCAACTCGTTCTGCGTAATTAAAATGAGTGCAAGGAGATGGAAAATAAGAACGAGAGAGAAAGCGGCGGAGGGGAGGACGGGAGGAGGGGAGGAGGGGGGAGCGGGGAGAGAGGCTGAGAGGGAGGGGGGAGGATAGAGGGAGACGAGCCAGGTGAGGGAGACTGAAGGGAGATAGAGAGGGAGGGAGGAGGGGCGAGGTTGGGTGAGAAATGGCAGGTGAGAAAGTAAATATTCACATGCAGATCAGCGGGCGCGCGTGTGTGTGTGTGTGTGTGTGTGTGTATGTAGGAGTAGAAACTGGTTTACTGAGGCAGATGCAGACACCACTCCCCTCCTTTGTCTATCCATATATTTACAGTATATTACAATGCATTTGATTCATTTAGCAGACGCCTTAATCCACACCGACACACACATAGCGTATATGGAATACACAGCAGCAGATGAAGTGTGATAGTGACAGTACGTACATGAAGTCATAGTTGCACCGTAGTTTGGTAGTCAGAGTCAAGGAACATTTTGTATTTACTCTGCACAGTGTCAGCTACCTGGCCCTGTGCAACAACAAGAATATCTCCACTGTAGGGCCTCGTACGCAGCTACAAAATCCTTGTCATGTCTTGGGTGCAGGATATGATGTCAGTGTTTACTGGAGCCACTTCCCCATGCTCCGTTGCTGGCATTGCGTCTGTGTTCGCTGTCATTTACAAACACCAAGATAATGAAGTTGTGATATGATCAAGTAATAATACCACAAGGGCAAAAGAAAAACAACGTTTTGTTGAACCTTTATAATTACATCGAAAGTTTTCTATTTATACTCCCTGTAACGTTTATAATTTGCAGGTTTTTGCTTTCCACTATAATAATGATGTGCATAATTTGTCTCGAAATTACAGTGGTAATAGATTGATGGTGTACCATGTTAACACATCCCGTCTCTCTCCCTCTCTCTCTCCCTCTCTCTCTCTCTCTTTCGCTCTGCTTGTCTCTCTCTTTCTCCCCCTCTCTGAATGTCTGTCTCTCTTTCTCTCTCTCCCCATGTCTATCTGGTGGTGGACATGCATTTCCTGTGTGCAGGTATGCACTCCTGTAACCTTCTCCGTTTGACACCCTGAACAGCTTCCCTGACCTTGCAGACTCCTAACCCACCTCACACTTCTCATGTCAAGTCTTTTCTGCGCTACCAAGAACGCAGCTCTAGATACGGACCCGCAGTCTCATGCAGTAACGCATCCTACTGGATGGCAGTGCCCCTGCTGGACAGATTAAATACTGCAACTCCTGTCATTACAATATCAAAGGTGTCTCTGGAACAGCGTGAGCTGCCTGGATGACCTGTCCCAGTGAGTGTGTCCTGTCGTACCAGTGTTTGCTCTGATCCTGGCTGGGGTTCATGCAGACAGCCTGCTATGTGTGCATGCTGATGGGAGCTGGGAGAAGACCCTAGATTTGGAGCTATGCCCACCTGGATAGACTGCCTGTGTTGAGCACATGGAAACCAAGGCACGCGTAGTCTGTTCACAAAGTCAAACACAGATGAGAACGATGACATGCGTACACACACACACACTCTTTGTCTCGCGTGCACACACACATGCAAACACACACAAACATACACACTCCTGCATACAGTGCAATTTTATACTGGTCCACAGCAGCTCAAAGGAAAGATCTAAGGCTTTTTAGTTGAACGGCTCTTTGTGGATGACTTTGCGGTTTGAGCTGAAATAGAGGGTGAGGTTGAAAAAGGAGCGAGTGAGAATCACCCAACACCCACAGTGTGAATAGAGCTTGCTGTGATAGGACTTTACCACGGAAGAATGTGCCTTTGAGATAAATGGCTTTCGTTCCCTGGCTCAATGTGTCCCTCTAAGGGTACCATACTGGCCTTATCAGCCTGCAGTGGAAGGTTGGTACAAAGCCTGCCTTCCTTTACACAGTAAATACTCAATACCCAGCTAGCCTCGAGTCTAGATACTAAATTGCCTAAATGACTGAGCATGTGTGCTTCTCAGTGCGTTTGTAAAGGCCTATAGCTTTAGAAATTGGACACTGAGTGTTTTTCAAGGGAAACTGAGTTGTTTTATCCTTTAGGAAAATATCCATCTTTTGATGCTTCTTGATAATGCTTGGTTGGGTTTAGTTGTGTTGTGTGTGTTGTGGGTCTGTGTGCATATGAGTGTGTGTGTATGATTGTCTGTGTGTGCATATGAGAGTCTGTGTGTGTAAGTGTCTGTGTGTGTGTATGCTTGTCTGTGTGCACGTATGAGTGTCTGTGTGTGTATGATTGTTTGTGTGTGCGTATCAGTGTCTGTGTGTGTATGAGTGTCTCTGTGTGCGTACGAGTGTCGGTGTGTATGAGTGTCTGTGTGTGTGAGTGTTTGTGTGTATGAGTGTCTGTGTGTATAAGTGTCTGTGTGTATGATTGTCTGCGTGTATGAGTGTCTGTGTGTGCGTATGAGTGTCTGTTTGTACGTCCTTGCCTGAGTGTTGATGTTGTGCTAACCCTGCCATTCACTGATGCTCAGAGAAAGAAATCTCACCTTAAAACAATCCCCCTCCTCAAATCAATAAGCTAATGGAGAATGTCAGACCAGTACTGGGAAAGTGGATGTGTGTGCGGCTATAGGTATGGGTGAGGGTGTGGGTGTGTGAACGTCTGCTCTTGCGTGCGCGCGTGTGTGTGAGACAGTGAGAACAGAAGGGTTTCAGGACTCAAGCTCTCAGTCAGACAGAGGGGAGTAAATCAAAGAGAAGGAGATTAGACAGCAGGAGAAAAAGGGGGGACTTCTGAATCTAATAGCTGTGTTCCCTGTGGCCCCCAGGCCAGCTTCACCTCACACAGCAGTGAGGTGTGGAGAGACTAGAGGCTCCGCTGTAGCAAAGCCACACTGGGAAGCTTCGCTTGGCACCGTGGCCAAATGGGTTCTCTCTGAAGCCCAGCACACACACACACGCTGCTCACGCAGTCCTCGTCTGACTGGTCCTCTGCATGTTCCAGCGTGTTGAAAGATTTACCATATTACTGCTCTCTTGCTCCACGCCGTCACATCCACAGGATTTACCCCTCGCTGCTTAGATATTTGCTTTGTCCGACACTCAGGCAATAATACACACCCAGCTCTGGGAATCGGTTTTTTTCCCCAGCGTTTCTGGAATTGGCTTTATCGTTATTTTGCTGCTGCCCACTCGTATTTCTCTCCCTCTTCTCCCCTCGTTCATTTCCCTCAGGCTGGAGAGGTTTGGTGGCCTTTCCACCCAGCCTCGTCCCTGGCTAAGCTGGGAGAATCAGTCACAGTTACAGATATTTGATTAGAGGAGACTGGAAACTGAATTGGGTTGCCCTTCTCCTCCTTCTGTTCTCCGGTCTTTTCCTCTTCTCCATTGCTCCCCCCCCCATCCCCTTCTCTCTCCATCCGAGGGGAGGGAGACTCTGCCGTTCCTCCATCCCTCCGTGCAGATTTTTCTTTCTTCTCTCCATCAACCTGTTTCTTCATCTTTGTGTCCTCCATCTGTCCCACGCCTCCTTGGGCCAATGGCCAGGGGAATCCCCTTATTGGATGTGTATTGGATGAGTGGCAGGTGGGGTAGCGAATGAGGTTATGGAATAGGAGACCTGGTGGGCTCTTGCCTTGGGGCCAAAGAGTTCCTCGCAGGGGGATGGAGGGATGGAGGAGGAAGAAAGAGAGATGACTGAATGAGTGTCCGCCCTTCACCGCTGATCAGATTAGGCGGTCAGAGAAGGTCCCTGTCTGGCTGGGCTACCTCTCCATCCCTCCATCATGATTGAAAGAGAAAAGCAAACCTACAATTGCTGTAATTGACGTAAAGACTTGGACATATCAGCCGTTCTTTCTGCTGCAGTCTGTCATAGGCTTTTTAGGAATGTCTGATGTTTCGATTTCTCTGTGCTGCTCTTTATACCACATTTCAGAGAGAAAGACGGAGAGATAGTGAGTAGGAGAAAGAGAAAGAAAGAAAGAGAAAGGGTCTCAAAACAAAAAGGAAACGCGAGAGAGAAAGCCAACCGGTTGTAACAAGCCTGTGAAATGACTCTGGTCCCAATGCTATTGCTTCACCAACACAATTAATCCCTGTCATTAACCTACTGCAATGAACAAGGAGAGATTCTCCCATGCACGCACACACACATGCGCACACATACTCATACACACTCTTGCTCTCTCTACTCACCCTCTCTCTCAGACTAGCTGTCTTTCTCCTTTTCTTAAACACACACACACACTCTAACCCTTCATTGCGTTTGAATGGACTTGTCACCCTCCCTAAGTCATGGGCACAGTCATGCGTCAGGCCCCATCCAGGCCATTAGATAACATTCACAGCCAGTCATTTCCACTCAGCCCAGTGTCAGAGTAATTCCCCCAGCCACTGAGCAGTGACCACACATATCCATGACTATCTACTCCACAGGCCCGCACCTATTAGCCTGCCACCTCTCCGTCTGTCTGTCTCTACCTGTCTGTCTCTGCCTGCCTGTCTGTCTCTGCCTGTCTCTCTCCTTCTTTGTCTCTTTCTGTCATCCTTTCTCCTTCCACCCACTTACCCACTACATATACTCTCTCTCCCTCTCTCTCCCTACCTCTCTCTCTCTCCCTTTCTCTCTGCCTCTGTCTCTCTCTCTTTCTCTCTCTCCCTCCCTCTCTCTCTCTCTCTCTCTCTCTCTCCCTCTCCCTTTCTCTCTCACTCTCTCTTTCTCTCTCTCTTCCTCCCTCTCTCCCTCTCTCTCAGTCTTTCTGCCTCCATCTCTTTTTCTGCCTCTGTCTTTCTGTCATTATTTTTTTCTCTTTCTGTGCTTTTTATCCATCCTCTCTTCAAGGCCTTGCAGTGCAGACTATTTCTAGTTGTTTTTTGTACCCTTTTGAATACCTCCTGAATCTTGGGACATATTTGACTGACATCTCCTGACAGTATGTTCTGTGCTGCCTGTGGTGGGATGTTTGGACACTCTCTGCATTTGTGGTTTTAGATTAACCCTTCTCAGATTTATATCAGGAACCACTATGTTGTCTTAAATGTTTTACCCCTCCACAATGCTTACGAGATGATATCGGGGAATAATGGGGAATGTTGTCTTGACCCTGTGTTACTGTAGTATGACTGTTAAATATCAAATGAAAATGTACATTTGTGTGTGTGTGTGCGTGTTTGAAACAGAATATAGCAGAATATAGCTATTCAGTAGGTCTGAGTCAGCCTCGCATCCTGCCTGTTTGTGGGGTTTGAGCCAGGACAGATTTTTTGTCAGTCCTCACTCATTGATCAGTAGAGAGGAGAGAGCAATATAGAAACAATGTAATGGGGTTAATTATGGGTTTTAATAATTGCTTAGTGGTGAAAGACTTTATCAGAACTCTCCTGAGCTCTTCACATCCAAATTCCTCTCTTTCCTCTCATGGTTTTTTCACCTTTCCCATCTCACATTGCCACTGAATATATTTCCCACATGTCCCACAGAATCCGTGTTTAAAAGCAAACACTTCACTCTGAAGTCACCCAGAGGAAACTAAACTTGACAACTCTGTGAAAGAAGTTAGTATTCATGTGTTGAAGTGACCTTGAACACTGTTGAATCAAGTAAAGTATCCCCACAGGAATTCTGAATGTTTATTCACCTATTTACCCCATAAACAACATCCCATTAAAAATATCAACTCTAGCTAAATTCAAATGACCCCATCCACTAGCTTTGTAATGTCAAACACACATTAGTATAGTGGAATATGCATCTGGACTCCTGGCTACAGTATTAGCCAAGAGGCCAGGTAGTGTGTGTGTGTGTGTGTGTGTGTGTGTGTGTGTGTGTGTGTGTGTGTGTGTGTGTGTGTATCATCACAAATATGTGAAGCATCTGATAGAGTCACCATGTGTGTGTGAGAAAGCATTTGTGTGTGAGAGACCACTGAGAAAGTCTATGTGTTTGACAGGGACAAACAGAAAATACACATTCCCGTGTGTGTGAGAAAGTCTGTATGAGAGCTAGTGTGTGTGTGTCTGTCTGAGAGCCGGTGTGTGTGTGTGTGTCTGAGAGCCGGTGTGTGTGTGTGTCTGAGAGCCGGTGTGTGTGTGTGTGTCTGTCTGAGAGCCGGTGTGTGTGTGTGTACTTGAGCTGCAGCAGGCCTGGCCGTGTACACGTCCTTGGTAATGAAGCAGGGAGCGAGGGTCCTGGTCCCCATATCCATCTTGTCAGCTGCTGTAATAATCTGATACATCATTACTGTCCCAGCCACGCCAGGCCTCCTCTGCACACCCACAGACACACGCACCACGCTCCTTAACGGAGCCCCGTCCTTGAGGCCCTGTGGAGTAGCTCGTGTTATTAAAAAACTTCTCTGGTCGCCGTCGAAGCGAGGGGAATTCATAAGCGAGTGTGGGTGACTGGTGGGATGGAGGGATGGGGGGATGGAGGGATGGAGGGATGGAGGACACCCAGGGAGGAGTGCAGGAGAGGCTCTACTCCCCTCCTTCACTGTCCCCTCTGCCTTGCCCACTCTCCTGCCACACACGACACGAGGGAAGGGAGGAAGATGGGTGGAAAGTGCTACACGCGCACATAGAAATCAGCATGCTCTCTGCCACTCAGGTAGAATAGACCTTTCAGCATCCACAAGTGTTGAGTGGAATCTCTCCCTTAGTGCGTCTCCCTCCCAGACATGAGACAGGCTCCTGTGTGGGTCTCTGGCCCTACCACCCCTCTCCTCCTGCTGAGGCAGGGTGCCCTAAAGACTGGGCGCCACACAGCTTTACTGCACCCTCGTAAAACACACCCACCCTGGCCCACTCTCTGCCCCCTGCTACACACTCCCATATCCCAGCACAAATGTGTGTGTGTATGTGCGTGTGTGTTTGAGCTAGAGAGAGAGAGAGAGAGAGAGAGAGAGAGAGATGGAGAGAGATGAAGAGAGAGAATAATTGGGAGAGATTTCGAATAAGAGATTTGGATAAATGACGCAAAGTTTGAACTTGTTCCGTACGTCCAGTCCTTGTAGCCACGTCCTCAGGGGAAGCTCAGAGGAAGGAGGTGGAGAGGCAGCATGTTGGGATAATTGGAAGCAGGCCCAGGGCTCACCTCGTCTCCAGGGCCTGTGTCTACAGTGGAGGTCCAGACCATTCATCCTGCGCCTTCACTGCTTGGCTGACTCTGTTTACCCATATGCCATTGCTCAAGTGCCTTCTTTCTTCACTCTGCTGGTCTCTCACATTTTCACGCACTTACCCACATCCACACTCACACACACACACAAACACAACACAGACACGCACTCGCAGGCTCTCTCTCTCACACGCGGAGTCGCAAAACCCCGGCTCTGCACTCTCCCCAGAAAGCAGGCCTTGAATCCTAGCCAGCCAGTCCATCACTGCTGCCTCCCACTGTGCTCTCTCTCCATCCTGAGAAGTCCTTCACCAGGACTCTTCTTGAGTGCACCCATGGATGCAAAAGCACTTGGCTATTCATTCGTGTTTGGGTTCAGCTCTAGAAGGCCAGTGTTATTAGCTTTGATGGAAGCTCCCAGATCGGGCTCTGCTCTAATCCATCTGCAGGGCCCTGCAGCCTGGGTGAAGTCAGGTTTTCATGCTTGCTGTTACCTGTGTGCGACGTCCTCTTGGCTCGGTTTCCAAAGATTGTTTTGGAGAGAGAAAACAAAATGGAATCCCAAACTTGGAAGTCAAAGAACCACCATGTGACTGGATGAAGACTGGGTGGGTGCAGACAGTTACTAGGCTGTGTAGGTTGACTAAGTGTCCTATTCCTGTTCGTCACAGCTGTCGTTATGATACTTTGTAAATATGCCATATGCTGCTCCCCTGTCTGGATCACTAAAGAGCTCATGATGGAACAGACCTATCCTCCCAAGTGTTTCCTGATCTCTCCCGTAATGTATCTATTTCTTTCTTTCTCTCTCTCTTGCACGCTCTTATTCTCAGACGCTCACACAAAGCTGTCATCTCACCTCCTTGCTACATGGCATCGCTCTCCTCTCCCTCTCCCTCTCCCTCTCCCTCTCCGCGCCATAACACTGGTGTGTGTGTGTGTGTGTGTGTGCATGTCAGCGTGTTCCGTGTCTGGAGACGGGTCTTTCATGTGTCACAGAGTGGGCCGCACGGCTCATGTTTACCAATGAGGCTCCGCGGCTGTAGCTCCGCTCCGCTAAGCCACGCCGCACCGAGCCTGTTACAGCAAGCAAGACCGGGAGAGACGTGCCCCTCACCTGTCACACACACACGCACAGGCTTACACTCGCATGCAAGCGCACACACTGACACACACACACACTCAAACACACACACACACATCATCGAACTGAGTGGAGTTTCCTGTGTGCGTGTTTGTGTGTGTGCTCGTGTGTGTGTGTGTGTGGCAGACCGTTTTCATTTGCAGTATCTTCTGCTTGCTAATTATGGATGTCGTCTTCTATCAAGTGTTTTCTTTTTTGTCTTTTCCTTGTGAATCGTGACACTGGAAGCAGTCACAGCACGAGCAGCCCCATCGTCTTCCTTGTTCCTCTGCTCCACATCCCGCACTCCCCTCCTCCTCCCTGGTCCTCCCCTCCCCCTCCCCAAGGCCAGAGACAGAGGGGGGGATGTATTTGCTGGGGGCTCCTCTGACACCGTGTGTCGCGCCTTTATTGTTCCCTCCCTTCTTTATTTATTAGCATCCCGCTAGCGTACGCCGCGCCCTCTGAATATGCAATGAAAGCTGTGGGGTCACCAGGCCTAGCTCATTATCATAATCTAGTACGCAGAGAGAGAGAGAATAAAACTGAAAAAAGGGATGGCTAGCAGAGTGAGGGATTGAAGAAGTCCCTCCTCTCGTCTTTTTCCTCACCCCCTCGCAGACTGTGTCTGCTCCTCTTCACGCGCGCTCCAGGAGAAGGGAGGGAGAAAAATGAAATAGAAAATGGCTGCCTCTCAAACTGTCAGAGATATGAGCTTAAGTCATTAATCTGTTTATTCTCTCCCTCTCTTTGTGGCTGTTTTGCATTGTAAATAGGGAACATGTTTAATGTATGATGCGCGTCTATATCCTCCACACACAGTGCGAGGACAAACGGGTTTTTGCAATCTTTGAAAGGTTATTCTTCCTTGCGCAGGCCTGCGCTAAGGATTCATGCTTCATTTTGAAAGGGAGTTTAGTATTTTGTATTGGCCTTTATTAAAGTAGGCTAGTAATTAAAATAGTTTAGCCAAGTTCTGCTTTTTAAAAGTTTGCTGCCTCTAACAAGACCTTGTCCAGTCCTCATTGTCACGGCTATTAGTGGCCAAATCGGCTTGAAATGCCTCGGCTGGCAAATTTATTCATTTATTCTCAAAGTTCTGTTCTATTACGGTCTTTGTTTACCTCCTCTGCTGGAGGTGTCCAGATAAAGATCTCTCTGTGCTGTGTTTGTGCCTGGGGCCCTCAAGGTCCTCTCTCTTTCCCTTTGTCTTTCTCTCCGTCTCTCTCTCTCTCTCCTTCTCGAACTCTCTTTCTCTCTCGGCTTTACTATCTACTCTGTCGATCCACAACCTCCTGGGATCACAAGGCAATAACCGCTGCTCATGGGGTCAGTTTAGATGACCTGTGTGTGCGTGTGTGTGTGTGGACAGATTGTTGATATGAGCCCTATCAGGTTTGTAATATACTGGAGGTTGATAGGGCTGTGGTCAGTGTGAGTGCTTTGGGTTTGCAGGGATGAGAAGTGTCTAGTGCACTGGCATGGGAATGTGATAGGAGGAAATGTTCTAAATACCCGAACCCTTTAGACGGATGTTTTTCTACAGTTCCCAGTCACTTTGTCTTGTTGCTTCAGTTGTTTAGGTTGCGGTAGGAATAGCTGTTTGTTAGCTTTGCTACTCATCCCTCTTCCCCCTGGTCTCCTCACCAAACCTCTGCTTCCTGCTCCAGAAGCATTGCTTAAGAGCAGGTCTTCCCCCCCTCTCTCTTTCTCTCTTTCTTTCTCTCTCTCTCCCCTTACTCTCTCTTATTTCTCTCTCTTTATCCTTCTCTTTCACACACTCTCTCTCTCCTTCTCTCTCTCCCCCCTCCCCCTCTCTCACTTACGCTCCGGGGATTTGACTCTAACCGGCCTTGGCGCCCGTAATGAAACCAAATCTATTTAAAGCCAAAAGCGATGCAAGTTTTAATTTCCTATTCCAGACTTAACCTTTTTGGCTGCACAGCATTTCACATCCACTTAATAACTTTTTACTCTTTCGCGCTCTCTCTCCCCCCCTCTCTCTCCAAACTCATAACCCTCCTCTCCCTCCTCCCCCTCTCCCTTCATCCTTTCCCTCCCTCCCTCCCTCTCCCTCCCTTCCTCTGTGTCTCCTCGCTCTTCTAGTGGCCTCCTCTCATTGCCTTCAGATGAGCGGAGCAGGCTGCCTCTTCAAGGGCAATATCTGTCAAATGATTCCCTGGTGAAATTAAGACAGAGGCCATGAGAGAGGGGAAAGAGAGGGAGTGCAGCGAATCAGAGAGAGAGAGGGAGGGAGGTGGGGGAGGGACGACGGGTGATGGAGGGGGGAGATAGTGAGAGCGAACCCTCCCCCCCCCCCTTTCCTCCAGAACGCTCAATTCAATCTCATCTCTCAAAACAAGTTAAAGATAGATCCGGGAGAGAGGCAGTCTTCATGCCTTTTACATCTCAAAAGGAAGGAAATGGGAAATGAAAGATCTGGGGATGTGAAAGGGCCCTCTTTTTTCCTCTCATACTGCCTGCATCAGGACCTATTACCTGCTCACACCGCCATTGGATTGCTTGTTTATCCAAACATGGCTACATTTGTTGGCGTGGGTGGCAAAGGGTTGGGTTGCAGGGGGATGTTCAGAATGGCAAGAGTTCAACCGTTTCCTGTTCCACCTCATAGGGCTGGGCTGCATACAGGACAGTGTTGCTAAACACTCAGACACACCTTTGCAGAAGCATTTCAGCACTTTTCACGACAGCTGTCTCCACAACACTGAATACCATGTTCCTCCCTGTCTGACATAAGCTTTGATCATCCAGTCAGATATCCATAATGCTGTCTCTCTCTGCACCCAGCATGCACAGTGCCATCTGCTGGACTAAACTGCTACTGCACGTAATAAACTGAATACAGACTGAGGAAGGGCAGCATTGAAATACATGGCCGCTTTTTCTTAAGTTCTTTTAATAATTGACGGTCGAGACATATTCGATATATTTCATATCATTGTTGTTGATCGGCCATATCTATATCTTTAAAAGTGGTTATTCATGCCTTAAGGAACTTGACTACAGAGCTGTACTATATTCAGAACTAAATTAACCTTTTCCATGGTGTCATCTGTGCCTCTAAGTGGTAAAAGTGAAGCCTTCCCCTGCAGGATAATGAACAGTCTTTATTGGGCTGTGATTAGACTCACAGTACTGGTATTAAAAGTGGCAGGTTAAAGCTGGAGCAATTTGATAGGTAATACCTGAGATGTCTTGTAATATATTAGGAGACAGCTGCTTGCCTCCTTTTAATTAATAGCTATTTTAATAGCAATTTAGTGCCTCGAACGAGTCTTGGATCGTTCCTTGTTCGTTCAAGAGCAGTTTGGAAAATCAATGTCAGGCTGACATTGGGAAGTTTGGAGTTTTGTTGTGTATGTACGACTCTTAGAGACTCACTCGATAAATCCCTCTAGGAATAACATTGGATTCTTTCGACATGCACTGTCAACAAGGATTCCTTGCAACATTGGACGATAGAAGGAAAATAGTATCATTCAGAAAAAGAAAATGCTAGTTTTGAGATGCTTTCAGTGCTGGTTTGAAAAAGGGAGACCAAATGAATCTCAATTATGACAGTATTGATCTGCCAGATAGAAGTAGTGTCCTTCACAGCACTGTTTCATATGAACATCTTCCACACCCAGTATGAACTTGTACCATCTATGTGCACTCTGCCCTGAAGCAGAACCTGAAACACACTGGGCCTGGATACAGTGTTGTAGTACAAGTCGGGAGGGGAGGTCGAGAGAGGGGGAGGCAGAGAGGGGGAGGCAGAGAGAGGGGAAGGCAGAAAGAGGAGACAGACAGAGGGGGAGGATGAGAGGAGAAGGCAGCGAGAGGGGGAGGAAGAGAGAAGGCAGAGAGAGGGGGAGACAGAGAGGGGGAGGCAGAGAGTGGAGGAGGCAGAGAGAGGGAGAGGCAGAGAGGGGAGACAGAGAGGGAGGCAGAGAGAGGGAGAGGCAGAGAGGGGGAGGCAGAGAGAGGGGGAGGAAGAAAGGAGATGGCAGAGAGATGGGGAGCCAGAGAGAGGGGAAGGAAGAGAGGAGAAGGCAGAGAGAAGGGACAGGAGAGGAAAGATGAGGCATGAAGAGGAGACGAGATTGGAGGAAAGAGAAACAAAGTAACACGTTGGAAAGAGCGGGAGATAAAGAGTGGACATTGGAAGAGAGAGAGAGGGAGAAATAAAGAGAGAAGAAGGTAGGCAGAGAGAAAGCAAAAGAGTACAGAGATATGGAGAGAGAGAGAGTACAGAGATATGGAGAGAGAGAGAGAGAGAGTACAGAGATATGGTGAGAGAGAGTAGAGAGACAGATCTATAGAGAGAGAGGGAGTGAATTTGGGGAAGACACGTGTATGCTTTAACAAACGGCGGTGGCGTTTGAACCTATCGCTGCGCTTGACAGTCTTTCATCTCCGACTCTATCAGATCAGCCTCTCGCAAGTGTCACCTCTCCTTTGACGGTGCTTACATCAGCCACACTCACCTCTCATTGGCCCGCTGTGCCAGTTGCTTATTTAGTGAGCCTTGCAAGGTGGGGTTTTCTGATTGGGTTGCCTAGGACAATTTCTCAAGGCATTAATTTTGACTCTGACAGTATGAACAGTGGAGACATCGTTTAAGGGGATTTCATTGCCTGGATGCCTTCTTCCAAGCCAGATCTCCTAGCGTTGTTTGAGCTACTGTGGTGTACAATATGTCTGCGTGTTTCGTCAGGTCGTTTCTTCTGTAGCCTCTCCTCTGTGTTCCAGTCTCCTGCGCTCACCTTGTCCTCGTCTTCTACTCCTCTCTGTTGCTGGCACCTCGCAACATCTTTTTGTCTTTGTCCCCCCCCCCCCCCCCCCCCCGCCCCCATCTTAGACGTGTGTCCCAGCCCCTCAGCCTTCAGAGCTGTCAACACATCTATTATCTCCCAATAATGACAAGTGGAACAAGTCAGAGGATCTGGAGAGGGCTGGGAGGAATGAGAAGTATCAAACATGCCTTAGATGCAGCAAAGTGTCGCCATGTGTGTTCCTTTAGACGGGGCGCCCTGTCTCAGTCAGAGGCTGATCACAACAGCTTCACTGCCTGCTGGCCTCTCAAACGTTCTCTGTGCCTCTCGCTCTCTGTGATGCGGTAGCATGGGAGATGCGTTGGTCCGTGTTGAGCACTCGTTAGAATAGGTTTGGAGTGAACACGCGGCTCCTTGATGAAGACTTTGGGACTATGCAGATGTCTTCCTGAGGATAATGACATGATAATGCATGGTCACAAAAATCCACCCACGAGAAACAAATGAATCTCCGCGTGATCTAATTGAAACACATAATTGCATGTGTTATTCATGCTGTTTGAACTGTACACACATCCCACGTAAACACACGCACATGATCTCACTCACACATACGCTGTCACTTACCAACTCTCACACACACACAACCACACACGCACACTTAACGTGCAGCCTCACAAAGGCAAACTGATTTATTTTCTTTTGTTTCCACATGGCTGTCTGACTCTCTCTCCAGTAATCACACACACATACACACACATACAAAATAATTAATAGATTGATATAGCTCCTTGGGCTTCTCTTCAACAATGCCAGTCAGTATGCGCTTCAGGGTCTGGAATGCTGTTTCATTGTAATTGCGAAAACAGAAGAGAGAGAGGGAGAGAAAGAGAGAGAGAGAGAGAGAGAGAGAGAGAGTGAGAGTCTCTCGCAGGTCGATAGGATGGAGAGATGGAGGGCAGAGACCACTCTTCTGTACCCATCAGGCCTTGCTGTGTGACTTGTGTCAGCAGTTTATCTTGTGCATAGTTAATGATGGCGTGAGGGAGGTAGCAGCATGGTGTGTAGTTTGCCCTCAGAGCTTCCTCTCTTTCTTTCTCTCTCTCTTTCCCTTTCACCCCTCCCTCCTTTCGCTTCGTTCTCTTGTTCATTCTCCGCCTCCCCTCCTTACGTCAACAGAATCCCTGCTAATGAGATTTTACATCAAGTGGACTCTCTTTCAGCTAGAGGTCTCGTCTGTCTTTCTGTCTGTCTGCCATCAGTGTGTGTGTCTGTCTGTCTGCCTGTCCTCTCATCTGGCAGACACACCACTCTCCGATGTAATCCTCGACCTCAGGGTTAATTCTTCAAGTATTCTATTTTCCTCTCTCGTTCTCTCTATATCCAAGTCACTCACTCTCTCTCTGTCTCCAAATTCGAGTTTGAGCCCTCGAGAAACCCCATGGTGAATCGTTTTAATGAAATGAAGAGAGAGAGAGAGGGTGCAGAGGAGGGAGGCGAGGAGAGGGCAAAGGCGTCTGCCAACTGCTAAAAAGAGAAGGCAAGAAATTGGGTGAAAACGGAGAAAGCTAGGAGTTTGAAATGAAAACAAAACATCTCCAATTAAGGGGAACTTTTGTTTCCTCGGTCACGGACAGTCAGTCACACTTTCTTTTGGTGGTTGTGTGATGAATTACCCTCACGTTTCCCTTTGTTGTCAGGACGGTATGACTCCCACCGTCTCTAGCTTCTACATCGTCTGCAAACTCATTTTCTACACAGTCGCTGAGCTTCTTTTGAACTCTGTGTTCAAAGTCTTCATTTATTTTACATTTATTTGATGGTTTTTATTATTTATGGTTAGACCAAATGTTTGTATATGATTTTCACATCTAGACGAAAGTAAAATAATCTCATTGTTCTTCCCAAATTAGTTCAGCACAGCATTACGTCCATCTTTTTGTCTGGTCTGGAATATATGTGTGCATGTGTCTGTCTGTGTGTGCTTGTTCTGCGTAAGACTTCCATCGTGATGCAGAGATGAGACGAGATACATGGGACTGATACAGATGAGGATCCTGCAGGCCAGCACTGTATTTATTATGATATGCAGGTCACAATGTGATATCTCTCACCAATCCAGCAACCCTGTATCGATCTGCAGTGGGTGCTGATGGATTACCCAGGCTGACACCCTGACAGCAGGCATGTCCAATCCCACAAGATGGGGATGAGTTTGCATCGCACCAATCAAATCAGCCGCTGCGCACTCTAATTTTTATGGCTGTCATTTTGACAGTGATGCATAACTGTTGAGCTGGCAGTGAATGTCAAGAAGCTATCTTGCTAACTGTGAGGTAAAACTTAGCCAACAGCTACTTAGAGTCTGCAAGGCGCCCCCCCCCGTACATGGATCCTGTAGGCCGCTGGAACAACCCCAGTCTCTTTGTCCTAACATTTGTAGTAGCAAAAAGCTTTGTTTTTTTGTTTTGTTTTCACTGATGCTTTTGCTTTGATTGTTTCTCTTTATTTTGTCTGTTTGCCTTTGCCTTGGTAAACGGTAATAGACAATGTCCTATCTTGGGAGGTTCAATCGAAACAAATCAAAACTATCATCCCTTGTGCCGTTTTTTTTTTTCCTCGACACTTCCATCTTTTCTTTCATTTCACTTGTCTTTTATTTCCCCTTCCCCTCCGTCAAGTCGAAGTGAACAGCGCGTCACTGCGCCTTTCATCTTGTGAAAGCGACAGGAGCCTAAAAAACACAGAGGTAATGTTCTGTAGCGCTGAACTCCAGTGAACACTGGAAATACAAAGGCAATGGGGAAGAAAGGGGAAACACAAAACACAGAGAGGGACGACCACGGAAGGAAACAAACCATTTCTGAAGCTCCCAACTAGCCCCTCCACCCACTTACCCAAGACATATACTCCCTATGTCTCTCTCTCCTCTCTCCTCTCTCTCTCACTATCTCTCTCACACTAGTTCTCCCTATCCCTTGCTATATTTTCTCTCTTACTATCTCTCTCATTATCTCTTTCTCATTCTTACCATCTCACTTGCACTTTCCTTCCACAGACGCCTTAGCTATTTGCAATGTTAAGAGGTATTTGAGGAAGTTAATTGTACATTCAAGGTTCTGCTATGGAGAACAGGGGGTTTCGTCACATGGTTTGTTAGATCAGTGATCGATGGAATTCATTCACACAGACGACATTTAATGATTTTCTCTGATTGACTCGACGGTTGATCCTCCTCTCCCTACCCACGTGACGTGCAAAATAGAAACCATGTGTCAGACAACAGACAAGACTTCACTTTCAGAATGCTGGTAGCAGGAAAACAGCAAGTGGAAGAATCAGGCCGACGAACAGAAGCTTTGGACCAGTTGACCGTCTCCCCTCCAGACACACCCTCCCAAACGACGACCCCCCCCCCCCCCCCCGCGCGGCTCTGTCGGTGCGCCAGGGCGGGTGATTACTAACGCTCTCCCCCAATTACAGCCTGATTATTCCGCCGCGCTCTAATTGACTGGAGAGATATGCAAATGGCTGTCATTTGGGCTGATAAAGGATGGCGCTGTGGATGGCCTGCATTATTTAGCCGGGGCCGTGTGCGGAGCGAAGGATGCGCCACGCGCTTTAATTGCTGAGGAGAGAGAGGTTAAGCTGAACGAGCAGCTGAATTAGAAATGAGGAATTTGGACGATTTATTTATTTATTTGCGTCTCTCTTTTTCGCACGTCGCTTTCAGTTCTCTGAAAGTCGAGAGGGGCAGGGGGGAGGGGGGGGAGGTTTGAGCACGCCGGAATGCCATAAATAAAAACATTAGCAGAGCCAATAAGTGCAGAACAAATAGGTACGCTGGGGGGAGGGAAGGGGATGGGAGGGGAGGGAGGAGGGGTGTAGCAGGCGCAGGGGGGGGGAGTGTGAGTGGTCTGTCTGTGCATTACAAACAGAATGAAGCACCCCTGTGCCTAATGAAAAATGTTTCACCAGCTCAGACAATAACCGGCCAGGCCTGTCTGCGCTCTCCCTCGCCTCTAAATGGAAGACATTTTAAATACCAACTGTTCCGCTGAATACAAATGGCCCAGCCACGATAAGGGGTGTGTGTTGGGGAGGGGACCATTTGCCTCAGCTTCAATATAAGGCTACAAAGAGGACTATCCTGCAACCCATTAAAGGTTGAGCTCTGTAGGCTAGCCCCACTTTATAGTCGTCATTGTTCATAGGAAACAATGAGTGGTTAAGTGAAAAGGCCGGGGTGTTAAGCACTCCTGCTGCAAGGCCTGGCTTTGGCTCACTATCATGGGGAATCGGAGTGAAACTCAACACTAATCCTCTCGTTTGGAGACAAGCGCCACCAGATTTGGGCGTCTTTAAAGGCTTAGGGGTAATAGGGCTTCAAACAGTCTTTTCGAAGGGACTCTCTCTCCATATCTCCCCATTACTGTGGGCTTAGAAGTGGAAAGTTATCGCTCGGCAGGCTGCCTGTCACCACCAGGACAAATATTGCTAATGTGCTGTGGTGTTACCTCATGGGTCACAGATGGGAATCAGCCAGCCAGGAACCATCACTCATACAATACACTCTCTGAAGCGTCGCCCACAAACCACTGTATGTGCCTTGTATCAGTGCGGCTCCACCACACAGTCATATTTGTATTTGATAGCTATGATTGGCACAGCTTTCCTACCGTGGGTTACAGTTGTTAGTTGTGGCAAGTACGGTCCTCTGTAGTGGCAGGTACCAAGTTGCTGTCATCCTGCTCTCTATAGGGAGTATCCACGAGGGTTTGTTGGTGCCAGAGTCTGTGGTGAGCACTTGGAGTTGTTTTTCTGCTTGTGTTGCCATAGTATCATCAGGAGAGTGTTTCTGCTTTTGTGCAGTCAGCGTAGCGGAATGGAGAAGAACACATTCTTGCTGCCTCTGTGTCTTCCCCGTGACTTAGGAGACCTTGAACAGAGACCCTGAACCTTTTTGTTCTTCCTCTCCTTTTATTCCAGACAACAAAGACATTTTGGAGAGGGGAGAGAACAACAGACACGTCTCGCTTGAACAATGCCCGCCTATGATTTATGTACAGTTCAAACGTCACCCAGTTGGTTTGGTGCTCTGGCAGATCTTCCTACGGTTAAGCCTAGCAGCGTCGTCTAGGCGATGTGATCCTGGTTTACATATAGTCCCAGTGCTGCACAGTACAGTATATAGCACATACATACACAGTGTGGAACTTCGGTGTGCTTGATCTGATTTCTTTACAGTCTAATCGCTGGCTCTGCTGCACAGGCACGGCCTGCATGACACAGTCTGTCCAGACTGTGAGAGGCCATCTACATGGGCCTCTGGGCAGCCTGAGTGGTTGCTATGGATCCCAGCCAGCTCCTGAAGATGTAGACTAATAGTGACCTCTTTAACTGGGCGAGCCAGAGCCAGAGAGCAGGCATTAGGACCCTGAGGAACCGGAGAGACTTGAGGAGGCGTGAGTAGACGTTGAGAAACTTTAGGAGAAGAGAGAGAGCGATTGTCTCACAGCAGAGTGACCTCTCATCTAAGTAGGAGGGAACGGGGAGCAGGGCTCTTCTCAAATGAGCAAGACTTGGCAAGGCGAATAAGGCTGGCGTCTGAGTGTGTCTCAGTGCCCGCTTGGTGCCAGTTATTGCCCAGGTGGCTTCTGAAGCATGTGGCGTGCCAAGCTAGTCCCTCCAGTCTAAACCGAGTGCCCTTTGCTATACTTGAAGAAGCCTACTCAACAAGCTGAACCCACTCTGCTGCAGACTTCAGTTGGTGGCCCTTCAGAACTGGCACTTCTATAAAGGGAACTCTCATCTCGCCTCTGCACACACACACTGTCACACATTCACTAAAAGCTGATGTATGTAGTTGCGCTTCTGTACTTTGCAGCTTTAAGCAAGGACATTCATTGTCAAGTGAACCGCCGTCATCAGCAGATCATTATAAATGACATTATCATCATCATCATCATCATTTGAAGTCTATTTCCTTCCCACTGCAATGTCTGCGTGTACCACACACACACATACACGCACGCATACGCATACAAATGCAAGACCATACGCCAGCCCACCCGTGCCAAGACACGTAATGCATCTTAGCTGTCTCCCTGTGTGTGTCTCAGTACAGTGTAGTCCTCTGCCAGGACCTGTTCCCTAACCCTTTCCCCGTAATAAGCACTACATTTCATTCGGATTTGGCCTCCATCACACTTCACAAGAAAAAAGAGAAAAGTGTAAGATTATTCCTCTTAGTTCCTCCATGGCAGCCCACAAGGAGAGCGTGAAGTGTGTCTGTGTGATTGTGTGGCCAGATGAGAGAGCGTTGATCCAGTAAAAACAAGCACTCCAGCTATTAGCCTTCACTTCTGCCTGACGTCTTTGAAATTAACCAGAGGGGGGCAAAACAAGGGTTGTTGTGCAAACCACTGGCTTAGTTGGGCTGTGATATTGTACGCTTGGATTCTGACTTGAGTCTTGAGCATGTGTGTTGAAATTTACTTGTGCAAACTGAAATACACTCAAGCAAGCAGAATCACATCATTATCAGGCCTCGCAGTCATGCCCTGCACATGTGACACACACGCTCACACACACACACACACATGCACACACACGCTAACCCAGTAGCCTCTTGCTCCCTGCTGATGCTCTGCCAGTCTGAGTGGGCTGAGTCAGCAGGCAGGTCCTCACCTGATGCCGCTTGAAGTGGAGCAGGGGAAGATGAGGGGCAGGTGGAAGGTGGACCAGACAGTCTGCTCCCTCACACAGCGAGGTGACACACCAGGCAGAATGCCTCCAGGGACTGAGCCTCTAAATAGGCAGGGCAGACATCCATAGCTCTAACGCTGTAATCTGACTTCAGCCAGACAGAGTAGCAGACTAACTGTAGCATCTGCCCCAGCCCACGCCACATAGCATTCCATGCTAGCACACTAGCTACACTGCTGTACATCAGCCCCAGCCCACACCGCATAGCTTTAGCATGTTAGCACTCCAGCCACACTGCTGTACATTTGCCCCAGCCCACGCTGCATAGCGTTAGCATGCTAGCACACCAGCCCCACAGCTGTACATCAGCTCACAGCAGAAGCAGTCATTTGGATTCCTTCCCAGCTTCAGCGCTGACATGGGCATCAACCCGCGCATTAGCATTCCTTCTATAAAAACATGTACTTTTTCACTGTTCAAGAAGCTTATTCTTGGCCCAGCCACAGTCCCCACCGATGATCCTTCCACACCCTAGCTACAGCCTCCAGTAATGGGAGACATGTTGAAGTGTGAGAGGAATTTATAGCTATGTATCAGAACACAGTGTGCTGTGGCGCTGTGCTGAGTCACACGTGGGGCCAGGCTGGTGGAGACGCTGGTGTAGTTGCCGTGGTCCCCGGCTGCATCCTGTCCCAGCTGCTCAGAGGGTGTGAACCTGTTGCACCCTGTTACAGGCTCGGTTTAGCAGGTCAGATACTGTACCACACGCTATTCGGGCGGCTGCTGCAAAAATGTTACTTTTCTCTCTTTGGTTCCGCTGTTGTGTGTGCCAGCGTGCAGAAGGGTGAGTGTGTGTGTTTGTGATGAGGTGGATGATGGCTTGTCGCGGGCCACAGGAAGCTGTGGTCGTAGACTCCTCCTTGTCTAGACAAGATGACCAGCACTCTGGGCTGCTTCCTCCTCCTCCTCTCCCCCTCCTCCTCTCTCCCTCCTCCTTCCTGCATCCTCTGTCCCTGCCCCTCCACCCTCTCTCCTCCCTCCTTACTCCTCTGCCCTCCATTCTCCCTCCCTCACTCCTCCCGCCCCACAGCAACGCTCATTAATTCACACAGGAGGCCAGAGTGGACCTCTGCTGGGGTCAGTATGAATAAGGCAGAGCCCTGCTCATCTCTAAGTGACAGTTCCAGTTCAGCCACAGACAGCTCACCATTAGCCTGTGTGTGTGTGTGTGTGTGTGTGTGTGAACTTGTGTTGTGTGTGTGTGTTTGGGCTGTGTGTGTGCGTGTGTGTTAGTTGGCTGTGTGGCTTGTTATCGTTGTGTATGTGCCTATTGTGGAGAGAGAGAAGAATGGAAGAGAGCGGCGGTCTGATGAGGATGAGAGAAGAGAGGACGAAGATGAGCGATGGAGAGAGAGTGAAGAGGATGTACGCATTGAGATCGTGCTCACATAAACTGAGATTGTGTCATTCTGACCCTCACCTGCTGAAGCATGTCTGGGACTGACAGCCACTAACAGCTCGACTGCCAATTGTTCAGAAGAGATAAAGAGTGGACAGAGGGGAAATACACCTTGAGACTGGTTTCAATGAGGTGAGGGAGAGAGGGAGGGAGAGGCGGACACTCCGGCAGATACACCACAGAGGTGAGGGGTCACAAGCGACTGGCTCTCAAATGTTGTGTGAAATGTGTAGATAGAAGCCCATTAGGTAGGGGGTTCTGGGCATCTCAAAGTAAGTGGTTATTATCACCTCAATATTTTTCTTATTATGACAATTACATGCTCCACAAGCGAATTAAGTGATACAAGATGCCAACTGGGAGTAGTTGACAGCTATTTGGAGACTCAATGCACAGAGCAATTTGCAGCAAAGAGGCAAACAAATTGGATTTGGGCCACTTTGGATTGAGCCCCAGTCAGATGGTGGGGTATTTGGATGGGCTGGCTGGCTGCTTGTGTCTCCTGTAAACACCTCTGTGCAGGAGATGATGAGACTAGCTGTGCTCTGTGGTGCAGGAGAACAGACCAGGCCGAACAGTGAACACACACACATTATGCTACATCTCTGTTGTTTACCTGTTGTAATGGTGAATGCTGGTCACATCGTTTTGTGGGGGATGGATGCATTTATTATGGTGGGGCAGTAAGGGCTGGGTTCCCTTAGTGTGTGTTGCTCTCTCTGCCGACTCTCCCAGCTGTTCCTGGACACGAACAATCTTCCATCAGTTGTTGTTGGGTTGCTATTGTGTAGGCTCCAAATACCTCCATTTGCGTCCATGTTCATATTTGTGTAATGTGTATGCCGTCGCACAATCAGCTGTAATGTTAAGATATTGTCATGGTTACCATGTTGTGCAGAGACCGTGTCAAATGCCATACACCTATGGTGACTGGCTGAAAATAAAAAGCTGCGCTGATTGGCCGGGACAAGCAGTGACATCCTCCAGCTCAGAATAACACGAGAGCTGATTGGTTGAGACTGCAAGTGGCACCAGAGGCTTGGAGAGAGGGAGGGAGATTGGGAGGAGAGGTGGGAGAGGGGGCTTTTAGGGGCCCGAAAAATAGAAAAGAGTACAGAGAGACGAGATTATAATTATATATATTATATATATATATTATATATATTATATAGACGGAGACGAGAGAGAGAGAGAAGAGAGAGAAAGGGAGAGAGAGAGAGAGAGAGAGAGAGAGAGAGAGACAAGGAGAGAAGAGGAGAGAGAAGAGAGAAGAGAGAGAGGAGAGTGAGAGAGAGTGTCCTGTGTGCTCTGGTGCGCTGGGGTGTGAGCCAGCGACAGGACAGTCAGCTGAAGCGGGTGGCGCACCAGTGAAAAGCCGTGACAGAAAACAATAGCCTGTGTGCCTCAACAGAGCTGGCATTACCCGAGACAGGCCAGCCTCTCAGATGTCTGAGACTGGGATTATACAGCCTCCCTTTTCTGACGTTGGCTTGATTATTCATACGAGCAAAAGGTGTGCGTTAGTAAAATGCGGGGGGTTTGCAATGGGACCAGTGTTGTGTTATTTCCCACCAAAAGGTGGTGTACTTCACAGACAAGGGTTATCATGTACCTTTACACCAGGGACCTGAATACTTTATTCATTACATTTCATGCATATATATATATATATACAGACATATAAATATATTTACATTACATGTATTCATTCATATTAGTTTCATCATTATTAATTTACATCATATGATTAGTTCAGAAGATTGGAATATTGATCTTTAACGGCAGTGTATAGAAATCTGTGTGTAAATAGCGGCTATGTTCTTCACATTCAGACTCACTTTACTGTTAACACAGGCTGTAGTCCCTCTCTAATTTAATGGGCATCCCGGTGTGTTGTGGGGTGGGCAGGGTGTGTGCGGTGGCGCGTGGGCAGGGTGTGTGGGGTGTGTGGGAGTGTGGAGGGAGGTTGCAGGTTTGAGGAAGCCAGTGTGGGCAGGGCTGCTGGGTTAACAGGTCGTCACAGTTCCAGCAGGTGCCTTAGCTAGCTGCCCGCAAATGAGAGGGTTCAGTTTGATCAGTGCCCTCCCTCCCTCCCTTCCCCCCCTCCCTTCCCCCCTCCTCCCTACCTGTGGTGCCAAACCAAACCACAGCTGCCTCCTGACACTGGTGGAGTGTGTTCAATAGTCAGCCGTCACAAAACACCTGGGCTCTCTACCTCCATCCCTCCCTTCAGCCCCTTCTTCATCCCTTGTTCCTTTCTCTCACTTTTTTCCCTTTATTATCTCTCACTGAGAGTAGCCTTCAGGATTCTGGCAGCACAGTTCACTGGGGGATTCCCTACTCTGCCTCCAGACAGGGGAATACCCCTGTCCGCTCAGCCACTTAATACCCACCTCCTCTCCCTCCCTCCTTCCCCCCCTCCCATCCCCTCACCTCCCCTCTACCCTCTCTTCTTCCTCCTCATCCCTACCTCCCTCGTATCCCACCCCTGTCTGAATGGCTGTAAAATGATCTCACCCCTGTCCGGATCCAGACACTCTGACCACAGGACCACAGCTTTGTCCCAAAGGAATGATTTATGGTTGGGTAGAAGGCATTGTGGTACCCTTGAGATGACGCATAACTATGTCATGCTGTAGCCAGCGGACAAAACACCCCCTCATCTCCTGTCTCTCCTACTCACTCTAACCAAGGGGTTTTTCATGGTTACAACAGTATATTTTGTATTCGGAGCTTGCTCAATCAAGCCTTCTTTCCTCCTCTGGCTCTCTCACTCACTGACCAACTCCCTTGCTGACTTACTGAACCACTCGACTATGAGAACTTTACTGGGTCACCAAACATTTCTCATTCATTAGTGCTCATCCTCTGTCGTATAACGCCACCCCTCTGAGCATACTCTCGCCTGTCTCTCGTTGCTGTGGATTGTTGTTCGTGGTCTCGCTAGTGTGATGACTTCCGTCCCTCAGCGTGCGAGGGCATCGCGGGTGGTCTCAGCCTCACCAGCCGTATAGCGCCACAGGCTCCACCAGCAGCCAGGGGGAGCAGAGTAACCCTGGCCAGTCTCCTTTCTCCCCGCACGCCTCGCCACCCTCTCTGGCCAATGCGCGCCCGTGAGTTGTGCCCCTACTGCCGTTCCCGAATGGAGGCGCAACTCGGCGTTAGCTGAGTGCAGCTGCCGAGACAGATCAACACGGCTTACTTGGCACTCAGGTGATCTGCCAATCCAGATGCGAGCTGTTCTGAAACAGAAAGAACAATTCTTCAGCTTCCTGTGGTCTGTCTCTTCCTGGGCGGCCTCAACACCTGGCACTCACCATCGCGATCTTCTCGCGTCTGTCTTCGCTCTACACGGCAACTCGCTAATGCCTCCTCCTTCGAACACTGAATTGTATCCTCCTTTCTCCTCTATCTACTCGAGACCTTGCTTTCTTTTCCCAGCCCTTATCTTCACACTCATAGTCTCTCTCAGCATCACTCTATTTTTGTGTCTCTCTCTCTGCTCCTCTCCTCTCTCTTCTCTGCTGCTCCATGACTCTCACTGCTGTCTCTGTGACTCGCTCTACTACCTCTCTCTCTCGCTCGTAGTCTTCCTTGTCTCTCTCCTCTACTCTCTGACCTTTAATGCATTAATTCTTTCTTCTTCTCTCTTAATTTCTCTACATTTCTGTCTCATTCAAGCTTGTACAGAAGATAATATATGATGAAGGGTGTTGTTGCTGTTGATAATCTCCAAGGTTTTTTCTTCTCCGTACCTAGCGTACAGAGCAACTCTCTATATGTATCAATGCTATGAGTGATTATGAGTGTTAGCTTCTAGAAAAGTATTTGATGGTCTTTGATTGATCCTAGATGCGAGATATCTATCACGATCACCCACGATAGAACGACCCACACACACGCGAGCGACACACGCAGAGAGCACCACCGCACACAACACGCAGAGACGACTAGACACGAGCATAGTTCACCACATTCTAGACGCTCTCACAAATATGAAAAACGACTAACATCAGCAGAGCCAATTAGCAGAACTCTACTAGAAACTCAGATATGTACTGCACACTCCTACCATAGACAAGGACACGACACAACACGTCTTTAATCATCGTAGACCCTCTTCACACGCTCTAGGAGAGCCTACACAATCGCAGCTGTGCTCGTGTTGCTCGCAAGTAATTTCCTTCCTCGTCACAGTGAATTATAAATTAGTGCTCTGCTCGATAGGATGTAGGGTGATCTAGTGTATTGTCTCAAGTGTCCCAGCATGTAGGTCTGATAAGCGCCTCCCAGGTAGTGGCGACGGCAGGTGAGAGTGGTCCATGCCTAGACTACAGGAGTGTAATGTGCGTGTGTGTGTGCGCGGAGTGAGAGGCTGCTACCAGACAGCGGGCGCCAGATTGGCCTGCCCTTCCGTCAGCCCCGCTGCCTCTTCTTGATTGAGGGGCTGACCGGCGCGTCAGCGTCTCTCAGGCCTGTCAATCACTCTGATGAGGCGGGACAAATGCCTGAACGAGCTCCCAAGGCTGACGTCCTGTTGTTGTTGTCGTTTTTTCTAATCCCTCTCTCCTGGGCGGACAGAGCGAGCGCGTACAGGAGTGATTGACGCTAATGAAAAAGGGGGACATAATGCCGTTGCCAGGAATCATGGGAGACAAATCCGTAGACGAAAGATGGGAGGCGAAAATGAACGGGAAGGACGTGATTAATAGCGAATCCAAAAATATTCCCCTGGCAGATAAATCCCCATGAAGGATAGCAGCAGCAGAAACATCTGGCACGTTTGGGACACTGTGTTACAATGCTTTGTAATTAGATAAACACACACCAGGCAGCGAACAGCACAGAGAACTCATTTGGCAATGATCTGCCAGATTGCTCACGTTTTGTAATCAGAGATTTCGATCTATCTGCACCTTATCTGTGTGCGCTGTCTGTCTATTTCATCGTTCTGCGTGCATTTCAGCGTGTCATCTGTATGTCAGTAGGTGTGTGTGTGTGTTTGGGAGCGTGTGCGATAGGGTGTTCATGTATTGCGTGTGTGAGGATGTATCTGTGTGTGTGGAAGGGTGTGTGTGGGCAGAGAACTGTTCCACAGGTCCAGTTTCCCAGGTGTATTTTTATTTTATTTATTTAACCTTTATGTAACAAGGCAAGTCATTAAGAACAAACTATTATTTATAATCGCAGGCTGGCAGGAGGCAGAAGTCATTTGAGGGGGAAGGGGACAAAAAGCTGCGATATAAAACACATAAAGCAAGGATTCCACGAGTGCCACAGTTAAAACAACAGCAAGGCACGCAGCCACATTAAAGCACAAGTGTAACATGTAACATCAGGGAGGGAAATGAAAAAGGAATGGATTTAGCTGGTGTGAAAACATTTGCGAGTATTTGTGAGAATGTCATTGCAAATCTTTGAAAGTTGACATGAGGATGAATGTTTCCAGTTTCAGAGACTTTTGTTATGTGTTCTATTCAGTGACATCAACAGACTGAAATAACAGGACAGGGGCCCTGGTGTCTACAGGCCCAGATAGACAAGGGATCAATTATGTATCGGCCCCAGTGTATGAGGGGCCAGGTATATGAATTAGGTTAATGTAAGGGTACCACTAGGTAAATAGGGACCCAGATGCATAGGGACCCTGGTGTATAGGGACCCAGGTGTATAGGGACCCAGGTTTATAGGGACCCTGGTGTATAGGGGCCCAGGTGTATGGGGACCTAGGTGTAAAGGGATCCTGGTGTATAGGGGCCCAGGTGTATAGGGAAGCAGGTATATAGAGGACCCGGCCCTGCTGACCCTGTAGCAGCAATGTGCTGTGCTGTGCCAGGGCCCCTAGCCTGGCTCTCTCCTCTGTGCTCAGACCCTTGCTGTGCTCTGCTGGCCTCGTCAGAGAGAGCCTGTCACAGGCCCCACCCCAGCCTCGCTTAACGGAGCGATGCCACATGTCACACGGCTGAGTGCTCACGGGACACCTGTCACCCTTGACAACGGTCATAGGACAGCAATTCCGCCATGGCGTCGTTTCACCTGGTTGTGACACACACGTGCGTGCTCACGCACACACATAGATGCTGAGCTGTACCCAGACACAGCCACAACAGTCATTATTATCCTGCTCACATTTAGTTGCTCTCACTAAGGGAAGCGAAGGAGAGGCCTGTATGTAGATGAGCACAATCATACAGTCATTCAAGCCCTACCGAAAGACACACATGTATGTCCCAATACCTTGGCAGTAGCATTTCTATGTATTGTTCAGATACATAGGACTCTTCATATCTGCTCTTTTTCCTTCTCCCCTCCCCTGTGTAGCCATCTTCTCCTACTGCCGTTTCTCAGTCCCCGTCAAGCAAATCCAATACTTTGTAACATTATCTGAGCTTGCCTGGCAT
The DNA here is from genome assembly GCA_036571765.1 of Plecoglossus altivelis. NCBI lineage: Eukaryota > Metazoa > Chordata > Actinopteri > Osmeriformes > Plecoglossidae > Plecoglossus > Plecoglossus altivelis. Next base: position 14,934,496 of record BROE01000009.1, on the reverse strand, counting down.
TTGGACACCCCCCTCCCCAAACCCCTCTCCACCCAACAACCCGGAAGGCACACGGGGCAAATTGATTTTCCTGTTGCGCTAGATTTGTGACAGTCGGGCAGAAAAATCACAAATCACATTGCTCAGCTCCACCGATGTCTCTAAACCAATTCGCAACGTGGCAGACTGGTCTTTTTTCCCAGCCGTCTCCCCTGGCTTGGAGGACTCGGCAGTGTAGCTCTCTGATCCAGGCAGCGAGGAGGAGTCTGGAAGAGGATACGCGCTGAGGGCTCCATCACGCTGTCTAAAGCAGCGAGCCAGAGAGATATGCTCACTGCTCATTCTCTGAGCAACGGGCTGTCTCCCATGTTCCCTTCCCCGACACACAACTGTGTCTGTCTTTCTCCTCTGTTTCTTTCGGTCTTTTTCTCTTTCTTTTTCTCTGAACATCATTTTCTCTGGTGTTGTGAATTGTTGAGGGCGTCGGGGGGCAGGGTGTATATGCCTATTGACAAGCAGTCGTAAAAGGACATGGCCTTTCTCCATGCTGTCACTTCCTGTTAGCCCTGGCCACCGCTGACTCAGCCCTCAGGAAGTGACTGATGTGTTCGTGTGTTCATGTCTGTATCTGTCTGTCTACAAATCCTACAACTCATACCATGTTTACTGTGTTGCACTTTCACTTTTAATTGACTTCTCCACTGTTCCCTAATGCTGAGACTCATTTGAGCTGCTGGCAAAAATCCCAAGTGTAAGAATCTCACTCCCTCTGTCTCACTGTCTTACCGTCTCTCTCTCTCTCTCTCTCTCTCTCTCTCTCTCTCTCTCTCTCTCTCCAATTCTCTCTCTCCTCCAAGGTCCATTTACCATCCCCTCCCCCCCACCCCACTCTTTATTTTCTTTTAAAGACATGATTTAAGCTTTCTGTCGAGCGCTCGGGAGAGTTTAAGCTGTTTATCTGTGCACCGCTTGAAGTTCTTCCAGGGCTCAAGGAGGACGGAAAGGTCACAGAGAGTGGTGGAGCGAGGGATGGGGGAGGAGGAGGGAGAGGAGGGTAGGCCTGACAGGGCTGGCACAGACTCACCTCTGGGGTCTCTTCAGCCGGCTGCATGCCTCTCTCCTCCTCTCGTCCATCACATTTGTTTTGTATCACAACAGTGACTTGCTACTTTTAATGTAAGGCGATGTATTATGGTAATAAAGATCCAGGAGCTCATTCGGCATCACTGGCGATGGACAGAGTCCTTTTGGACCTGATACATCCGCCGGCCGTCTTAGACTAAGTTTAGAGGTCAGATTTCGGCCTTCGTACATGCCGACGAAACCAACAGATACAGTAGGCGGCCATTTGCTGAGAGATGAGACAAGTCCGTGCCTTCCCTTTTTTCCGGAGAACCTGCAAGCATTATGCTTCGACTGAGATCCTTCCAGCAGGGACGCTGGTGACTCTGGATGTGGATGTGTGCGTTAGCCTGTTCTGGCTGCTGTTTTTGTTTAAGTGAGAGGAGCACGTGTGCTTAATGTCTCAAGTGTTTGTAGCCTCATGCCCCCCCCCCCCCCCTGCTCCCTGATTGGCTGTGTGCGTGGGACAGCACCTCTGGTTGTCTTTTCCCCCCCTCACATTCTCACTTTCTTTCTGTCTTTCTCTTTTTCTGTGGAGCTAACATCGAGCGTGGCGCTATAGCCTAAGTCCCTCTGAGGGAGATGACCAGCCATCCCATCATTCTCTCGTCGTCTGCAACCTTTCAACATTTACAACTTCTTTCTTACTCGGAATCAAACAGAATTTTTGACTTCTCTGTTTTATTTTCTCTCCTTTTCTCTCTTTATCTCTCTCACAGTTGTATCTCTTCTTTTCCACCCCTCTCCCTCCTTACTTCACCTCCTAATGGTTTCTACAGTACATTATTCAAAGTGTTCCCTGCAGCCCTATTTGTGGACAGACTTGGTCCACAGAGTTTGTGGAGAGAAAATGTTAGCTTGCTGCGTTAGCTTGCTGCGTTCGCCGTTTAGAGAAATCCCATTCTGTGCCATCGTCCAACTGGAACTCAAAGCACACTGCACAATTATTTTTCTCCTTCAGCCTGGCACACCGGTTCCACAGACACCAACCCCCCTTTCTCTCTCTGTTTCTCTCCCTCTCTTTCTCTGTTTTAGCTTAAGCTGCACTTTTACTTACAGTGGAGCATAAGGCTCAGCGCTAGCAGAGGTAATGAGGTTCAGGGGAGAGCATTTACTCTCCGCAGCTAGTCTCCCTGTCCCCTACAGGCACTGTTAACTGGCATTAGCCCTGGGTTGGAAAATCATTGACTTGTACTCATTGAGATCTGAACCACCATTACTGCAACCTGCTGTTTACTGCCTTTCCCCCAAAGACACTGCAGCGCTAATATTACCTTGCCGGAGTGCTTGTGTGTGTTTGTGTGCATTTGTGTGTTGTTCTCATGTGTCGGTGTGGAACCCTTTCAGCGCCCGTGATATGGTGTATGTGCTCCCTGTTAGGGTCTGAGCTGATGTTACATTTGCATGGCATGCTTAGAGGCTTAATACTGCCAACCCTGAAAAGCAGCAGAATATTGTATGGCCAAGAGTACTCTTGTATGTCTTTGAACTCCTCAACAGCATTTGCGTTTGAAACCCCTCAAAAAAAAAGCTTCAAAGATGAAAAGCCTGCTCTTCAAAGGTTCTACCGTTGCCCTTGCAATCCTTACTGAGGGAAATTTCTAAAAAGTTTATTGGGCTTTAGAGCAAGCATTATCTCCAAATGCATGAACTTGGTTGCTTTTGGCCTCTCGCTTGGTATCGTGGGAAAAAGTTGAAATGACTGTGCACGTTAAATGCCTTTAAATGGAAATTACAATTATTATTTCTGTCCCGAACCACTTCAAAGAGACTTGTTTCATACAGTACCATCCTGCCATGCTTTGGTCCCAATTCAGCAGCCTCACTTTTCTTCTAAGACTTAACCGAGGTTCACAATTCGGATGAATACTCACCACATCTGCAGCTATGTGCAGTCCTGGGTAAAGACAGGTCGGTCTCCACCTGCGGTGCGACTTCAGTCTCAGAACTTCATGCAGTTCTCAGCCTGTGGACAGGGACGAACACCGGATAAGAAATTAGACTTGCGAAAAATGAATTGATTAAATACGCAGGAGTGGTGTTCTGCGTAGTCTCTCAGAGGCATGAAGGTCAGTACGCTTCTTTATATATATCTAGTGAGCACAGTTAAGAGATAAGGATCAAGAACTGGTGTACAGAGATGACAGACTCCTATTAAAGACACCTTCTATGTCATGTCGTATATATATATCAGACTTTCTGTCTGGTCTCTACAAATAGGGCACACACCTACAAGACTGAAATACACTAAGCAGTTTGATTCAATAAAATGATATGAAGATATCAATGAATGTAATATAACACAGGGTTAAGGTCGTATAAGGTAGGACTTGATCTACCGATTAAGATGGATATATGCCAAGTGCACGGCGGTCTGTGTGGCCACTGAGGAGGGGGATCTAGGAGGTGTAAATGGCAGGTCTTGGATGTTAATACAGCGAGGGAGCGGAGGGAGAGACAACCATTGTTGCTCTCTGTCTGATTGGCACCATCGCTAATTGTGTTGCGGGTCACCTCTGGGACTGGGACTCCTGATCCCTGACGCTGACTCACACACACCTGCTGCTGTTATCTCCAATGGCAGCATCTTTGAACCCTCTCCCCACACATCCAGACACAGTCACTAGTGTAGGTGTTTGCCTACCGGCCCTAATGCAGAGCCTCCGTTGAGAGCGAAGGCACTTGTTTGGGAGAGAGCAGCGCTGTAAAAGGACTTCAGCTCTAAGAGATCTCCAACTCCAGCTGATCTCCAACGCCTCCTCTCTGCATTACAAACTCTGGTTCGTAAACATGAAGAAGCTGCTCACCTTGAATGACTAAAACAGAGTCTGAAACACAAATAAGCACCTCACCTTGAATTGCTAACACTGTTAACACTGGCCTTAAACGTGCCTGGGCTTCCACAGTTGGTTTTATTTGGAGGTAAATATTCAATGGGACTCATTAAAATGAAGAGGGTGGAGGTGGTGAACACACATAGGCCCAGTGAAGCTGGCAGTAATTGGTAGTGAAGAGATGACAGTGCGCTTGAACGCCGTGTGGGGAGAATGGGAAGGAGGGATGAGAGGTGTGGAGAAAGAGAAACGCTCCTAGACTGTTGTCCTTTTTCTCCAGCCTTTCTTCCCTCTGCTCCCAGGCCTCCCGAGTCCACTCCGTCTTTGAGCTTATGCTCTTGTGCATATTTTTGTCTCTTATCTATCTGTTTAGAATAATCAGTGGTGGTGTTCCCCTTCCTTCTCTTCTTCTCTCGCTCTCGCTCTCTCTCTCCCTTTCTCTCTTCCTCTCTCGCTCTCTCTCTCCCTTTCTCTCTTCCTCTCTCGCTCTCTCTCTCTCTCTCCCTCTCTCTCTCCCTCTCCCTCTCTCTC
>BROE01000009.1:14724536-14925723 GCA_036571765.1 Plecoglossus altivelis | reverse complement strand
TCCCTCCCCCCCCCCATCTCCAGGCGCAACCTTTGCCTACACTAAGCCCCCCTTGCCCGCTCATCTCACGCCCTGTGCCACCATACACCGAGACGTTTTCTGCGACGATAAAACGCATCACATCACAAACTCAACACAAACTCAACACCGACACTGTGCTTCTTGTTGTCTACCTAAGAGCCTCCCTCAGTTTCGCACAGTTCAAGGAGCATCGAGAGATCAGAGAAGAGTCTGAGACCAGTAAGAATAGAGAGAGTTAAGTGAGAGGAGAGAGAGAGGTTAGGGAGAGAGAGGAAAGAGAGAGAGATGGAGAGGGGGAGAGATGGGGATTGAGAGAGAAGAGAGAGAGAGTTAGAGGAGAGAGAGAGTAGAGAGAGAGAGTTAAGAGATAGAATTTGGAGAGAGAGACAGAGAGAGAGACTTACTGTAGTAGAAAATCCTTGAATGCGTTATTTGCTTTTAGCACTGTCTAGCTTTATATTTGATTCGTTCTACTCATCTCTCCATCGATAATAAATTTCCAGTGACAATTCTGTTAATAAAATGCCGTATTACACTGTGTTTTTTTTCCAGAATCCCCTTACCCTAATGGAAGCAAAACATTACAATAATGTCCTCCCCTCCTTAAACCCCCTCGCTCGCAGCCTAAGCACTTTCAGGCCCCATCGCTCTCTCTCTCTGTCTCACTCGCTTTCTCGCTTTTTCTTTCTCCTCTCTCCCGTTCTTTCATTCTGTCTCTCACTCTCTCCTTTTATCCCTGTTCCTCCCTCCGTTGATTTTGTCGTTCTCTTTCTTTCACTGACTCCTTCCTCCATCTAGTCTTTGATAGACATTTCCTTCCCTCAGTTCTTAGAGAACAGCAGCAGAATTGCAAAGGCGTCAAGCGTTAGCCGAGTCCTCCGAGTCCTCCACACCGTACACACCGCACACACTACACACACTACACACACCGTACACACCGCACACACTACACACACCACACATACCACACACACCACACATACCACACACACCAGCCCCTTGCTGGACTCTTGCTCATGGTCTCAGTACATGGATAGCCATCAGGGTCACTGCCTGTTGCAGAGTCAAGCAAAGCTGATCCATTTAAAGCTAATCTGGAATATTAGACATCCCTCCTTTCTCTCTCTGTCTCTCTCTCTCCCTGTCTCTCTCCTGTCCTCTTTCTCTCTGTCTCTCCCTTTCTCTCTCTCTCTCTCTCTCTCTCTCTCTCTCTCCGTCTCTGGTCTTCTCACTTATTTCTCGATTTCCTGTGAGTGGCTGGAGAGCAGATGACCTTTCCCCATTCCAGCTAGATTGGAGACCTTTTCCTTCCTGTGCGCTCGGCAGGTTTGGGGCTGTAATGGAATGGGCCATGGGCGTCATAGTAAAGCCTGTGGAGGATCACTTAAAATGTCAATTTGAATGGTAGAGGGAAGCTGAGCACTGGGGCTTTTTCATGTATTGAGAGCTCACGGTTTCTGTAACAGCTTAGAATTACACAGCAGTCATGCTGAAATTGCTGTCTTATTCCTCCAAGTGCAGTATTACAGTATGTGTTTTCTGGGTGCTCACACTCTCTCTCTCTCTTGCTCTCGCTCTCTCTATCTCTCTGCGTGTGTCTCTCTCGCTTTCACTCTCGCTTTTGCTCTTTCCATCTCACATACACATACACTCTCAGACGTGTTAGCGGTACACATAGTACACACACACATACAATGTGGGAATGTGGACCCATTTCTCTGTGAAATTAATACATCACAATGCAAGTGTGACTTCCATGAACCTGCACTGTGCAGTGCAACAGAATGAGCTTTTACATGCATGTGTTTGCACCTTCGTGACTGTGTGCGTACGTGAGTGCCATGTGTTTTTGTGTGTGTGCTACTCTCACCCACTTTGGAGGTTGACAGTGCATGTGATATCAGGCCTTACCTTATTCAGTACCCTGCAGATCTGTATCTATGAGAAACAGTAGCTCATGTTTGCCTAAAGGATTACAGGGTTCTTAGAACCACCTGTTGATTTGTCCCCTCTAAAAGTAATACTAATACTCTCTAATACTAATACTAATACTCTCCAGAGCATCAGAGAGATATGTCCTACTGTATCTTATCTACTGTAGACCTGAAACAAAAATACTGAGTAAACGTATTTACAAAACTGTGTGTGTTTGTGTGTCCAGGGTTTGTCACCAATATGCAGAGGAACCAGTCTACGCCCCAATTCCCGCCACCTCAATCGGGACCGTCTATGTCCCCCCACCCCTCACCAGGGGGCCAGATGTACCCTGGGATGGGCCCCTACCCCCAGGGCAGCTCCACTGGCCCTTACGGGCCCCAGGGGGCCCAGTACGGACCCCCAGGTAAGAATCTGTCTGGATTGCCTGTCTGTCTTCTTATCTGTCTAACTCTCTGTCTACATTTATGCCTGTCTGTCTTCTTGTCGGTCTGACTCCCTGTCTACATTTATGCCTGTCTGTCTTCTTGTCGGTCTGACTCCCCGTCTACATTTATGCCTGTCCTGCACCTTTGTCATTGGGACGTGTGACTTTAAGGATGAAATATTTTATTTCTCTATCATGTTTTATCTCTCTTCTCTCTCTCTATCATGTTTTATCTCTGGCTGTCTTTTTTAACTCTCTCTCTTTCTCTCTCTCTCTCTCTCTCTCTCTCTCTCTCTGTCTGTCTGTCTGTCTCTCTCTTGCTGTCTCTCTCTCTGTCTGTCTCTCTCTGAGTTGTCTCTCTCTCTGTCTGTCTCTCTCTGAGTTGTCCCTATCCTAACTGTCTCTCTCTGAGTTGTCCCTCTTCTGTCTGTCTGTCTCTCTGTCTCTCTCTCTCTCTCTCTCTCTCTCTCTCTCTCTCTCTCTCTCTCTCTGAGTTGTCCTTCTCCTGTATGTCTGTCTGTCTCTCTCTCTCTCTGAGTTGTCCTTCTCCTGTATGTCTGTCTGTCTCTCTCTCTCTCTCTCTCTCTCTGAGTTGTCCTTCTCCTGTCTGTCTCTCTGAGTTGTCCCTCTCCTGTCTGTCTGTCTGTCTGTCTGTCTCTCTCTCTCTGAGTTGTCCTCTCTTGTCTGTGTCTGGATTAAGGCCTGTGTTTGAGGGGTTGTCTGAATATTCATGAATCACTTGAACTCTCCATGCTCCTCCTGCCTCTTTTTCATTATTGGATTACAGGAAGATTGACATGGCGCAATGATAAAGCATGTGGCTGTCTGAGCTGAATAGTGATGCTCCAATCCTATTACCGGGGTCACTGTTTTAACATTGGCTTTAGAAAAGGCCTGGAAAAATGTTTCTCTGTTCTGACCTAGGCTGCATTAAAGCCAAAATTTATCAAGCCACTTTGAGCCAGTACAGCACTAGTTTTGTCTGTGATCATTTTATGGCCGTCATATAATTCAGGCCATTCCTGTCATATCAGGATGATGGTTTATGACTGTTCTAATACTAGGGGGGTCTAGTTTGAGCTTTGTCTTGGACTGCAAACCTTTATGATTTGAGACTCTCCATAGACGGAGTGATAGATGATATTGACATTTTCATATTCTGTCTCAGAAATGTCCTTTTTATATTACTGTCTAGTACTAGTGTTATATATGATGCTAGTTTCTCCAGAATCACCGTCGAAAGATGCCATGTCCTTTTTATTTTGTTGTTGTTAAGAAGCATTTTTAGATTTAATCTTGGATGAATTTATATCCACGTAGCCTTTAAAATGTACATGCTCTTAAAACCACGTATATTGCCACAAGAAAAACTCTGTTTTAACAACCCACCAGCCCAATTCAGGACCTGCTGGGAAAAATGGTTGTAGCCCTCTTCAGTTAAGGTAGCTTTCAATGCTAAGTGTTTGGTAGCACAGCTTATAAAATCAGTCCCCATAAGTTTCCATCTGTTCTTGCATTTATTTTCCTCTGGCCATGCACCAAAGAAGATGTTATGGTATTGTTAATGTGTGTTTTAACGTGTCACAGTGATGAATGCACTGCCCGTGCCTGTTTTGGTAATATTGTTGAGGCCCTCCCATTTGTTAATGTTGATTAATAGCCCCTAATGTATTTGGTATTTGGTCTCTTTCGCTCTCCCTCCCTCCCCACCCACTCATAACTGTTAATGTGACTGCACTGGGATGACAGCCAGTGTAGACTTAGACTCGCTGCCGGGATGAGAAACGGCATGAAGGCAGATGAGCGTGAAAACTCTCACCGATGACAGGAGAGAGGTTCATAGCTGTGTCAGGGAGGTGCCCCCCCCAAAAAAATCCCCAAGTCAAATCCACACTCGCACAAGCATGCACATCCACTCCCCGTACACTGTTCAGTGCACACACTGACAGCTACACGTAGAATTCTGTCTCACTGATACACAGACTCTCCACCACACAAACACTGCAACCATACACTACACACACAAACACAAGTTCTAATTATACACTACACACACACTTGCACTATGCATTACACTACACACACCCTCCCCTGCTGAGGAACATGTGTGTTGGAGCAAGTCCACGGCCCCCCTGGGTGCAGGGGCATGTCTCTCGCGGCAGGGCCTGGTTCTGAGAGGCTCTGGGTCAGGCTGGGCCGGGCCAGGGTGAACAGACCAGACAGCTGCTTCTCATTGTTCTTAATGATGGTTCCATCTGCTTCCCGTCTCCCCTTGTGCCAGCAAATTACCAACCCATTAAACCAACACGGAAGCGCACTCCAAGTTCCTCATCCCTGCAGTACGTGGTGTTGTTCTTGGCCTGTCTGGGTTGCGCTCCAAGATCCGAGCCCAAGGCGCTGAATGCCAGCGTGCCAGTGAGGGGTACGCTTCTCTCCCTCTCCCTCCGCCTCAGCCTCACACGCACCCTGACACCTCGCGCTTGTACTTCAGTGCTGAGCATGAAATCCTGTCTCCCGCTTCCGTGTGAAACTTCAAGGACTGCGCCGTTGTTCTTTTATCTGGGGAGAGACGCTGTGGCTGTGTGTCGTGCTGTCCTCCCCCCCAGCCGTGCTGAGGCCCCCACACTCCAGTTAGGAGCACATGCTTCTGAGGCTTTGGCTGCAACCGTTGCAATTTTCGACAGCAAAACGTTTTGGCCGCACCTCGAACTCACTCCATAGCCAGGCACTCGTGACTCCGTTGATACGGCAGTTCCATATTGATAGTGGCCTTAGCTAAAGTGCTTCAACGGTGATATAGTGTATATGTATATATATATATAACGGTCATATATTAAGAATATTCGCATTCTTATAATTAAGTCTGTTATATTGCGGTGATTGGAAAGAGGAATCCACTAGAGATGTGTCAGAAGGCTATGCTTCTCTCCTTCTCTCTCTCTCCCTCTCCCTCTCTCTCTCTCTCTCTCCCTCTCTCTCTCTCTTTGCTCCCGGGTGGATGAGCGCTTCGCCAGCAGTAGTAATGGCCTTGCTTTGGACAGCAGTTCCTTGGCCCTGCGTGGCTCTGCGACAGCGGTGTAATAAGCTTTAAGGAGGAATCAATCCCAGAGTGCCCCAAGGCAGTGGATGTTTTTGGGGAATAGGAGAGTGTGGAGCCCTGGGGCTCTGCTGGGCCAAGCTGCTCCACAGACCTCCTGCTGAGGCAGATGCTGCGGTGGCTAGGAGAGGACCTGAGGCCTCAGGCCCTGGGAGTGAGTGAGAGAGAAGAGAAAGAGAGATGGATAGATGGAGAGGAGGAAGCGAGGAAGCAGAGACCACAATTCAACTACTCTCCCGAGTCAAATACAAAGACAGTGGAGGGGGAGGTGACTGAAAAATAACACTCTTCCATTCCTGATACTCCCTCCTGTTTACAATTGTCCAGAAACTTGTACAAAGCCAAGGCCAGATATTCTCAATGGCCTCTGCGTGTGTTGCACAGAGCTATATTATTTGTGTTACATTCCCTACTGAATGGAGTCCATGTATTCGCTGGACATTCTGAGGTACACTGAGGTACACAGGGTTTTTTTTCCCCCTCCTTCGACTGAAGCCAGGGATGGGCGTGTCAGCTGTCTACAGCGCCCAGTTTGCTGAGGAAGCAAAGTTGCTAATCTGCTCGGTCACAGTCCTTCTTTTCCTGCGGGAGCGAGGGGATTAAACACAGCGCGGGAAACGGCGTTGTCGGAATGCGTGACCATGCCTGGAATTTCCATGTAATTGGTAATGCAGCGCAGTTCTGCCTTCACCTCACACTGTTGGATATAAATACTACACCTCCCAGAGGCACCGGCTCAGGAAGTAGGTCCAGGCCTCCAGGACGAGGAGTGATAGATGAGAAATGACATCGTCCCCTTCTCCCTGTGCAGTGTGCACATCTCTGCAAATGGAAAAGAGGAGAGGATGAAGATGACAATCAGGTGTTATAGCACTATGGTGAAAAAGCCTGATTCGGGAGCGATGGGCTGTTCAGAGTGGCTGTACACAATGCTTTAGAACTTAGGAGTCTGGCCTCTCCATGGGGCTGAAGGTCTCCCCTCCGAATCACTGCTAATCTCCCTTGAGGCACTCTGGCACTGCACCTGCCAATCTAGAAAAAAAAAACACACTCACACACTCGAGAGGGAAATCTCACAGTGAAGCTGAAAATTGGCATGTATCTTTCATCGTGTTCTCAAAATGTCTTTTATACCTCCACCCACATAAGCTTGTCTCCTCGCCTGTGTAAGCTCCAGTGTCAGATGCCAATAGCCTGTTTGAATGGCTCTCTCAATGAAGCATGTTAACATTTGATGGCGCGCCCCTCTGGTAACATCTGGCGTACTGAAACCATACTCTGCCAGTCAAGGCTCTCATGGAAACTTCACAGGCACGTTCATCTCCTGGCCTTGGGAGGGACATCTGATAGCACAAGATGGAAAAACCTTCTTGGTGTCCAAATGGGACTCAAGCGATACAAACAACTCCCCAGGAGCAAGGAGGATTCGAGCCCAATCACAAAAGCCCAGCCAAGAAGCACAGAGAGTCCGAGCGCACTGCTGACAACACGTGGCACCGGGCCAGGACCCATGTGACTGGGGCCGACAGCTGGCCAGAGAGGGATGAGAAAGGCCGCTGACTTTGGCATTTCCAGCTGCGGCACGTCCAATGGGGCGAAGGGGGGGAGGAGCCCACGTGGTCGGTTTCCCATGACTGTCCATGGCGTTGCAGAGAATTGGCCAGTGTTTAGAGGGAGAGGGGAATGCTGTGTTAGTGTCTTGTAACTGATGGGCGCACACACACAAGCTTAGACATAGATATTGGTAGAGGCTTGCATGCAAGCGCCCCCGCACGCACGCACACACAGACACACACATACACAAATTCTTTCCCCGTACTTGTGTTCTTTCATATAATTCTCATGCGTCCCCTCCATTTCTGAATGGCTCCTATTTGGCAAGTCGGAGACAAGGCCCAAACCCCCTTGACAGGTGTCAACAGTGCTCCCAATCACCAAACACTCCCTAGATATCAAGGTTCTTACATCTAGATCCTAGAGAAGATTTCATCAAAATTTCTGTACAAATTCAACCGAAGCAGTCAAGTTTCATGGGAAAGACTTTTATTTTGATTTAATTTAAATCCCATCTCTTGGGGAGTTTTTTCTGTCTGTTGGACTCGCAGGCTTATGTCATGTGGAATGTCTTTCCAGTGGAGCAGCTCACGGATACCCAAAGCCATTTCCATTTTTGGAGTCAGTTCCTCGCGCAGAATATTGTCATTCAACTTTCCTCCATTCAGAGATGGAAAACCCTTCAGGTTTAAAGGGACTTGATCCCCTTTTCCAGACATATTCTCAAAGGATTAGACTGGGAGCCCCAACTAAAGCACCCTTAATCAAATCAAAATAAATAGCCCCATTCACAAAAGGGATGCCACGTTTTCCAGTTCTATTTTTCAGGGATTTGTCCTGGGAGGAGAATCGTTATGGAAAGGGCCACATCCCTGCTGTGATGTGTGTGTGTGTGTGTGTCCGTGTGTGTGTTTGTGTGTGTGTGTATGTGTATGTGTGCATGTGCAAGCGAACACATGTGTGTGTGTGTGTGTGTATTTCATGGAAGGGAGAGAGAGAAATCGAGACTGTTCTTCTCTACCAGCTGGTGGTGGAGTTGAGGCGTTGTGGAGCCCCAGTGGAAGGGCTTAAGTGTGCCTTAGGATGGCTTGCAGCCTCACGGCTCTGTGGCACTCTAGGGCAGGGAGAAAGCATTTACTCCAGATTAGAATGGCTCTCAAGTGTTTCAGAACTCAGCCCTAAGCCCTGCAATTGTTCCCATGCCCATTCAGCAGCGCTCTCCTGTGATAACTGCTCAGAAACAGCATCCAATGTCACAGACAACGGCTTCAGTGAACCCCAGCAGTCGCGGTTCGCTTTCATTATAATCATTGCTCCATTACAGCAGTCACCCCTTCCTTTACCTCAGTGGACTCAGTGTGCGTTAGATAAACTGTTTCCTCTGATACTGTTGTGGCCTCACACACAGGCAGTTTGGTTTCTTTGTTGTTCTGTGTCAGGGTAAGGTGATGCTGGAGCCTATAGTGCATCAGTCAGCCTTTTGTGCAATGTCAAGAACCTGTAAAAGAACCTGTTGGAAACAGATTCCCTGATGCTGTTCATGTCTTCCTCTCACAGGTAACTACCCGCGACCCCCCAACTATGGTGGCACCCCCAGTGCCAACTACAGCGTCCCAGGGCCTGGCATGACCAACAGCCTGGGCATGAACGCCAGCAGCCCTATGCACGGCCAGGGACCCGGGCAGCCCATGCCCATGGGCCGCAGCCCTGGGGCAGGGAGCCGGACCTACCCCAACATGGCTCCCAGCTCCCCCAGCATGCCTCAGACAGCCGGCCCAGGAATGGGGCCTCCTCCCCTGGGCAACGCCAACCGCAAAGCCCAGGAGGCAGCGGCCGCCGTCATGCAGGCCGCAGCTAACTCTACACAGAGCAGGTTAGTGGGAACGCCAGCCAGAGTTCTCTTCTTTTACTTCCTAATATTGTGAAGGAGATGACTGTATCTCACTTTTGAACAATTCTTAGTTTTTATAGCTACGATATTGGGTCTGCGTGTGTGTTTATGTGTTTTCTTGCATCTGTTTGCATATAAGGTCGAGCAGGCCTTTGTATGTCAGCTTTCAGAGTGGCATCGACAGAACAGGAATATTACTTTAGCAGAGGACGAAATATAAGAATCCAATCAGGTTCTTGTGCAAAAGGCCTCGTCTTTTGAGGAGGACTTATTTTTATCTTCTCTTGAAATAATCGGATGCTAAAATTATCGAGCGCGTTGCGTCTGCCATCTAAGTGACTTCAGAGGCTCGTGGCTTGTACTGAGCTTGCTCAGACCTCTGTCTGTCCGTCGGTGTGTCTCTGTGCGTCTGTCTGTGGGGAGCAGCAGAACATGTTGCTGAGCTGAGAAGTTCTCCTTTGTGCTTCTCTGGTGCTGAACTGAAAAGGCTTGTATAATGTAATACGGTGGCACTTGTATGTCATGTTTTCAAATAAGGTTCAGAAAGACATCATTTTCGACACAAAGAGCATACGTATTTTATCACAGAGGAGAATTGGCACAAATACCGTACGATATTTTTTTTCTTTGGTGTATTGTAACCTTGTTTTTGCTTTATTTACGTAATAACCAAATCATACTGCGCTATTTTCACAATCATGTGCAACATGTTTTTTTTTTCTAAAATGTTTGGAAATAAGATGCTTTAGAATAAACTGAGGAGGTATACACACAAACAAAGATTCTTTTAAATTCGGTGTTTCTCTCAGTGCTTTAAACTCCATTATAGGATGTTGTTTGTTCCGCTGTGTTTGAGCATTGTAGCATGTGAGTGCTAGTTAGACTTCTAGGCTAAAGCTGTTATGAGTGAGGGGAATAAACGTCAGCTGAACTCTGTGGGGGTACAGAAGGGCGAGGGGGGGTGAGTAGAAATGCACCCACCTATACTAGATGGATGCTCAGGCAACCAACCAGGGTCAGAAATATAATTTTGTTTACAGTGGCGACACATTATAGTTCAATTAGGTATTGTTTCTTGTTTCTGTTTTGTAAGTGTCAAGAAGGCATCAACCTGTTATCTTTTGAATTCATTTTGACCCGTTTTTTTTGTCTGCGTGTGTCAGGTCTTCACCCCACTTCCACCCCTCCCAGCCCCCACCAGGACCTCCTCATCGCCCCACCCCTACCTCCACCCCTACCTCCACCCGCACCCCCCCTCCTCTCCATCCCCTCCATCCACCGCACACCCACCCTCCCTTCCAGCTCTATGGGTAGGCCAAACCAGACCTTTAACAATTCTAGCAACCTAGCATCTGTGGCGAAAGGCCAATAACTATACAAAGCTTTATGAATGTCAGATTATCAATGTGGTGTCCTTATGGGGCTCATCTTCTGCATAGCCTTAGATGTACATAAACCCTTGAAACCATCATCCCACCATCATTGTTGTTGCCTTCATCATCCCTATCATCATCCCTCATCATTTCCCATCCGTGACCATTAGGAATCAAGGCTGGTCCCAGTGGCCTGTTAACGAGATTGTGAATCACCCATGGCTGCTGCGTGGCGGGCATCCTGGTTGGCATTTGGAGGCTGGCGTGGCGCGGCGCGGCTGACAGTGTGTGATTAATGAGCGGAGCAAGACCCAGGCTGCAGAGCCGCTATGAAAATGATGAAGGAGCATTTAAGAGATGGCTCCACTGTCAATAAGAAGTGGCACAACATGATGCACACTGCTGTGCCAAATCCTGCCGACTGTCAGTCAGCCTCTTCATTTCTCACTGCCTCGCCTTCTCACAGACAGACAGGCACCCTCTCCACCTCTCTCCTTCTCCCAGAGAGAGACAGGCACCCTCTCCGCCTCTCTCCTTCTCCCAGAGAGACAGGCAGTCTCTCCACCTCTCTCCTTCTCCCAGAGAGACAGGCAGTCTCTCCATTTCTCTCCTTCTCCCAGACAGACAGGCAGTCTCTTCACCTCTCTCCTTCTCCCAGAGAGACAGGCAGTCTCTCCACCTCTCTCCTCCCAGAGAGAGACAGGCACCCTCTCCACCTCTCTCCTTCTCTCAGAGAAACAGAGTCTCTCCACCTCTCTCATTCTCCCAGAGAGAGACAGGTAGTCTCTCCATCTCACAGAGAGAGACAGGCAGTCTCTCCACCTCTCTCCTCCCAGAGAGAGACAGGCAGCAATCAGGCCAATAGGGATAACAACCCAGAGGTTTATCTTGCTGGCTTGTTTTGCTGTTTTGCTTCCTCTTCCACAATGCCTTTCTTCACTGCATGCCTTTCTTTGTCTCGCACCTGTATCTTTCTCTGTACCCTGAGCCTTTTCATTGTCCGGGTCTCTCTCCCTGCCTGTCTGAGTCGCCCTCACTCCGCGTTTGTCATTCCGTCTTCCGAAACTTTTGTTTTGTTTTTTCGACCTCGTGGTAAACAAAGTCTCTCGACAGCTGAGGCAGATTAGGAGGAAATTGGTCGCAAACGGACAAAGAGTCTCAAACCCGTGTTTACGCTTTCATCGTTGTGATTGGGATCTCTTAGCTACTTTGTGAAATATTTTAAGTGGTTTTGTCTGAAAACAAGTGATCAGTAGCTGCCTGGTCATGGGTTCGGTCTTGGCGCTGGTTCTGCCACACGGACCTAAGTAGGAGCAGGTCAGGCTGGCAAGGGTGGAGATATCCTCCACTTTTTCCTCTCCGGAGATTGATTAGCTGTCATCCAGAAGATCTCCTCTCCCCCTCTCACTACAGTGCTCCAGAAGCTCCTCTCTCTCTTGACCCAACCTTCACCCTGTCCCTGTTTTCCGTCCTCCTCTCTCCTGTCTCTCCTTACTCTACTTCCTCTCTCCTCCTCCTGAGCAGTCTGCTTGGTGGCCCAGTGTCTCTCTGGCCCCCAGATCTCTCCAGCTTCATTACGCTGAGTGAAGAGAATGCCAAATGAGCAGAGCAAGGCCACTTATGATATCCCTCCTTTGGCTGAAGGGAGAGGCTGTGATTAAATCTTGATAAGTGTGATGCGAGTGCTTCTCCTCAGTCCTCTGAGAGCCTCACTCCGGACCACTGGAATTGTAATCAATATCCTGTCTTCGTTAGCAAATCACAAACATAGCGATTCTAGCTGAAATTGGTGGTTGTTACAGAAAAACAATTGTTTTGTTAGTTGTAATTACTGCATGGAAAATGTACAAAGGTTTGGGTTTGGATCGGGGGCACTGTTTGATGCTTTAGAGATAATTGAGGAACATTATAACCTAAGTTGGTGTGTGGGGTGTAGAGAAATGTTGGCTTACAGAGAGAGGAATCAGGAACAAAGGCCTTGTTCTGGCTTGGGCTTCTGATGAGAGAATCGGCTTTTTAAAATGACTTTTGGTGCTGCAGGCGACAAGAAAATATTCCTGGAGCTACAGAAAAAGACAGGACTTGTCGGGAAATAAGCACTTGGTATGAACAGGCTTCAAAAAACGCCCAAATCAAAGGGAGAGATGCTTAAAAAGAGGAGCGGAAAGGGGCGGGCGCTCACGGCCAAATCCTCTGCACAAAAAAAACAGAAGAAAAAAGGATTCTGACCTCCTTAGTAAGTAAATTTACTAAATAAATAAGGAGCTTGAATGTAAGGAATCCACGGTGCCCCTGGCGTAGCATCTCCTGGCCTTGGCAACAGCAGGGAGCAGTAGGCTTTAATAAACGGGCGGAATAAAACCGCTTCTCTCTCTTCTTCGCCCTCCCTTCTTCTGTCTCAGTCTGTTTGATGTGTGGAGGGGAGGGGGGGTGGGGTTCAGGATTTAATATGTTAAAAGCTGTCCTTTCATTTGCCTGTTTTATTTTGGGTTTGTCTCTGTTCTTGGCGGTTGAGTCAGGCAGCAGGCTCTGGTGCTGAGATGGAGGGGGTGCCTGCCTCAGAGAGCAGATTGTGCCCATATATAATTCATGCCCTCCAACCGACTACGCCATCCAATTCACCCTCTACCCACCCTCCCTATCCCTCTCACCATCTCTCCATCTCTCTTTCTCACTGTGTGTGTGTGTCTTTCTCTCTCTGTCTTTCTCACACACACACTGTCAGGGTGAGAGAGGTAGGTATTGGGCTTCAGGGGTTTAGTAGCCTTGCGTCTTTCCTGTGTGAATACGGCTGTGATGTGCCGGTGTGTCGTTGGCATGAGAAAAGGGGCCAAACAGACACTCACAGCACCAGTGTCAGAGCCGGCCGGCTGTCTGGCACCCGGTAACCATGGCAGCCCCTGGCACCCCCCTCCCTCTCCTCTCTCCCCCTCTTTTTCTCTCTCTCATCGGGCGGAGACTGGCCTCCTCCAATGTCCTTCACACATGTGGGCAGAATACTAAGGGCACCAGGAGCACCCAGCGAAGGCTGGAGTCGGGGAGACTGGCACAATCGGAGGGAGGGAAGGAAAGAATGGAGGGAATAAAAGAGCGTGAGGATCAGGCTAGTATCACTCATTTCCATAGAACTGTGATTACAAATCTGTTTGTCTTTGCGGGAGCGATTAGAAAGAGAAGAAAGAGTGCATTTTTCTCCCGACATTTCAAAAGCCTTTGATTTTACTAGCGCTGCATGGGATAATCACTCATAATTGTTGTCGAGCAGAAAAAAAGGTCTCGGTGATTTTTTACGTTTCTCTGCCTGTCTGAAATAACAAAATGTACGACTGATCCACTCAGAGCACCAATTCACTTGAAAGAGGCGTCTTCGGGAATTCATTTGTAACTTTTTTCAGAGACCCGCCCGGCAGAAGAAGCAAGATCCCTCTCAGAATGGTTATTATTATCGTGTCCCCCATAGCTCATGCTCTATCTCCAAGCCACCACTGACTACACATCAGAGAGAGAGAAAGAGAGAGAGAGAGAGAGACATAGAGACATCAAAAGAGAGACTAAGAGAGAGAGAGACATGGAGAGAGAGAGAGAGAGAGAAAGAGAGAGAGAGAAAGAGAGACATTGAGATAGAGAGAGAGACATCAAGAGAGAGAGAGAGAGAGAGAGAGAGAGACATCGAGAGAGAGAGAGAGAGAGAGAGAGGGAGAGAGAGAGACACAGAGAGAGAGAGAGACGCAAAGTGTGTGTGAGAGGCGGTGAGAGAGAGATTGAAAGTGGTGTCTGAGAGGACTCTTGCTGTGCACCATCCCCTAGCTCTGCTCATGCTACTTTGAGTACCTACCCACAGCTTGGATGAGCCCTGAGCTGGAAATATACCCCCAACTGTCCCTCTAGGGACACTCTCTCTCTTTCCAACTCTCTCCCTTTCTGTCTCTTCCACTACCTTTCTTTGTCTCTCTCTCGCTGTCTCTTTCCCCTTTTCCTTTTTTCCCCTCTTACTCCTCTTTCTCACCTCACAATTGTCTGGTACCCTATGTGGTCTCTCTCACTCCACTGCTCTCTATAGCTACCTTGTACTTCTTATTTTCCTTCCTTTCTTCCTTTCCTTTTTTCTTCCGTCCTTCCTTCTTTCCTTCCTCCCTTCCCTCCTTCTTTCCTTCCTTCCTTCCTTCCTTCCTCCCCCCCAGTGCATTTGCTCTCACTCCATTTCGCCACTCTGTATATTTCCTCTCTTTTATTCCATCTCCAACTCTGTCTCTCATTTTGCTCTGCGGCAACAATGTTTTTTATGTGTCTCCACCACACAAAGGTGCCCGAGAGCAAGATAAATGCGCGGTGGCTTTTTTTTGATGGCAGCACATGCATATATTAAATGTGATTAAACGCTGTGCGTCCCCTCCATCAAGTGTTTCCTAATGGGCTTTTTTATGACATGAATTAGTAATAATGGGCTCGCGCCACAGAACTCCACCAGCTCTCGCTGCCGCTGCTGTTGTTGTTTGTGATTTTCAATATTAGATTATTCACATGAAGGCGTCCGCTTACATTTTGGGCGGGCGGGGGGGCACTTTGGCCGTATATGAGGTTGTCGTTCTCCGCAACGTGGAGATAAGGGCAAAAATAACTCCCTGGGTTTGGTGTGCGCCTGTTTCATGTCTGTGGCTGTGCCAGTGAAACAGGAACCACGTTGGGATTACATATGTATCATCAACCCTAGCTCTGTGACTAATTACATCTGTGTGATGAGATTAGCAGGCGGGTTACCAAACCAAACTCCTCTTGTTTAGGCTTTATGTGCATCCTTTCCAGCTCCTGGTATTACAGAGATGTGACTGTGTGTGTAGCAACACCACACTATCTCTCTGGGAGAACGCTGAATCTCTCCATGTGACACCAATCTGTTTTCTGGTTCCCTTCATTGAAACAGAGACGGGGCTTAAGTGTGGTTGTTGTGCGTCCGGAGCTCCGGGAGGTTTTGAAGTGACCCTAGAGTAGGAGTGCATGATGCCTCTGTTGTTGGAACGTGGAGAGACTATTTCCTCATCCCCCCAAACCCTGCCCTCATCCCTGAGATGTTCTCTTCACTCCTCTCTGTCTGGATCACTTTAAGGGACTTATCCACCCTGGAGAAGGCGATGTGTTCGGATCTTATTCTCTCCTTCCTCCCTTCCTCCCTCGCTCTTTCTCTACTGTACGCTTCTTCCTGTTTGTAGTTGACCCTCCATTTCTTACTTTATTTTCCCTCCATCCATCCACCTCCACCCAGTTACTCTCTCTCTCTCTCTGCTCTTCACGTCTCTCTCTCTCTCTCTCTCTTCTCATCTCTATCTTCTCTCTTCTTCTCTCTTCTCTCTCTCTCTCCTCTCTCAACACTCAGTGCTTCTCCAGGGCCAATCCTCACTCCTCCTCCTCCCCGCCCCCCCCCTCCCCTTATCGTTTTCGTTCCTCCATTTTCGTTAGCTGAGTGGGAATTATCCTGCGACGTGAGCAGCGTTATTGGACATGACGCCCCGCCAGACATCCGCCCACTAATTGTGAGGTTGGCTTGTTCTGGCTCAGTAATGAAAGTTGGGTTATGTTTTGTTACCCATCATTCCGCACTGTTTCTGGGTCGGCACTGTAGTGTGGGCCAGGTTTGGCGGAGCGCTAAACACAGAGGTGGGAGCTAGTGTTTCTAGCAGGTTGCAGCTAAGCCCCCACTTCTGACGTCCCTGCTGCCCCCACCTCTCTCTGACACGTGATGTGCCCTGGAGAGAGGGAGGCAGGGGGATTGATGTGCGGCGTCGCCATGGCAACAAATAACATGATCCTCTCCAGAAGCACACCTTAATTAGTTAAATTATGACTTTGAGAGGGGGAGGAGGGTGGGCAGGAGAGAGGGATTTGCGAGAGAGGGATGGGTGGATGGAGTATGTTTTCTGTTCTGCAGCCGCTTGCATGCACAATAGATCTCAAAGAGATTTAATCTGCACATAGCTTTCTTTCAATGTACATCCTACAGTAAGTTAGGGTATGCACAAATAACAACATGGGAAATCAGATAAATTTATTCTCAGTATCTCTTTTCTCCTGTCTCTCCCCTGTATCTCTCTCTCTCTCTCTCTTTCAGACAGGGCAGCTACCCTGGCTCTGGCGTGAATCAGGTGGGCACCATGGGCTCCGGCGCCCCCTACAGCCAGGCTGTGGGCAACAGCACAGGCCTGGGTACACCACAGGGCCAACACTACAGCATACCTCCCTCAGGTAACCCCTGGACCATCAGTCCAGAACATCTCATAACTAGCATTTACTGGCACAACACAGGAACATTCTTGGGATATGATGCCTAACCGTAACCCTAATCACCTCCAATCAGATTGTAAATAAAGTGTCGGAATGAAACCAATGTTAAAACATCTGCATTTGTATTTTTGCTTTCAACAGAGGTGGAGGTAGAATCAGGTAAGGAGTGGTAGGGTGAGGTAAAGAGATGGGGAGGGATAGAGCCAGTTAGTCAGTGGTAGAGAGAGGTAGACTGAGAAAGGGATCATTAGGGAGAGGGAGAGCTGAGATTGAGAACGGCAGGGAGAGGTCGAGTGAGGTAGGAAAAGGCAGGGAGAGGGGAATAAGGCTTGCTGTGAAGTGAGTTATTTATTTTCTCTCTGGTCTGTTTCCTCTTGTTAAGTTGACCTTCCTGAGAACAGTTTAATGTGGTACCCTGCCCTTCATCCTCCCCCATTGTACCAACCTCTCTCTGGATAGAACCTCTCTCTGATGAAAAGCCCATTTTCTGTGTAGCCTTATTCAAACTAAATACCAGGCTTGCATGACATTTGGAAGACTTCAAATGAATTAGAGGGCCAAGGATCTTCGAAACCCATCTTTGCTGCCCCTGGGGTTGGTTGAAAAGCTATTAGTTTCACATTGAGTCACGCCAGGGCCTTGAAACAGAAAATAAATAGTTGAACCTTGAATGCATAGAGGTTACACTGTTTTCTTCAAATGGGATGTACTGTTGATACTTAAAAAGGACTCTTATTATTTTTTTCAATTAGAAAGGAAATGCAATTTTGTGGTACTAAACAGGACAACTACAGGCTATTGAAAGTTCACCCCAATTTGATATTTGAATAGGTGAGCGTCTTGGCCATGCACCTGCCTTTTATTCAGACGACCTCTGTCTTTTTCTAGTCTCTCACGTACTTATTCTACTATAACCTTCTATCCCTTCTCTTTTGAAAGTTTGTATTTGACAACACCCGGTACGATTTAAGTTTCACTCCTGAGAACAAGGGAAAAGCAAACTCCTCACAATGGCTATGCACACAAAGCTACAGAGTGTCTGTAATACTGAGGGTGAGAGGGGGGGTGGGGGTGGTGGTTAGCAGCCAGAAGGACACATATCCTTCTCAGCACTCACACAGCGCATGCAATGATGGAAGTCCTTTCCAATCTCCAATTAAATAGCTTGTATTTAATATAATTTCTTTCTGGTTATAAAAGGGTCTTGCGCAAAAACACAAACCTATGTATTATAGCTGCCAGTCCCAGTGAATTAGCATGTGGACGTTTCACTGGCTCCTCTCTCCATGTTGTGTTTGGTTGCTAAGGAGGGCCAGGGGCGCCTGGGGATGGGCTGCTGAACCCAGAGGGAAAGCAGAAGGCAGATCCCAAGGAGGAGACCACTCCCCCTTCCAACGAAGCCCAAAAACCCAAGGTACGGCAAAGCCCTCGCTTTCTCTCTCCGTTCTGCTTTTTTCTTGATTTAATTTGAATCCACTAATGAAACGAGCGGATGTGATTGGCTCACGCTGCCACCAGCGCAGCAGGCAGTGCTGTTTTGTTTTCTTTTGCCATATTTAATGATTTGTTTAACATTTGCAGTTATTAATGTTTCCCTCGCTTTGTTTTTGCCCTCAGCTCTCTTCCTGTGTTGATGTTTTGCCAGCTCAAACTAAAAAGATAGGGGAATCAAACACGCAAACAAACACACACACACACCCCCAGACACACACAGAAATATCTTTCCATCCCAACACACCATACTGCTGACTTCTTATTTATCCCCCCAATGCTTCTCTCCCTCTCCAACACTCCTTCTGTTTCCCTCCCAATCCCCGATTTTTAGGGGGTGAATCCTTATCTCTGCTGATAATAATAGTAGAGGCTGTTGAATTATTGAAGGCAGTCAAAGCTGGCTGAAAGTGCCCCAGAGCTCCCTAAAGACATGATCGGTCTGAAACAAGGAGGGGAGAGAGAGCACAAAAAAACACACAAGTGCGCATGGTTTTGCTGACACGTACAATCTGTCGTTGGAATGTATATACCTGTTCAGTGTCCTGAAGCAGTTGTCAGCCTCTCCAGCGCTTCTTTGTCTCTCTGTTTAACTTGGTTTCTCCCTCTCTCTTTCTCTCTCTCGCTCTCTCTCTCTACCACTCTACTCCTCTCTTTTCCATTCTCTTCCCCCCATCTCTTTGCCTGACTCCTTCCCTCACTTTCTCTTCCTCGCTCCCTTCTTCCCTCCCGCCCTGCCTCCCCCTCTCAGCTCCAGGACGGCTACAGCAGCAGTCAGTGTGTGTCCCAGCCCACCACCCCCGGTGCCCTGCCCGTGCCCTCACCCCTGTCTCCTAGCCCTGCCAGCCTGTCCTCCTACCACGGGGACGACAGCGACAGCATCAGCAGCCCTGCTTGGCCCAAGACTCCCTCCAGCCCTGTAAGTTCCTCATGCTCCTCCCAGTTCTACTGCCCTCCATGTTCCCTCAGTCTAATACACAGTGAATGTGGTTACACCGTCAGGGCCATGGCTGAGCCGGGTGATAGACTGTAGCTTCCTTGTAGCCATGTTTTGTCATGCTCAGACATTGCTGGCTCAGCTGTGTGCAGAGTTTGGGGCCCTGTCTTAATGCCATGCAATGTAAGGTTGCTGTTGTGTTTTTTGTACTTTAGTAAGATGGCAGTGGATCTAATCCTAATGTTACAGCTTGCCCTTCGTACTGTCCCACATGAAGATGCAGTCAGATGATGGCAGGACAATGTCAGTAAGCCTATCTGACACACCTTGCCCTTCCTTCCTTCCATCCTTCCTTCCTTCCTTCCTTCCTTCCTTCCTTCATTCCTTCCTACAGAAGCCCAACTCCTCCACCATGACCAGCGAGCGAATCACGCGGCTGTTTGACATGGGCGGTGAGCCGGAGCGGCGTGGCTGGGTGGAGCGCTACCTGACCTTCATGGAGGAGAGGGGCACACCTGTCCCCCACCTGCCCGCTGTGGGCAAGAAGCCCTTGGACCTGTGCAGACTCTATCTGGCCGTCAGGGAGATCGGAGGCCTGGCTATGGTGAGGGAACAGAACGTTAGACCCTAGGCTCAGCAGGCTTCTGAACAAGCAGTTTAGGTGCTCACAGCACAGTGTCCTATCGCCTACCTATCTCCTACCTTCTATCTGGTCCTCAGGTGAACAAGAACAAGAAGTGGCGAGAGCTGAGCTCCAGCCTGAGCGTGGGCACATCCAGCAGCTCGGCCAGCTCTCTGAAGAAGCAGTACATCCAGTACCTGTTTGCCTACGAGTGCAAGGTGGAGCGAGGGGAGGAGCCCCTGGCCGACGCCAACGTTACCGGGGGAGACAACAGGAAGCAGGCCAAGGTGCAGCCGCCCTCACCTGGTAAGATGCCGTAAAGTCACCTTATGGTTACTAGTTACCCAGAATCCCTGTTTTGAAATGAGGTCAAGCAAGCAAGTCTGCTGGTTGGGTCAGCCTGAAAAGACATGCTTGATCTTCCTCGCCACCTATCCAACATCATTCTAAACCTGCAGTAGGAAAGGAACCAACCTGCTATTCTGTCGCTGGCTTTTAAGACAGGAAAGGTATTTCATGAAGATTCCAACCCATTCGTCTCCTTTCCTAGAGTCCGGGGGTAGGTTGAGAAAGCAACTGAACAACAAGTAGAGCTTACGTAAACAAACTCTATTCACACAAACACACACATACCCACACCCTCCTCGGATACCCTCCATAGCAATTATCAAGCTCTGATGATATTATCACTTGAGTGTATTTAAATACAGTTACAGCCTGATTTGATTACGATGTCACGAAGGCTAAGTAATATCATTGCAGACGATGCCGTTTATGCTATTTATATTGCAACTTTCTGCGAGATGGATGTCTCGTTAGGTGTGTGCGTGTGTGTTTTAGCACAATCACGGCAGGCGACTGAGGAGAACGAGGCATGGATGTTGCGCCTCTAATTTGGAGCTGAGATGAGAAGAATGACCCTGCCTTTTAAATAGAACAGTCCCACTTCACCTGGTGAGGCTCTGCTCTGATTGGTTTCCCCAAGGGGTGGAAGGAGCGTCTGCCTTCGACACATACACACACAAACACAAACTCACACCGGCACATACACACAGTCGCAGACATAATAGCCTACACACCTAAGCACAAACTCAATTACAAACACAGACGCACACAAACAGGTGCACGTACACCCACTGTTTTATGCACATTTTTTATGCACATTTATGCAAATAAATAAATATTGTACATGCCCATAAGCACACACTGGCTCACCCCACAGCACACATCTCTGTATGCATATTTCTGCATGTGAGTATATGACTTTAGCCTCATGATGGGGGACATCATTGACTCATAAGAGTGTTTATCTTCATTTTGAGGTTCTCTTTCCAGAATCTCATTTTCACTTCTCCCCTGTTGGGTTTAGAAAACCTCTGAGTTACCAATACACTGAAATATCATTTCAACTCATAGAAGGTTCCAGCGCCCGTGTCAAGAGAACGGAAATATTGAAAATAAATAAGCACAATTGGGAGAGATCGGTCAATAAAATGGAAAATCTCTTCTCGGAGGCTGTTAGGTGTGGCAGGCTGGCATTGTATTTTTAACGTCCATCTGTCTATTTCCATCAGTCCATCCATCCATCCCTCGCTCCTCGTGGGCTGGCCTCCATGCTGCTTCTCTGCCCCACTGACTCCATCTATATATACCNNNCCCCCCCCCCCCCCCCCCCCCCCCCCCCAACCCCCGAGTGTGATTAATGAGGGGCGGAAACTGGAGTGTAAACAAACATAACCTCCGGTCAACTTTCATTCACAAACACGTCAGGGAGGCCGAGTTGTTTTGTTTTTTCGTCTTTCTCGTCTAGTCCTGGATTATGTCACCGGCTGACACAGACGCAAGTTGGCCTGCGCGCCGACACACATACACACAAACAGGCGTGCACACGCACACGGTAAACTTAAAACACCGCTCTCAAGCCTTTTGCTCTAGTGCTCACTTACTCTCTCTGTCATGCTCTCCTCTCTGTCTGTAAATGTAAAGTGGGGGCAACTGAGTTCATGTTGTTTAAGTAACGACCCCTCAAACCGGCCTCTCTTAGCGCTCTGAGTCTGGCTGCCAGTGGTGTGTGACAGAAAGCAGTGCTCTTACCCGTCCGGTTACCCCTCCACATTCCCACCACTTCACGTGTGTGTATGTGCGTAGACGTGCGTGCAAGTGTGCACTTATGTGTGTGTGTACATGTGTGTAGCTTATGGCAATGGAGCTGAGGGGAAATCCTAAAAGAGGAGAATCCCAAACAATCGCTCTCCACCCAATTTGCCCTCTCTCTCCTCCCCTCTCTCCATTGCTCCTTCTTTGCCTCCGTACCGAACCTCATATCACCTCTTATTCGCTCTCGCATTCCCCTGCTTCCCTTGCCTCGTCGAGGTACTAGCATGGGTTTTGTTAAATTATTCAGATTTATTATGAATTTTTTAAACATTCTCTTTCCCTCCCTGTGGAAACATGCAGTGCAGAGAAAGGCTGTGTAGCCTGTATTAGACCACAGCCTTCTCTACACTAAACGCTCATTAGGCTACACAGTCTCTCTCGATCTTCTAGAACAATCCATGTTTTCCTTCAAGCTTCACACGGTTCAGTTTCCCCCCTTCTTTTTTCCCATGTCGCTTTGTAAGGGTTCTTTGAGTCTAGCATGTATTTCTTTTCTGTCGTAACAGATATTTATTTGATACTTTTATATCGTTGAACTGCTAGAAATGGGAAAGGTTGTTTAACATCTTAGAAATGTAACCCCAATTTGTTGGCAGCCGCTGTGCAGGATGTAGGAACACCTCAGGTCTATGGCACACCCATCCTTTCGGACCTTGTGTGGTCCTGCGCTCTGCTTGTGTATTGTTAAATAGAACATAGGATTTTTGTGAGCACATACACACACACACACACTTACACTCATGCTTCAAATAAAGCTTTGCCCTCCAGCATAGCCCTCTATACGAACCCTTAACCGAGTTCATGGTGCTAAAGAAAGAAAATAACCAGCAAAATAGTTTTCAAAAAGCTGCCAAGTAAAGCTCCATGCTGAGGCTGCTCTCCAGTGAGATATTCCCTCAGAGAAACCCTCTCCTCATCCTCTCACTTTTCCACTCGTCTGCCTCCTTCCTTCTCTCCGGCCTCCCCGTAGCAGTCCCTCTGTTCCCTCGTTCCCACAGACAAGAGACATGTGGGGGTGTTTTTGGTGTCTGTGTGAACATGTGTGCTGCGCGTGTTCCAGACCATCCGGTAGTCTGGATGTTCTGGGATGGAGCTACCCTAGATGTTTGACCTGGCTGTTTCAGCGGATCGCACTGTGACCTCATATCATGTTCTGCTACAACAAGTATGTCAACGTACAGGAGTCATGTCCAGGAGAATTGCCCAGGTTTGGTTTATTACAGTAGGATTAGGAGGTCCACAAAGGGAAAATGTGTTGCTCATTGATATGGTTATGATAACCATCTTTCTGTCTCTCGCTCTCTCAGCAAACTCAGGCTCCCTCCAGGGCCCCCAGACCCCCCAGTCATCAGGCAGCAGTTCCATGGCGGAGGCAGCAGGGGACCTGAAGCCCCCCACCCCTGCAACCACACCCCAAGGACATATCACCCCTGTGCCAACTAACAGGTCATCTATGTGTGTGTATGTGTGTGTGTGTGTGTATCTGTGGGGGTCTGAAGTCATGTTGATCTCAGCTTTTCCAACAAAACTGCCCCTGCCCTCCAGCATCTCTTTCTCTCAAAATGTCATTTCCCTTTTATTTCCTCTATCTCTCCAGGAACAGTGTTGTCAGTGTGCAGGACCCCTTCTCTGAGGTCAGCGACCCAGCCTTCCAGAAGCGCAACTCTGTGCCCCCTGGTGGAGGAGGCCCATACCAGCAGGGCGTCAACATGCCTGACATGATGTTGAGGATGCAGTACGATGCCAAGGACCCCTTTGCTGGCATGAGGAAGAGTGAGTGACCACAACCCCTGCCACTCTCCAGCCAGAACACCCATCTAGCAGCTGTGGACAAGACAATAAACACACTCTAATTTGCATTACTAAATTCAAATCCAGGCCTATTCCATTCCAATGCACTCCAATAAACACATGAAATCAGCTCCTAAAACAGATTCTCAGACAAGCTAAATGGAGCCTCCACCCAGAGCGTTCGGCTGTCCGTCGGACGCTCCCTCTCCGACGGCCCGGCTTCGTTGTGCGTCCGGTCACGTTGCGTCTCCCAATGTGGACCAGATGTCCGTGTTTTACAGTGGTGGCATGGGACCTCAAGGGTGTTTGTCACGGCACACTTGCTTTTACGAGTCCCTCTCATGCTGTTGTGGCACAGCCTCTTGTTTGCAACACTGCAACATTTTTCGACGACCAAAAAAACCCCCTCCTTTCTCCTAGTGTCTCATCTGAGTCGTACAGGATGGTTTTGATATTGAAATATTGAATGGGTTGTGAATATTAAGATATGTTCTGCCAAATGTGGTGAAGTGAAGAGACACAATAGGTTAACAGCAATCAGACATAACGTAAGAAGACAGGCTTAATATCAAAGGAGGATAGGGTACTAGTGCCCCCTGGTGGCTGCACTTGAGTTTATGGCTCTCACGATGGCTTGAGTACGTATCATGATGATTTTTCAGTTTTTCATATTTTGATTGTATATTCCTTCAAGAGTCTTTGTATTCACACGGCTCTCTCTCTCTCCCTCCTCAGTGGCAGGGGGCGAGCCCTACATGGCAAGCCAGATGCCTGGTGGTGGCATGCAGGAGATATACGGCAGGCCTTCATCAGGGATGGGCATGGGCCAGTGCTCCCAGTACCCCTATGGACCAGGCTATGACAGGAGGTGGGCACACAGGGCATATCAGCAGTATATTGCTCTCACATCTGTATTTATTTAATCGCAAAAAAAACATTGACATCATTTCCTGCTTCAAACAATGTTACCTGTTTAGCAATGTTACCTACTTAGCAATACGATGTCCTTAGCAATGTTACGGAGTTAGTATTATTACCTGGTACAAGCGATTTTTACTGGTTAGCAAATATATCTGGTACAACTGTTATTACTTAGTCTTATATTACGTGGTACTTGCAATATTACCTGGTACAATGAAAATGACCTTGTTCTTCTGTGTCTGTCCCTGATGTTTTGCCTGTTGTGTCCTCCAGACCAGACCATGTCATGGGAATGGAGGGAAGCATGGGTCCGCCGGGGGGTCAGAGCAACATGGGACCCTCCAATAGCGAGGGCAGCATGTACTCCTCCAGTAGATACCCCGCCCAGCAGAGGTGAGTGACTGTGTCTCACACCACACTGACCCTTTTCACAACATGACACTTGCCGCCCAGTCCCTGACTCCCTGTCTCCTCCGCAGACATGATGGATACGGGCAGCAGTACCCAGGCATGCCCTATGGGATGCACCCCTCTGGAATGTACCCCCAGCAACAGGTGAGCGGTGGGCCAGTAGGGGCAGAAATCGAGGATTTGATTGGATGGAATGGAACATATGTACACATAGATAATCATGTGGGCAGGGTATAGCTTAGTGGTAGAGGTACAAATCAATGGGTTGCCAGTTCAGTCCGCCCTAAATGTCAATTTGGGTAGTAGGTTCTGCTATGTGAAACCAGTGTTATGATGCAGAGGTTTGGGGTTAAGTAAATTATGCTGTTTAGATTTGTGGTTGCCACAATGTTATGATATGATGTTATTATAGCTGTGTCTCTGGATGTCTCCCTAGGGCTACAAGCGCCCCATGGAAGGGATGTACGGAGGCCCACCAGGAAAGAGACATGAAGGGGAGATGTATGCCATGCAGTATGCCAACCAGCAGCCTGACATGTATGCTCAGTACAGCTCTGGCTACTCGGGTCCTGAGCGCAGACCCATGCAGAGTCAGTTCCCTTACCCATACCCTCGAGACCGCCTGCAGGGGCCCCCAGGCCAGCACCCCCAGCATGCCATGATGAGCGGAGGAGCTCCTAACAATGTGGGAGATGGCCCCCAGCCAAACATGTGGCCGTCCAGAACAGACATGGGCTACCCCTACCCCAACCGACAGGGGGGGCCATCCCAGATGACCCCCTACGGGTCCATGGCTCGAGGGGAGGACATGGAGGGTAGGATGGGGCAGGAGAGTCAGTGGCACCGCCAGTCTGCTTACATGTCCTCCTCAGGTGGGATGCCACCCATGTCCTCTCGCCAGCCCCCGTCACCCTATCAGACATCCCCGTCTATGGCCAATCACCTCCCCCGAGCCCCCAGTCCAGGGGCATTCCAACGCTCCATGGAGGCACGGATGTCCCCCAGCAAAGCAGCCTTTATGTCCTCGATGAAGATGCCCAAGCCAGGGATGCCAGGCTCACAGGGGAATGGCCACATGGGTCAGATCCCTCCAAACCTCCGCAGAGACCTTAACTACCCCTTGGGGTCTGTGGAGTCCACCATGCCCCTACTCAAGCCACGGCGCAAGATCACCTCTAAGGACACTGGTAAGACAAGAAACTATCTGTTTGCTGTAACATTTTGTTAAAAACGTATTACTGTTACTTTGGTTGGTCTAATACACTTAAAATGTCAGAAGTCTGTGGTATTTAAACGTTCTTTTTCATGACTGACCTTCTATCAGTGCAACCGGCAGTGAATGTCTGTTCGCCTGATACGATGATCTTCTCTTCTTTGCCCAGGTACCCCTGAGGCCTGGCGAGTAATGATGTCACTCAAGTCAGGCCTATTGGCTGAGAGCACATGGGCCCTGGACACCATCAACATCCTGCTGTATGATGACAGCACTGTGGCCTCCTTCAACCTCTCACAGGTAACTTTAAGTTCAGGTTTCCCTCGAGGAGCAATCAGTTCATCTCCTGCCAATACAGGACTAAAACTGGGCTCGCTGTAACCAATACATATACAACAGCATTCTCAAGCTGAAATATTGCCCCTCTGGCTCTGACCATTGATGTAAAAGGAATGATTTGGGCAAGAATTAGCTGATGGCTGCCAGACATGGTACTTCATGTTGTTTTCTTCCTCCAGCTGCCAGGATTCCTGGAGCTCATCGTGGAATATTTCAGACGCTGTCTGATTGAGATGTTTGGGATCCTGGAGGAGTACGAGGTGGGCACCGTGGGTCAGAAGACCCTCCTGGGCCCTGCCACTGAGCAAGGGGAGGAGCCAACCTCTGACATGGAAACAGATAATGACAGCCAATCAGAGGCTGTGGTCGTGCAGGAGGCGGAGCCAACAGAGGAACGTCCCGCTGTGGTTGTAGATGAAGCCCTGTCCGTTGTCCCAGAGCTTGTCCCTACTGAAACGAAGGAGGTATCAGACCCTGAGGTAAAAGTGAAGAAAGAAGAGGAGAATGAGGAGGAAGTGGAGAAAGAGAAAGGAGAGGGAGGGAGTGAAAAGGGGGAGGAGGCAAAGGAAGACTCTCTTGAGCAATCTGAGTCAGAACTGGAGCCAAGGCCTAAGCAGGCCAGCAAGTATGACAAGATGCCGATCAAGATCCTTCAGAAAGACCAACTATTTGAGGATCTGTCTGAGCAGCTGGGTCATGTGACAGAGTTCAGCAGTGGACTTCTCCACTGGCAAGCCGGTGGAGGAGACTCCACTGCCCACATCCAGACGCATTTTGAGCCTAGGGGTGAACAGCCAATCAAATCCCAGGAAGAGTCTGCTAAAGAGACCGTGCCGAAAGAGCAGAAAAACGAGTCAGCGTCAGAAGGAGAGAAGCAGAAAGAGAGAGTCATCACAGCCACTATCGATGACGTACTCTGTGCCCGACTCGGGGTTCTCTCTGAGGGTCACCCCACCCACTCCTCGCCTATCTACCCCTTCAGACTGCTTCCAGACGGTGGTCTGGACCGCATCACCCTCCTGGAGGATGAGCCCCGCTGCCTAGATGAGACCCCTCTCTCCACCTCCCAGCCCTGGCAGGATTCCCTGGCCAAACGCTGCCTCTGTATCTCCAACATCGTCCGCAGTCTCTCTTTCATCCCTGGCAACGACTCGGACATGTCCCGACATCCCAACCTGGTTCTTATTCTGGGGAAGCTCCTCCTGCTGCACCACCAGCATCCTGAGAGGAAGAGGGCACCACCTAGCTACCAGAGAGAGGAACTGCAGGAGCAGGGATTAGCATTTAGCAAGGATGAGTGGTGGTGGGACTGTCTGTCCCTGCTCAGGGAGAACACCATGGTAACTCTGGCCAACATCTCTGGCCAGTTG
Source organism: Plecoglossus altivelis (assembly GCA_036571765.1). Classification (NCBI taxonomy): domain Eukaryota; kingdom Metazoa; phylum Chordata; class Actinopteri; order Osmeriformes; family Plecoglossidae; genus Plecoglossus; species Plecoglossus altivelis. The sequence goes on along the minus strand of BROE01000009.1, from coordinate 14,897,897 downwards.
GACCTATCAGTTTACCCAGAAAGCATCTGCATGCCAATTCTTGACGGTCTGCTGCACTGGATGGTGTGCCCCTCTGCTGAGGCCCAGGACCCTTTCCCCTCTGCGGCACCCCACTCTCCTCTGAACCCCCAGAGACTGGTGCTGGAGTGTCTGTGCAAGCTGAGCATCCAGGACGCCAACGTGGACCTGCTGCTGGCCACGCCGCCCTTCAGCCGCCAGGAGAAGCTGTTTGCCACGCTGGTGCGCTACGTGGGCCAGAGGAAGAACCAGGTGTACCGTGAGATGGCGGTGGCCGTCCTCTCCAACCTGGCGCAAGGCGAAGCGATGGCGGCGCGGGCCATCGCCGTGCAGAAGAGCAGCGTGAGTAACCTGGTGGGGTTCCTGGAGGACGGGGTCAGCGGAGCTCAGTACCAGCACAACCCTCACAGCCTGCTACACATGGGACACCGACCTGTGGAGCCGCCCAGCGTCAACATGATGTGCAGGGCTGCCAAGGCTCTGCTGGCCATGGCCAAGGTGGAGGAGAACAAGTCAGAGTTTGTGCTCTATGAAGGCAGGCTACTGGACATCTCAATCTCCTCTGTGCTCAACTGTAGCGTGGCAGCCATTATTTGCCAAGTACTCTTTCAGTTTGGAAAATTATGACAGGAGGAGAGGCCGGACTTGTGTTGATGGACGCTGAGAACGACAATTTCATTCTGTGGTTTTATATTTTTTATTTAAGTGAAACGGAAGGAAAAGGTTTGTTTTTATATCATATGAATATATACAAATACAAATATCTATATATATATGTATAGCTCCTGGGCCTCATTTACACTTTGGTTTTGTGATTTGAGAAATGATTTTAATACAGATATTTAATACCTGCTGTCGTTGAAATGTTTGATTGAAGACTTCTTTGCTGTTTTGTTTGTTGTAATTTGCTTCACCAAAGCTGTTGCCGGATTTTGGTGCTGATTCTTTTGATTTCGTTTTCTCTTACAAAAAGGTTTTTTAGATTTATAATCACATATGATATTATCCTGTGTGTTGAGGTCGGTTAAGGAGGGCAAATGTATTTAATTGTGAAGCGTTGTACAGTAGGTAGAACTTTTCTCGACACGTGTTCTGGAAAAAGATTTTTACACAGAAATGTAAATGTTTCCATTGCTGGAAAAATAAATATGTGCAATAGGACTAGTGCAAGTTGTCCCTTAGAGAGCAACTAAAATATGTGAACCTTTTGAAACACATGCAATGTGTGCTTTTGACCATGGGTAGGCAGTGTTGCCAAACATCAGCCAAGCAGTCCATCACAATACGACTCACTTCGATGTTAATATCTTTCCTAGTCACTACCTGTGGGTCAACATTTACAAAAAATCCTGTTTCTTAAGCACTTGCATTATGTTTGTCTTCTTTCCTTTTTTTAACTCAAGTCACCACTGTGTAAATAGACTGTTGTATATCGGGCACACCTGATTCTTTCACAATCAAAAGTAGTGGCACTACAAAAAAAGATGAAACTTCTGATTGATATGGCAAATGCTTTTATTATTGGTAAGATTGGTTATTGTTATTATATGTATTTTATTATTGGAGTCAATATTTGGAAATGGAGGATGTATAGGTATCTGTATGTACGAAGTTCCTGTATGCATTGTATTATAGCTTAAAGCTGATCAAAACAATCGCTTTGGTAAATCCCATGTGGAGGTGTCAGGATCAGGGGTCGGAGCTGAGGTCACATAGGAATTGTGGACGTATTTCCTTTCTACTATGTCCTCCGTTATTGTAAATGGGCATATTTTTGAGCCGAGGCGATGTAGTTCAAAAATAAAAAGACACACCACATCCACATGGTCTATGGTTCATTGTGAAATCTGCCTTTCCTCCTCTCATCCCATTATTTGTCCCAGTTTTATTTTCCTTTGTCCCAAATAAATGTACGTCGGACATTGTGAAGCACCAGGAGAGTTGTATTGTGTCCGGACAATCTTAGGGTAATAAAGCAAAGTAAAAAAAAAAAAAAAGCAACTTTTATTTTTGGTTTGTCAGTCCACAGAAAGTGCATCATAGGTAGCAATTGTTACCGTGTGGACGGGTTAACTCAATGGAATAGCATTTGATTGCAGATCACGAAGTCATACGTTTGAATCCCTCTCTGGATAAAAGCTTCACTATGGATAAAAGTGTTTGTTAAATGAATGCATATTTTAAGTATCACTACCACTTCAGCTGATTTCTAAAGCATATAGCTTTGTAACTGAAAAGTTTCAAAGCTACCCTTCGAACCTATGGTGACCCTGCAGTTGGGTACAGTTCTCCTTAGCTGAACTATCTCAAGCTCAGTCAAACAGCCACGCTGTTGGGAAACCAAGGAATCCTACATTTCCAACTACATTATGAGACACGTGCCATGCGACTTGTTTATCTGTCTGCAATCATAATTTCCCTACATGTGTTAAATATATGAACTTGAATTTAAGTAGAATAAGGACAATACCTCCAGTATTGTTACCAGCTTGATTATAAAGTGAGGTCAATCAAGGGTTAGTGCACTTTGGAGTCCCTACTCCTGATAGTGCCCTTCATTCTCTTGTATCTTCCTGGTGTCTGTGTAGTTAAAACCTCCCAACGTCAGTCTCTCTCTATTTGCTCACAGAATCAAACCCCTTTGTTCCCTGCGTTTTCGGTTCCTTTTCGACTGACAGATAATGCTCTCTCATGCCGTGCCAGACAAAGTTGGCCGAACTCTCAAAGTAAAGTCTATTTTAAAGTGCCTTAATAATAGCATTCCAGATCCTATGGTTGGCAAAACACAGTCCCATTAGAGACTTGATTTAGGTAGGATTGGGAATGTTGCTTCTACTTATTCTGTGGAGTAATAGAATGTGCACTTGCCTGATTCCCTCCAAAACAGCACTGAATTACTCACACTTCCAAACCGCTCTAAAGTGCAGTTGCTCATCCATTTTTTAAACAGCTGTGCTGCCAGATTACAGATGAGCGAGGGATTGCTACATCTGACAGGAAAGGAATGATTCAGCGAGGGTTACTTGTAACATGCTGCACTGACTTACTCTAGATTGTACCATTTAAATGTGTGTGGGGGTTGTAGTTGGGCTGTAGAGCCCACACTTTTGCCACGCATTAGGATGATTGGAGGATCAGTAACTTTGACTTTGAGCCCACCACAGAAGAGGGCTTCCCACACACTGCTGCCTGTGAGGGGCTGAGTGAGGGGCTGAGTCATGGTGCTGACAGGCACCAGGCAGCAGGCTAGTTGCCCCAGAGCTGAATGGCTGGACATCCTCTGGCCCCCTCATGCCTCTCACCACAGTGCTGTATGTGGGTGACTGGCCGTCAGCACCACAGTACACAGACAGTTTGTTGTAATTCTACTGTATTTCATGCCCAATGTCTAAGCACATCTTAGATCCGAATCATAAAACATCTAAGGATTGGCCAATATCTTGGTTTTAGACTCTTGCTTGACCACCATCCTGTTCTCTTGAATAGGGACCTTAACAACATCTCTATGATCATATTATTAAGAATAAAGACATGGATATCATATATCCATGCAATAAAATAAAGAAAACTACTTTCACGTGTAAAACATTCTTCTGTGTGTCTAGGAATTAGTTAATAAATTTCGGTTAAGGGTAAAAAAAATTTAAATCACCCATATCTTTCGTTAGATTATAGCATAATTGAAGGTGCTTGCAACCACTTTACATCCGCAAACCTTATTATGTTTTCATTACTTAGTCTTTACACAGGAAGTGTATGGCATCAAAAATAATTTGAAATGATTTCCTGTTTGTCTTGACACAGCCTAAAATAACATAGAAACTGGTTGGCTGAGGACCCAAGTCATCATGCCTGCTTTCCACGTTGGTCATGAGTATTTTACATCAGCGTTGACAAAGCAGATCCGTTTCTTAAGTTAATGTCACATGAGCTACAATAATAGCAAAATAAAAAAGTTTCAGTTTTCTTTCTTGAAAGTACTTGAGAGAATGCATTGTTCTATGAAGACCGCGAGTGTTCTATACGCGGTCTTGGGCAGAGCACTGAACGAGAAGTAAATGGTGCCACAGGAAGTCTATTTAGACATGATCACATATTTTGAGATAGGGAGCGTTTTATTTGTAGGTTTGTAGATTGTGAGAGGGGGGGCAACTGACAGGTCGTCAATACGTCATTGCCATGACCAAAGCTTGCAACTCATGCATTTGCATAGGGTCAAAGACGGACAGACTGGTATGTGGGCATATCATACCCATACCCACATAATCTAAATGTTAAATGCCGATGAGAAGAGCCTGATTGCGTCAATTTAAAAGGAAATGTTATTTACTGTCGCACGGAATGAGAGCATTTTTTTTTAATTCGTAATTTATGTAATCAATTCTTTTTTTCAACCGAAGACTAAGTGAGATGTTGAAATTAAGTTGCAGATGGTAATAGGAGAAGGGGTGGAGCTCGGTTATGATAAGAGAGCTTTGGTTTGGCTGCTCCAAGTGTTGACGTTGTAGTTGCAACGAGCATGGCAATGTGAAGGTGGCACCCGTGTGACTGCATCTGAGCACTGTGGGGTATCTAGCTATGTTTCAGCAGCCTGTTTTTTTTGTCTGAGAACGTGTCTGAATGAACGGGATATTTCAAGATATTTGCCTTCTACTTCACCAAAGCATCTTTCATTTGTATTTTCGTGTTGCGCGCGAGGCAGTCCAGCGTGAGTGTTCACGACAACAGCAGGACTGGCAGGAAGGATGAAGCTTCTATAAAAATCCTATCGCGCAATTTGGTGTAATTGTTCCTTTTTATCGTAACATTTTTTTGTACATGCGTGGACTATTTCACCGCAGCCAACATTACGGATTTTGTTACGCTTGAACTTCTGAGTAAAATGGTCATCTTGTTTTTGACCTCAACTCGCAATAATCCCGGTAACGAGAGGAATACGTGCCGACTGCCGACGTCTATCTGGGTGAGCACGGTTCCGGAGAGAGCGTGTGGAGGGGAATGTTGGTGGTGGAAGGAATATCTGTCATCACTGACTGTTCAAGCTAGGCTAGCTAGTTTCCCTAAATAATGACGTTAGCTCATATCAGCTATTCTAGCTATCTGCCTTGTTGTACGATAAGAGTGCTTTTTTTGTTCTTCACTTTTGCTGTATAAGGGGTTGCTGTAGCTACGGTACTGGCTAGCGTCATACTAGTAGTCTACAGACTACGAAAGGAAAGTAGCTAGCTAGATAGTCACTTCTTCAGCTCATTTGTTGCTGGCTTCAGTTCTTAGTAGACAACCTAGCATGCTAGCTATCTAGCTTGTCTAACTACATTTACGTAGCAAATGGTTGGGCGCAAGAACACAGTCGCTTGCCAACTTGATTATGTCAGGGATGAGTCAACCTTAACCAAGAAAACAAAAAGAAAACACAATAAGAAAGTTGTTTGCCATAAATGTGTCACCACACTTCTTGAGAAATGTCACGACAGTTTAGTTAATTTAGCAAGTTAGGTTACTAGTACAGTGCAGTTGTACAACAGTTTGTCGATGTAGCAAGTTGTTGGCAAACTAATTGCTGGTTTAAGCGTGAGAGAGACAGCGAGAAAGATCATCTTGACCGCTCGCTCATCTTGGAAAAACGGAGCCTAGCTATGGAGAAGTGTTTGCTGGTTCATGACAGCTGTCAGAATCCGGCACAAAAGTCAACTGAGATCATTAACGTTGCTTGTGGATAAGATTATTTAGCTAAAGCCGCAGTCGGAGAGGGGTTGAAATATGATCATCTAGCCTTACTGATTCAACCACTATCTGCTATCGATTTCATTACAGTGGCGCTGCTGCATCAACTTTTGGGGATATCACTAACCGTGACAATTGATGCATCTCGGGGTGTCTGAGTCTATGCGAGAGTGCGAGTACAGCCAGATAAGCACTCGCAGCTCGACCCCAATGGAGACACCTTTCAAGAAAAGTACTCCGAAGAGGAGAAAGTGGGAATCTTTTCCCGGTCGGAATAAGTTTTACTGCAATGGACGGATTATGATGGCCAGACAGACGGGGGTGTTCTACCTAACCCTCGTACTTATTCTGCTAACAAGTGGCCTCTTCTTCGCATTTGAGTAAGTATTCGTCAAGCTCACGTTCATACCAAGTCATTAGGATATAGCCCAACGTGTCACTGCTTAATGCTCATGATTTTTATCAGTGGCTTCCACACTAAGCTGTCAAAGCTCCCTAATTTATTTGCACTTACAAACATATTTCCTGTGAGATTTCCAGAGCAAGCCATTCAAATGTGTGTTGATGGATGTGTATATGGTTGGATTAACACTATAGCTATCCCCTTCTTAATATTCGTTCTAAAGCTGCAGCTCAGTTGTAATCCTGTTATACTGCTCCGGTCTAGCCAGTTAACCAAAACCCTTGCAACACATTGCTGAGAGAGTGACCTCTGACCTTTGCCCTGCTATCTTCAGAGATACTGACATAACCTATTGTCAATGGTTGTTCTGAGAGGTCAGCAATGCTACAAAAGCAGTATTGCTTAAAATATGGCAAACCAATAACTTTGGAACAAGACAATCTCCTGGCTAAATAAAGATGAAAGTGAAAAGTTGGCTTGTGCATCTTGTAAACTTGCACATCAAACAAATGCACACCTGGAGGATGCCAGGTGTTTCCTGATGATACCCCTCCTCTAGAGTTTAATTTCCTGCAGCCTGCCCAGCTAGTGGCCCCATGGCCTGGTGGCTCATCCTCCGTGTGTTTTGACTCCGGTGGACAGGTCACAGGATCATGGGACCACCACAGAGTCTGCAAAGCTCTGTCCTGGCTGCTCTCTCTGCGCTCTCTCCTGAGGCTAGCAGTCCTCAGGTGTCCTCACATCTCCCTTTACTTCCACTCACAGCTAAAGAGCTGGAGACTTGATCTGACAGGGAAATGGTCTGCAGGACCACTAATTGGCTTTTGTTGTAATTTAATGTCATGTGTTTTGATTGGATGTGTTTTTGTTTTTTAACTAGATATAAACGATTTATTGTTTTCAGCATCATTCTTATCCTTTTGTTGCAATGTTAATACCACTTTTACATTTCCCCCCTTCAGATAATATCCATCAGTATCAAGACGTAAAATAATTTTTTTTCAAGATATGTGATGCTGTAGTGTTTGCTGTACTATTACATACAGTGCTCTTTTGTACGAAAAAAAAAAAAAAAAGCCAATCACCGTCTTAACACCTCTTCAAAGCCTTAGTTTGATGAACCCATTTTATCCACTGTGGAGTGTTTTCCGTTTTTGCATGGAAATGTATGTTACAAAAAGGGTTGAGATCAGAAGGGTGTGAGACGGGAGCCTGACACTAAGTAGCGAGCGAGGCAAATATCCTCATCCTTTATTTCTCCCCCCATTCCTCATCTGAGAGATGCTCAGCTATGCATGCACGGTAAGCCCTCTTACCAAACATGTTCAACTCTGCTCTGTTTATTATTCCATTGGTTTCTTTCCAAGAAGCCCATGTGTGCTGTTGTTGCACATGTTGCCCCCCCCCCTCACCACACAAACACACACAGTTTTGTATTTGAAGCTTAGTTTAAAGGCCAGATGTTGTTTTTCTATGTTCTATCAAAAGTATTAGTTATTGGCCTTGGACATGAACTTGGTAATGTAAAGGAAAACCGTAGAATGATGCCTCATCTAACTTAACCTAGTGTCTATGACACTTCAGGAATGAATAGACCAGCTTTGTGTGTGTGTACGTGTGTCAGTGCGTGTCCCTGTGTGGACGTATCGAATGGGCCCTTTGTTAAACCAGCTTTCAGGCAAAGAAATGTAGACAAAAGAAAAATAATCTGCAAGAATCTATAGAAAGTCTGTCAGAACATGTAGCCACACACCAGAGCACATAGAAACATCTTTAGATTCTGTGGAGACAAAAATGGAACTGGTAGAATGTGCTGCTGTTGGACATCCTTGGAACAGTTCGATGGAGATCTCCATGGCCTGTTGTGTTCTTGTCATGTTTAAGATCTTGAGATTGTAGGCTAGGTATTTTTTACACTTACTACCAGACTTATGCACTGGACTCTATCCTGTTTGTGTGTCCATATTTATCTGTCTTCATCTCTCTCTCTCTCTATATTAGGACATATTCCTGTTAGGAATGTACCCACGTCTATTTACGATGTGATGCCGTCACATCAGTAAGCAGGCAGACTGGGCCTAGACATGGAATTGAGTTAAAACATGCAGACGTTCAGAGTGGTCTGGGCCTGCTAGACCATTATTGTGTTCAACTCCCCTGCACTCAACTCTACAGGAATGAGGATGTTGATTGATCAAGGTGTGGTCGAGGGTCATTCATGTTCTATGGGGTCTGGGAGACGATGGCCAGACAGTGCCAAGCTGCATCTTGGCACACACACAAACACTTATTTATTCATTTTCTATATTCATTCCCTCTTTTGCATCATTATCCCCATCTAGCTGGTAGCAGCTGTGTCTTGGAGGACATATTCAGTGAGTGTGTGCCTAGCTGGCTGGCTGGCTGGCTAGAGGACCTTCATAAACCTCTTTAAGCAAGTGATTAGGATCGACTAAAAGCTCAGCAGTTTTGCAAGTGAGTAAGCTTTACTGTGGCATAGGCAAGACTGCAGAGATTTAACCCAGCTTTTCTAGACAGCTAAAGATGATAATGAACACATAGACAATGCCAGAGAAAGAGAAAAGGGCAAAGGTTGGCTGGTCAAATCTGTTTCAAAACTAAACACCTACACTCCACTGGAACAACAGTGATAGGCTCATGACCTTGTCTACCCACACATCAGAAATAATGCCAATGCATGTTCATTTGTTTACCTTTCCCTTGCTCAGGCTGGTATATTGCACTGTCATTATGCAAATTACCCTTCTGAGCTTTTGACTAATTTAGCCAGTAGCCACCAACGTTTTGTCCTCATCAGCCTGTTTTCTTACCGTATGCCATTATGAGGCTAAATGAATAAGTGATAGCTACAGTGTTCTAAAGGTCAGTCAGTCATGTTTAAATAAGGTTTGTTTAATGGGATTTTAGATAAACCAATTAGAATCGTATGCTTCTATCTAGAAAAAGCCTAGTCAGTCAGTGCATCAACAGGCTCAGCCAAACTGGACTTATGTTCAGGACTGTCCATGACTGCTCTTCACAACCAGCCTGTCACCCATCTCCAGCCTTAGACAGCCAACCAGCCTGTCACCCATCTCCAGCCTTAGACAGCCAACCAGCCTGTCACCCATCTCCAGCCTTAGACTGCCAACCAGCTTGTCAGCCATTCCTCCCTTGCCTACCCATATTCCTGGCTGGGGTGTTTGTGTTTCATGTCCTGCTAGCAGAATATACCAGCAGAATATGCAAGCAACTTCAGTTCTGCCACATTTATTTTATTGTCCTGGGACTTGCAGAAAAAAATATTGTTGGTCCCAAGTACAACCAATATCAGAACACCACAGTCACCACTGTGTGACCTGGCAATCTGCCTCATGAGTCTTCATGCAATTAAATACAATAAGAAGGCAATTAAAGTACTCCTTGAATCTACAGTATGAAAGCTAATGAATGTCCCTAGCTTATGGACCAGCAATGTGTTTAATGTTCTCAGCCTTCGGTAATTAATGGACTTTTCAGTAATGGTCCTTATCTTCCTCTGAAGATAGACTCACTCTCTTAATCATTGTCATGTTGTCATGCAGTTTCAAGTTTTCTCTATGCGTCCACATTTTTATTCCGCTGTTGTCAGATATATCTGTGCGTGGTGTTAAGCCTTTACCTTTGTCTAGTGTGTGTTCTCTGTACTTGAACACAATCTGTTCTGAGGTTGACCGCTGAATGACAGAGCCAGCTTAAAGATGGCTCGCTCCGTGTTTGACACGCTTTTTTATAGTAGATTAGAGGGTATTGACTGGCCCTAAAACGTTTTACAGCATAGTTCACTGGTTCCAGAAGGACAGCAAGTGGGAACTTTGGTGGCATTAGGAGGTCACTGATGATGGGCTTAGCTGTGTGCATGCACTGCTGCATAACCAAGGCCAGCTCTGCATGATGAAAGGCCAGAGCTTATCTCTTTTGAGCTACAAGGTTAAAAAGGAAGAACGATCAAGACATAGAAGGTATATAAGAAGGTGTTACAGCTGTAGCCTGCTTTTGCTTCCTGCTGCTCTGAATGCTTTCTGGGTTAGTAACACGACTAGACTGGCCTTTTTTGGAACATGATTTAGGTAGGACCTTCTGCTTAGGATACCCCACAATGTTAGTACACAAACTCTCCTGGTTCGCTGTGGAATCAGATCAACAGGAAATACTCACACCTCAATACTTTTGTTAAGCGCACTTCTTCAAGCCAAACGCTCTTTGACTTTTAACCGACCTCCGTTTACTTTTCTATTACTAAAACTATTCCATCCTACAAAAATTGGTTTGATGTTGAACATCCATATTGGCTGCTCCCTGACAGCAGAGCTGGGTTTGATTTAGCATCTCTGACTTGTTGTGATGCCCTTTGACCTCCTGCTCAGGACCCTCATGCATTCACTGAACTCAAAGCCCTGTTTGGTTTAGCCTTCTTTAGCAGGAGGTCAAAGTTCATGTCTGTTTGTGTTGAATCTGTCATCACTTAACTGTGCATGTTACCGAGGGGGTGAGACCTAGCTGACGTTTCTTGATGGTTATTGAAACTCCGAGGGTCAAATGCTTTTCTTGTTAAACACGAAGGCTCATTTTGCTGTTCTATCGTACCCTAAAGGCTGATCTGGAGCAAAGTGGTTTGTTCTTGGCTGTGCTAGACTTCTCTGGAGCAGAGCTGTGAAGAGAGACCTCACCTCACATGATGGTACCAGACACTGAGGCCTCGGCAGTGAAAAGCAGGAAACAGTCCCAGCATGACATTTCCACTGGAGTTAAGATGTCAACATGGAGCCTAGACACCTTGTTTACATCCGGGATGCTGTATTGGAACTTTACAATTGGAAGCGATTGCAAACTCTGAAACCCAAATAAACTCACTCCCCATATGGTGTGCAGCAGTGGATAGCTGCACTGCCAGACTTGACAGGACTGCCTTCATCCAGATCCCAGGCGCTGGACTGTGGCGCAGACAACTTTAATGATGGTGACAATTACTGTTTAGCATAATAACATGTTTTTTTTGCCTTAGAGGAACATTTTCTAACTGCAGTAGAGCACTCATTTGTGCAGTCACATAATCTGGGCTGTGCAAGGAAAATCGAATATATGAAAAACAGCGATTTTGAATTGTTGTGCCTAAGCAGAATTAACTCTGGGCTTCACATATTACTTGGTTTCAGATTGAGCTACATATACCTTTCTCTTTTCATTTCAGTTGAACATGATCCAGGCTTAGTGTATAGTGTATTACATGTGTATTACATGAACATATAAGGTTTCCTTCCATTTCCACAATATAGGATAGCCCACTTTCTTGGTCCCCAGCGCAGTATCCTTGAATTCTAGTGGTCCACTCATACAGTGTGTGGACTGCTAGAGACACTGTTTTAATTCCCACTGCTTAGTGCTGTGTAAGGCTTCCAAAGGAATACCATAGCCGTACTATTGATTACATATAGTGTACTAGAGTTAGCTAACTCAGTGGTGGATTGTTTTCACATTTCATATAATGGTACATAATAGTGAGAAGAAACATACATCATGATAGTGTGAGGTAGTGAAATGTGGGAACGTACTCATGCAGAAAAATGGGAATCCTCCCATTCTCTCACATGTGAACCAAAGAAATTGGGGGCACTTTATATCCAGATTACGATTAGTCTATTGTTTACCATGTGGATTAGACCAATATAACTATAATTTCCACTAATCCCAGCAAGTTAAACCCTGCCTCAATCCTTTGTTCATTTGACAGGCCACAGTAATGAACACCACATTAAGATCAAATTCCCTGGCATTGCTAGCGGTGTTCATGTGGTCCAGTCTGATCAGGCTAATGTTTTATGGAACTAAGATATTTCAAATGAATGAGGCTTCATGGACCGAGGCTGAAACAGAAACATTCAAAGTTGGTTGGGCTGAACACTAGTGCTAGTATAGAAGGCCTTCAACTGTATAGCCTGTATAGGTGTGACTTCTCTCTTTAGATGCACAGCCTGTATAGGTGTCACTTCTCTCTTTAGATGCACAGCAGGCATAAACGTTGCTAGATGACATGTGAGGAACCATCCTCACAAAGGGAATCCTTACAAGCCTGTGATTGGCTAGAGAGTGTGAGGTCACAAAAGTAAAGGTTGACCAAGAATAATACTCACTTCAGTGGACCTTTGCTATTCTTTAATGAACATATCAAGGCCGCACCATTTCCTCTACTAACATATTTGGCCAAGTTGTCAAGTTTGTTTATTTTGATATTCATTGTTTTGATTTATTGGTAAAAGTTAGAACATTATCCCACGGTAGGACATTTCATTTGTATTCCCAGAGCGCTCTGGTATAGAAACGCTGTGTTGCTTCGAGACCTTGTCTCTCACTGATTCTTTTTTTTCATTACAAACTAAACGTAGAACTTTGTTTACATCAGACAATGAGTGTTGGGGATTACTGTTGATCTTATGTGAGCTATTCAGGGGATTGGAAAGTTTTCTCATTTTATCTTACTGTAAAGGCTCCAAACGTCTCATGTGGTGGGGTTGTAACCCAATTCTCTTCTCCTTTCCCCCCTCCCCATAAATAGAAAGAGTCCTAGAGATGGAAAACAGAGAAGGAGAGAAGAATTTTAAGACACAATAGAAGTTAGAAAAGGACACCCCACCCAAACCTCAAGCCAAACTGTATCCCATTGCTGTAATGACTTCCATCTTATTTTGCCACATTTTCTTTATCAAAGCTAACCGACTTGAGGGACCTTGTCTCCTTGATTCGATGGTTGAAACGGAAATTACTTTAATACATTTCATCATACAGCAATTTCCATCTTGGTTTAGTTTTGCTTGTTTATTTTGCCCTTCCATATGATTTCTTTTCAGTATTCATTCTAGTTGTTGTTTCCTTGAGAAAACCACAGTAATTCTGAAATGTACAATATCTGACAATGAATAGGTTCATCTCCATGGAAACAAATATCCTTGGAATTCTATCATTTGATTGAAATGCTGAGCTGAAGGAGAAGTGGGCCGAACTCAAATTGTACTGAACCTCATCGTTATCAACGCTAGCCTCCATGATTTTGGACAAGGGGGGAAAAAGCAATATGTTGCACCCCAGCAGTAGTGTCCATGAGCAGGGATCGACTGGTGCCAGTATGGAGGCTACAGTTGTTTGTGACTAGATGAGCAGGCTTGTATCGTCATTGATCCGTGCCTATGGGGAAGTGAAGGTCTGATGGATGTGACCGTGCCATCCCTAATGGCCTGTGCATGGAAGCCCTGTCTCTCTCCGTGATGCTGCCACTCCATCACATGCAGGGAAGGCTCCTCTTTATGTGGCAGGTGCTCCCCTCCAGGAAGAGGTCTGATGGAGATGGAGGATGCCTGCAGAAGAATGTGCTTTAAATACCTGGGCCAAGGAATCAGCTTTTTACAATAAGAAGTTCATGTTATGACACCTTGGATTATATTTAACTTTGGCAGACTGAATATCGGTTAAAAAAAAAAGAAAAAAAAAAGTATAGTGCAATGAGCAGAAGAGAATCAAATTAACTTAAAATAAAATGATGTCAGTGTTCCAGTAGCCTGTGTTATGTTTTGTTGTAAAAAACAAATAAATAGTGTGGTCCATGGACAGCCTCAGCATGGCCCTATGCCTAATGGTTGGGATGTTGAGTGGAGATGTCCTTCCTTGGACGCAACTGTTGGAGCATTACTGAAAGCATATGGTGGCTCAACCTGTCTCGTTTCTATGAATTATGGGAAGGCCTTGGAGCCTTCAGTGAACTGGAATTCTGTATTGAGCTACAAAATACAAGCATTTGAGGTTGGTTTTATGATATTCAGGATTCACGGTTTTCCTGGCCTATTACCTTTATAACACAGCAGTATCTATGAAGTTGTCATTGTACACTAACATGAATATCGACCAGTTCTGATAAATTTTCCTTTCATACAGTTTTATCGCAAAACCATACAGAATGCGAGCAGACACACATGTATTGTTCCCTCTCAAATCACTTCATGTTCTGCAGGCCTGATCGATTAATTCAGCAATACGAGGTGTGACCAATTAGACTGGCCTGATTGAATACACCCATGGAAACATCTTTTCGAAGAGATGGGTGGGTTTTTGTTTGTTTGAAGATACGAAATGGCTGTTTCAGTCTGCTATTTGAGACTAAGTGGGAACCACTAAACAGGCATCAAACGCTGAGCCTCAGGTGAACCTGTTCCCCTCTACGTATTTTGAGTCTTTGAGTTCAAATGCTTCTTTAAAGTATCTGAGAGACTTTGGTTTCTCTCTTACATCATCTGGGTTCTAGATGTAAATCCAGGCACCTGTCACCTCCCAAGGCTTTTCCACCCAGTTCTTTCAGGTGAGTCTAACTCATCTTGAAATCATATCACGTCATAAAATGGTCACGCCAAGTAAAGTAGTGTTAGGATTACGTTAATATGTTACCCAGGGAGGCTCGGATTAACGGTTTTAAATATTGAGGGCTCCAAGTCCACATACAGGACGTAAAGCAGAGCTGGTTCCTCAGTGATGCAGGGCTTTCATTGGAGCAGTGTCACAGCCAACTATCTCTTTGCGTAGGCTAAATGGACAGAAATGTGTTTTGCTCTGTCTTGTTATTTTCCCTTTGGCAGTCCAACCAAACAAGTTTAGCGAAAGAAAAGACATTCTCCTACCTCTTGAACACCAAACCGTGACTGAACAACCATATTTTTACCCTTGTCTGCTTTCTGCCTCTATTCTGAACTGCTGTTTTTACTTTACACATTGAAACATCCACTCATTGAATCCACATGAGCTGCATAGTCTATAATTCATATTGTGCAGATAAGACTAGTTCAAAACAAAAGCATAATTCTCAGTTAAAATAGCCCTACCAGGGGGAATACACATGTAGGGAGTGGGGACTGAATTATAATACTTGGCCTCTGCAGTAATCAAACTGGCCAAGCTTGTCTGCCAAATGAAGTCCTGGGTCAGTCCCGGCTGGGGGGATGGGGGTGGTGGTGGTGTGGGGGGGATATCAGGGAGATTGGCTGCTGAGCTCTAGGTCCACCCCCGCCTCAGGGATTTAGCCCTAGTAATGTATAATAACCCTGGAGCAGGCCTGTGGACAGTCTTCCCAGTGTTATCCATCCGTGAGGGGGACAGACCTGGTGCAGAAGAAGACGATCTGCACCAGGTCCACCACAGCCAAGGGTGATTGAAGGAGGACACTAGGGAACAGAAACCCATCCTGCTTGCCAGCCTTGCTTTGTACTGGTGAAGCTCACCACAGAGCCCTGCAGTAGATCACATGCAATCTTCCTGTTCTTCACAGATATTGATGACTGTAGTATTGGTCAGCCTTTTCAGTCAGGTTTAAGAGAGCCATGAGCAGGCTTGAGAACGACAGAGATGCTTGTGTTTGGTAGAGATGTGGCCCACTCTCTCCTCTGATTCACCACCCCCTGCTGATGTTCCAGACATCAGGACACAGGACATTGTCACCCACCTCCCATTCCTTTCTACGTTCCCCTCTCTAACAAGCCTCTCTCGCTTGCCGTGCTGTACTTGGTCGGTAACAAAGCAGGGTAGAACCATTCTACTCGTTTACAAAATGCTGCAGTAGATACAGATCAATGTTCCAACTGCCCAGGGCTGTGTTTGGCAGAGTCATTGTTATTCGTTTCAACATGAGGTGAATTAACCCAGTTTCGAGTGCACTATGTCACCACTATAGGAGATAAGATCAGAGATCTGTTTGGTTCATGGTGATTGTGTAACATCTAGTCTGTATGTAAGGACAGGTCACCTTTGGCTTTGTCCAGATTATCCTAAAGACCTTCGTATCCCTGTTTTCTCCCTGCACAGTGTAAGGCCAGATTTCTCACTATCCTGCGAGACCAGCGTTGACCCTGCCTTGCAAAACAGTCACTGGCGATCCTGGTATGAATACCCTCCCACAGGATGCTGTGATCCCAATTGCACCCGGCTGGCTTCAGCCCCTCAAGCGGGGGATGCATGCCAGCATTCCTGGCAGATGGATCCATCCGAATTCTTAGCTTATTTGATCACAATTCTCAGCCAAAATGTCTGTCATCATTTGTCTGTGAAAATGATACGTTCTCAATCAGAAAGTAGTATCTCAACTCTTTCAGAGTTGGGTTATCAAAATATGACCCATTTGTTCAATTCTGTATGCCTCCAATTGAGAAAAATGCCAAAAGCCCTAAAATATCAGTCCACGAGATTGCTTGTGTGGTTTTTCTGGTAGTGGTGGTGGTTTTCTGGTGGTGGTAGTGGTGGCAGCAATAGAAGGTCCTGGCACAGCACCGTGGCTGCTCTCTCAGGGTGTTGCCATCTGGAGGGAGGAGCTGGAGTGATGGCCATCATCAGCTAGGCTGCACCTGCCTTGAAACCTCTCCTGCAAATGTCTGCTACTAGTCACATCAGTTAAATACAACACGTTCTGTTCTATTACAGGGGGATGGCTTTACGAGGTGGACTCGCACGGACTGAACAGAGACAGCACTCTGGCTCTCTAAGACTAGGACACGGCTCGCTATCTTGTGTTTGAGAACATGTAGTTCACAGGCTTCTAAGTGCTGACGTGCTCTGAAACACCTGAGCAGCAGAATGACCTGAGGACGTCACCTACCATCACACAAGCAGAACTATATGGTCTGGCGTTCTCTCTTTCACATCTTATTAGAAAGGAATCAGAGCAGGTTGGAGACCAAGCTACCCTCCTCTTATGGTCTATCATCTCTCTACTTGACATTGATTTTTAAAGCTACCATCAAAGAGGAAGTGCAGGTTAAGTGCTTTGTGAATGGCAGTAATGTTTGTACTCTGAGCAGAGCCGGGGTTTCTTTTTTTCAGCCTTGCCATTATAGTAATGGGCTAATGGCAGCCTCTTCACCCCCTTTCTCTTCTTCCCTGCCCTCTTGCAGGGCTTCCAGCTGCACCAGGAACTGTCTCTGTTGTCGTCTCCTCTCCGGGTTATACGCTCAGATTGGAACATCGCTTAAGCTTGGATTTCTGAATGGTGCTTTTGAGGGCCACTTAGTGTCTTGATTGTGAACATTGTGTTTAGACGGGGCTGTGAGCGAGCGGATACTATGTCTGACTGGGCTTCCAGGATGCTCTGACTAAAGGGCTGTTTGGACAAACATACCAGACTTCAATCTTGAAGCAGTCTCATTTGGGACTGCCAGCCACATGTGGCTGAAGCAGTGGGACTGGCTGACTGTATAAGGACTGTTTTGGTGAAGCACATGGAGTCCACATGGTCTTTCATTTCCTCACACTCTCGAGGAATGTTGGCCCCTCCCCCCCGCTCGCCGCGGCGGGCTAATGAAATCGGACGTGACGGTCGACCGCCCAATCAGATCTAATGTGGTTAGGGTAATAAGCACCTGTGCAATCAGACCCCTAATGGGATTAGGTTGCATTATCTGTCATTAGATCAGATTACAGGGTGGGGGAAACCCTGCGTGCGTGTGTGCAACTGTGTGCAGGGGGGATTTCATAAGGCTACTGGTCATGGAGTTTTAATAAACACTTTCAAATCTCTTAATTATGCACTTCCAAGTTCCTGCTTTCTTGGCACCCAGTGGCGGACAGCTGTGAAAAGCAGCAGGATCCTAACAGGCCTTGTGAAGCACTGAGACTAGTTGAAGATGGGAGGTAGCCTGCGTTCCTGACAGTGATTCACTGTGTTTGTTGGTATGCAGCAGGTCGTGCTGGTGTTTGGTCAGTGGATCTCTGGGCAAACACAGCTTAGATAGATGGACCTGTGCATCACAAATCACACAGGATTTCATCACGCTGTGAGGCTTTACAAAAACTTCACTATTTAATTAACCTCTCTTTATCTCCTCCCTCCCTCCCTCCCTCCCTTCCAGCTGTCCGTTCCTGTCGGAGCAGCTGACTCCAGCCATCCCTGCGGTGGGGGCCATGCTGTTTGTGTTTGTGCTGGGCAGCCTCCTGAGGACCAGCTTCAGTGACCCTGGGGTCCTTCCCAGAGCCACCCCTGACGAGGCTGCAGACCTGGAGAGACAGATAGGTAACGCTGCCCTCTTTATTAGCCTTCATCTCCCCTTCTCCTCTCTCACCGCTTGCTAACTGCCCCCTTCACCCCTGTGTCCCTAAGTACCATATTGAAAACAACTGTGCCCTATTCGTCCTGTCCATAAGAGTCTTTCTGTCTCCTCTTCTTTCACTTAGCCATTCCTCTTGTGCTCTCTCGCTCCCTGCCTGGGGCCTTGTGATCATGTTAGCTGTCAGACCACAGGCCACATTCTGCCCTTTGCCAGGTGTGAATTTCTGGCTGTCAACTTCACACACACACACACACACACACACACACACAACATCCGCCTATCCACTTAGAGCTGTAAAGAAGAGATTAAACCGTGAGAGAGAAAGTCCAACTCTTGACACCCTCAGCCCTGTTCCTTGTTGAACATCTTCTTTCAGCGTCATTCGCTCTCCCCCCCACCCAGGCCCGGTAAGCCTCTCCAGATGAGCCTAATCCAGCAGAGCCACTCTCAGGAATATGCTTGTGAACCTGTGAACGTGTGCTGTACTTCAGCTGATGTGAGGAAGAGAGTTGATGTGGGGATGAGAACTGATGTGGGGATGAGAGCTGATGTAGGGATGAGAACCCAGTCTGAGTTGAGCTGGATTCAAGCAAAGCTCATCCTGATGTGGTATCTGCTGCAGGAGACAAGGAATGTTGCCAGTGGCTCATTTCATAGATGGTTTAAATGTTTGATTCTTGATTGTTTTCCTTATAGGATATTTGTATTTTGTCTCCTGGTTTGCCAACGTGTAGTGTCTTGGTGCTTTCTAGATGAGCTTTGGGGAAAAACCCTCAGTAATCTCACTGAGCCTGTTCCTGGTTAAACAAAGGTACAATGAATCAATACAAATGTTTAGAAGTATGGGTGTACTAACCTCAGAGTGGCCAAGGATTTCCAGCTCAGATTCAATACACTTAAAATGGAGAATTTCCTGCACTTTGTCATATTGAAGGACCTACTGTTTCCTAACTGCTTTAACAGCTAAGCATCCTACCTTCACGTGCTTGTCGACCTCAGCAGCAGTCAGGGATTCTCAGATCCCAAACGTTTGTCAACATTCTACCTCTACAACTTCAGGCAATGGGGCTGAAGTAAGCAAACATTGGATCCCGTTCATTAATCTTGTTAGTTGACTCGGAGGCTTCGGTACGTGGAAGTAGCGGTACAGGAAAGCTGAATCTGTGGAGCCAATGCTGTTCTGCTGTGCCGGTCAGATGGGGAGACGTTGGAGATGTTATGGAGAATAAACAACAACAGCAAAAAAGGAAAGAGTGAACAACATTGACCCAAATACCACAGCCCCCCCCCTCCCCGTGCCCCCATGGGCTACTGCGTTCGTTTCTCATTTGTCCACATAAATACTTGTTAAGTATTGTTAC
This sequence comes from Plecoglossus altivelis, assembly GCA_036571765.1. Lineage (NCBI taxonomy): Eukaryota > Metazoa > Chordata > Actinopteri > Osmeriformes > Plecoglossidae > Plecoglossus > Plecoglossus altivelis. The sequence continues at coordinate 14,878,281 of BROE01000009.1, read as the reverse complement.
TAAATGCTTAGTTGATAGTGTGCTCATTTGTGTCTGTGTCGTGGCCCTCACTGACAAGTGTGAATTTGAGCGCGTGCGTGCGTGCATGTGTGCAGATGTGCATGAGGGAGATCCTGCATGGTTGTGTGACCTCTGACCTCTTGACTGAAGATTTAATGTCAGTTAGAAACTGCACTCTGGATGATCTTGATCCTGCATCTGCTGTGATGCTGTGTAGCTGTCCATCATTGTAATGATACATCTCCCAGAATCCCTGTGTCTCCGCTAGCCTTGGCATTTTCCTTATCTGAAGAGGCCTTTAGGGGCCTTTGCCTTCAGTCCAGGCCTGCAACAGTTTAGTGTCAGTTAACTTAGAAAGATGTAGGTGTTTGGAATAAAAGTGTTGTGGCTGGACCCACCCTTAGCTGGAGCAAACCTCAAGGCTTGAGAGCCTCTCTGCTGCTGCCTGGACCTCACAAAGGAGAACCAGACATATCATCTAGCAGCTGTCAGAAAGGTGCAGTGTGACCCTGCTAAGAGGGAAAGGTCTCCTTATCGAGGAGCCATGTCAGGAGTCACCTTTGTTCGCTCGCTCTCTTAACCCAATACAGTTTCCTCCTGCCTTTCTCTCTCTCTCTCAGTCTCTCTCTCTCTCAGCTCTCTTCATACCTCTTTTTGTCCCCCCCTCTCTCTCTCCATCTGGCTGTCTGCTTGGCATGCCTGCTGTGCTGGTTCCAGTCATGTCCTGGCTGGTTGACGTGCAGAGCATTGGAGGCACATCTGTTTGCTCTTAGCCTCGATCCAGCCCTGTGACTTCAAGGAGGCACACTCATCTGCACCGGGCTCTCACTCTCTCTTCCTCTCTTGCGCTCTCTCTATTGCTGTCTCTCTATCGCTCTTTCATGCTCTCTTCCTCTCTTGCGCTCTCTGTCTATTGCTATCTCTCTATCGCTCTTTCACGCTCTCTTCCTCTCTTGCACACTCTCTATTGCTGTCTCTCTATCACTCTTTCACGCTCTCTTCCTCTCTTGCGTTCTCTCTGTATTGCTGTCTCTCTATCACTTTTTCATGCTCTCTTCCTCTCTTGTGCTCTTTCTCCCTCTATTGCTGTCTCTATTGCTCCCTTACTATCTTGCGCTCTCTCTCTCTCGCTCTCTCACTCTCTCGCTCTCTCGCTCTCTATTGCTCTCTATGGCTCTATGGTGCTTTTGCATCTTCTAGCTCCTTTATTGCTCTCTCTTTCTTTTCTTTGCTAAGACAGCCCTCTGTCTCTCGCACTCTCTGTCTCTGTCTCTGTCTGTCTTTCTCTCTCTCTTTCTGTCTCTCTCTCTCTCCATCTTCTTATCCTCTCCTGCTACCTCCCTATGTTTGTCTCTCTGGTTTATGTCCTTAAGTGACCACATGGAAATCCTGGTCACTAAAGACAAGCTCAGTCAGGAGAGGGTGGCATAGTGGCCCACTTATGCGGGCTTCAGGGAGTGAGTGCCTTAAAATTGTTATTGTGGAGAGAGACTCTTAACCTCACGATACCATCGTCAAACATAATTACGGCTGCCTAAGCCAATTACAGCCCGAGGTAAACGTTGTCTTAAACACAACAAGAATCCTTCTCCTTTTAAAGCCGTGATGAGGATATGTAAAAGAGAGCTTCCACAGGTGCAGAGGCTGGCCTCCAAGGTCTTGCTTCTATTACACACCCTGTGGTCTGCTTCTGCAGTATGAAGCTTGTTCCAAGCTTCAGCTAGCATGTTTGCCTGCTGTCATCATTTACAGGCTTGTAAGACTGGCAGCCCTGCTTATGTCATCAGCTATGCTATTTAATGCTGTGGGAAAATACTGACCAGTCTGGCTATGTGTGTGTAAACTTGCCCAACAACGTTTGTGTCAAGGCATATTTATTACACAGTTTATTTATTTATGCATTTCTTTTTTGCATCATTTACAAGGCTAATTCCAACCAGTCGTGTGAAGGCTTGCTAACATCTGAAGCACCAGGCTTGTGAAAGCAACCTCCTGAATAATGCGTGCATGTTCTGGGGTGTAGACAGATGTCTCCTTAACTGGTGGTTTGTACATCCGCACCGACGGCTGGGTTTGAACGGTCGTGAAACCCAAAGTATTCCAAGGACAGGATGGAAGAGAACCATTTAAAGCGGTGGTCTCACGGATCAGACCGCTTCGTAATCATCAATGTACGGGGAGGGGGGGTCACAGTTGATCGGAGAGCCATAATGAGTGTGTGTGTGTGTGTGTGTGTGTGTGAAAGGGGAGGAAAGAAGGGAAAAAGAGAGGACTGGGGCCCTTGTGGCCTTGCTGGCGTGAGGGGGAGAGAAGGAATGTAGTCCAACGTGTTAGCGTGCAGAGTTTCAGTTTGTTTCTGCTCTGGCTCTGTGGTCAGCCCTAATGGGAAGGAACACAACCAGGAGGCAAACTATACCGACAGCCTCATGTCGTCCTCTCCTATCTCCCACTTCAGAAATGGTCCTGGTCATGGAGCTTTAAAGGTTAACACACAGGTCCATGTGTGTGCTCTGGATGCTGTTCAATGTGGAGGCAGATGCTCTATATGTGTTCTATATGATCCCAGCCTGGCCTATTGATGACCTATTTAAACTGTCCATGATCATGAATAGATGAGGATGTCATGCACTCTGAGAACGAGGGGTCAGCCCTGTATCAGTATCGATCTGTTATTCAGCCTACACAGTGATGAGCACAGGACAAAACAGGCTGCCCCTCCATACCGCAAGGGCCTGGCATAGTGTGTGCGGGCGTGTGTGTGCGTGCACGTTTTTCTAATGCTGCCTACATCAATGTGTGTCCATCGGAGGTAGACACACACTCAGCCAGACAAGCTGGCTAATGCCAGCTAGAGAAGACAGACTGTCCGAGTCATTACCCACACTGGTCCTTCTCTCAGGCTGGTGAAAGACTTCTGCTAGCTAGGAAATAGGTCTGGGTTAGTATGGGAACATCAGCCTGAGAGGGTACACTGACATTTAAGGCTGACAGAGAGAGAGACCATTCGAATCGACATGAGTCGGCGGAGTCCTTTGAATCTGAGCTTCCTCCTGCGTCTCTGTCCACCCACCTCTCCATGACGCAGCCTCTGGGCCCAGCCTCCTCCACCCCCCTGTTCTCCAGATGGTTGGTGGAATCAGAGAGGGAAACGTCCTCCTCCACCTCTCTGTTCTCCAGATGGTTGCTGGAATCAGAGAGGGAGACATCATGCTCTACCAGGGCTTTGGTCACTCTGATGCTGGAGAGGCATGCCTGCCTCCTTTCAGCTGCTCACGCCTGCTAGCAGCGGGTGTGAAAACACCATACAGCCAGTCCTGCCCTGAGAGGGAGACATGAGGGAACAGGGACATCATACTACTGTTCTCCTTAGAACATGTAAAACAACACACACACACACACGGTGACAAGGGGAGGGATAATCGATGTCCTCGCCTGTGGTGGAGACACAAGGGAGCAGAGACCCAGACACACAGCACAGTCCCTCAGCAGTGCAGCTGCAGCACTAAGCCCTCAGAGGCACTGGAGTGGCTGGTGTCACCTCTTTAGCTGCTGCCTCATCTCCCATGTAGCCAGGCTCTTAAGCACCGCTCCAGATCCCCCTCCTCAGCAGCTTCAATCACCGGGATGCGTGGCACACTGGCTCCTATTGTTGGAGCTTCAACAATGGGCGGTGCTGCAGGGGGGCGGTGTGTGGGGACGCGCTGCTGTTCCAGAGGCTCTCGGCTGGGCTGATCCCTCATCCTAAGGGGGGTATAGGAGCTCCATGCACCCACCAGCCCATTCAGCAGCTCAGGCGCAGCTCTCTGCATCTCTCATGCAGCTATTCACTGGCATAGAGAAACAGAGGAGGCAGGGGAGGAGAAGGGAGTTGGAGGGCCTTTTGAAAGGATAGAAGGTGGAGACGAGAGGGGGGTGTGGAGATGAAAGAGCGGACAAGAGGTGAGGTGAGAAGGGAAAGCGGGAAGACTGGGTGAAAGATGAAGAGAAGGGTTCATGTACTGAGGGCAGGGAGACGGAAAGAAAGGGATGGAGAGAGGGAGAGATGAAAGCTGTGTGTGTGAGTGTAAGTGTGAATGAGCCCACAGCCCTCTACTGCCCGTCTCTCTGTCTATCTCCCTCTCTCTCAGCCTGTCTAAATTATGCACAGCTCCAATACCAGCACGTCACATTCCGCTGAACTCACAGACAGCCATCTTAGACGAGCATCCAATCATTTCTTCTTTCAGTGTCGCAATCCTCTGGAGTGCTGTTGCCACGGGAAACCATACTGTAGTCACCATCCTTTCTCTTCTTTCTTTTCCCTCTCTTTTGGGAATATTGCTATATTTATCCATACTTGAGGATGATGTAACGATCTTGTTCATGTATAAGGAGAATCAGGGGCCTGTTCAAGAAGGGTGATGCTGTGAGCAGTCCTATCGGGGGACGGCGCCTCTGCTCTGTTAGGAGACTTGACGAGGGTCTTAGCGAAAGGCAGGAGGCTCTGTGTTGGGACTGTGTTGTCAGATGAAGGACGTGGCAGTAATAAGGAGGCCTGTGGTCCCAGAGGTGCCATCCAGCAGCTGAGCGGCAGTGTTGAGAGGCTTGGTAGACGTCTCCTCCGCTCAGCGGGGTGCCTCTCTCTCCGTGTTAAAGCTGCTGTCTGTCGAGCGACTCGGGGGAGATCTCTTTTCTTCTCATCCTCCCCTGTGGGATTCTGAGAAGCGGAGAGAGGGACTTTGTACAATGGCTTCACTTCAGAATGCCATTTACCCCTTATGTAAGGACCGTCTGTGGTGATGGTGATTACAGTGGTGGTTAGCATTGTGTAACATTGGTGTTATTGCACACAGAGGGAGAAGTTGTCCTTCAACAACCACTTTAGCTGCTTGTGAGTCAGGGATCCTGTTTTACCCTCCTTTTTAAACCACTTTCTCCTGGACTGCTCTTATATTCTCCCTCCTGTTCCTAATCCTAACTGCTGCTCCTCCTCCTGCTCCTCCTCTTCTCCCTGAGCCCCTCCTTCACCACCTCCTGCTGTTTCTCTCCCTACTCCTCCTTCTCATCCTCTTGTTCCTCTTCTCCTTCCTTCTCCTCCTGCTGTTTACTCTCCATCCTCCTCTTCCTCCTGTTCCTGGTCCTCCTGCGCCTGCAGTTTATCTCCCTCGTCCTCTTCCTCCTCCTCTTCCTCCTCCTCCTCTCCAGCTTGGCAGAGCCAGGGTGATGGGAGGACAGAACATGAGCGGAGCTGCCTGTGTAATAGGAGCTGCAGTACTTAGATTCACCCCTCCGGATCTAGACCACGCAGAGATTCATTGGCATAATGACTGTGTCCTGGACTTGCTTGTGTTTTACCTATGCCCAGATTGGTTCCTGATTCATGTTCTGTCTTGGATCTGCAGGTTCAGTTCTTTTAAATAGACATTGGCCTTTTTTGGAATACTGTGCAAGACAATACAGTGGACTCTGAGCGCATGCTGGAAAGGTCATGGTGTAGGTCGCCTGTTTTCTGGTTCAGGCTCCCTACATTCTGCCTGTGGAATGAAGGATATGCTGGATGTTGTTGCAGCTGCATCTGAATGATGCTGTTCTTCTTGGCTCGACTCACAGCGTCAAACCAAATGGTTCCTATAGTCAGATAACAGAATCCACACTTGAGCTTATCGGGGGAATGGGAAGCATGAAGTCAGTTGAAAACAATGGCTCATAACAAAACCAAACCAAATCAGAAATAAATATGGCTTTCCTCTGCTTCAAGTACAATTAAATCCACTTAGCTTTTTCTTGAACAATATGGAAGTTTGGCTATTTTTACAGTACAGTGTAGTTGCACATGCCATCGACAAACAGGAAGCAAAGACTCTGTCTTCCTGTGTGGGTAGAGTGTGGACCATGCTGGGAAATCTGAAGGAACATTTACTGACCCGCTGTTGTGCAGTTAATACATGTTAAGAAGCAGCTCTATTAGGAGCCTTTACTAGGCTGATGCTGGGAAGACAGGCTGCAGAGGACAAGAGGACAGACAGGACAGACAGGGACAGGGGGACTGAGTTAGCATTGTGCAGACAAACAGACGGACAGACAGCGGGACAGACTGGTACAGAGACAGCCCTAGAGCACCAGTACAGACCACTGACCTCCTCCTCCTGCACACACAGCACTCATCAGCGATGTGGCTGTCACTGGAGCTGACGTGCATGCACGCACGCACGCACACACACACACACACACTTACAGCCCCTCCCCCTGCTGACAGTGACAGATGATGAAGGGTGTCCAGATGTGATAGGGTGTGTGGAGTGTGACAGAGCCAGACATAGTAACATTCAATATCCTCAGCCCTCCAGAGGACACATCTTTGTGATGGTTGTCACTGTAGAAACCTAGTCTGAGGAATATGGATCTGCTGTGTGGCCCATCTGCATGATGTACGTTGACTCACTTATTCCAGCCTGCTCTTATCGATTATCACCGGACTCTGGGCAGTTAGCTCTTGTATGGGGCTCACCAACATCTATATTGACTCAGCAATTTGTAGAAGGTCTTGGCCTTGTGACAGCTTGAGTCTAGGTCTGGCCTGGCTGCACAGCTCAGGACTGCACTGCAACACGACCCATCTGCTAAACGCTCCAGACCTCCTCCTCCTCCTCCTCACTGCAGGGCAGCAATTAGCTTTCCTCTCCCTCCTGCTGAGACAGCCACGGCTGGAGCGGGCTTTGGCCGACATTGAACCCTCCTGTGTGTGTGTGTGTGCGTGTATGTGTGCATGTGTTTGTGTGCGTGCGTGCTGTGAAGCAGTATCACTGCTTAATTCCCTGTGTTATCTCGACTTCCTCCTTGCTAGGTTTCTATCATGGCTGTCAGGTTAAAACTGATCATCTGATATACAGGCTTGTTTGGGATTGGCAGTGGGTTCACTTCCACTTTGCAGAAAAGCCACTTTGATGTTTCTGCACCTCCAGGTGTCTGAGAACATAAAGTATACATTTATGGCTCTGAGAAGGAGGGGAGGGGAGGGGGGGTAAGAGAAGGTTCTGGACTGGAGGCTGGGCCTGTGTTGCTGACCAAAGAAAGCTGTCTCATCCTCAGCATACTCTATTATGATCAAATCACTGTCTGTTTGATGTGGTTTAACCTGGAGAATAGTAAATCATCCAGCCTCCTCACCCCTCCTCCTCCTCCTCCTTCTCCTCCTCCTCACATGAAACCAGAGTCCATGTCCATGGAAATGACTGACTAGTAATACGCCGTGTAAGAGACAAGATCTGGATTCTGGGCTCCCTGCCCGGTCTATAAACATTTCATTAGTAGTTCATCACTTGCAGCTTGAAGGGCGAGCGGACGAGCAGAGGGAGGCCAGTGCAGAGGCTGCATTGATTGGTGTTGGATAAACAATGGCTGTGAAACACCGCAGATCAGCAGCTCTGTTGCAGCTTCATGGGATTAGAAGGCCTTTTGTACAGGTTTATTGTCGCTAATGATGTGGTCTAAGCACCAAGAGAATCACCTTAATTAAGGACCATGTCACACCAAGGAGTAAATAACCAATGGCCTATGATTCAGTAGAACTGGTTGACTGTAGAATCCTAAATATGTTGTATAGGCACAGGATTTAATAGTGTGTTATGCGTTGTCCAGAGAGGAGATATATTGTGTCTTTACGTGTCTCCTTGATGCACGTGTGTGTGTGTGTGCGTGTGTGTGTGCGTGCGTGCTAAGGCATCTCCCACTCACTCTCTTGGGCTGAGATCTGTATCGATCAAACTGCAAAACAGCCCCATGGGTTTCACTTGCTGCACTTTCTCAGAACACTGAAAACACTCCCACGGTATGCGTGTGTACGCAATAACACCAAAACACACACAGAGGCACACAGTGATACAACACCAGCGGTGTTTTTTTTCTCCATCTCACACCAGAACAGGAGCAGAACTAACAAGCCCAGCTTTCTGGGTGTTTCTCTGTTGCTACTTCTTTTTTTGCCAGCTGCCAGCTTTATGAGGCCTGTCTAACAAAGTAAATGTGCAAACAAGTCACCTCTCATATCTCTCTGCCTCCCCCCCCCCTTCCTGGGCAGATGTAGCCAATGGCTCAAGCTCCGGGAGCTACCGACCACCCCCCAGGACCAGGGAAGTCATCATCAACGGTCAGACAGTCAAGCTCAAGTACTGCTTCACCTGCAGGATCTTCAGACCTCCACGCGCCTCTCACTGCAGCCTCTGTGACAACTGTGTGGGTGAGTGTGTGTTTCTGCCTGTCTGTGTTGGAGTGCATGGTGCCAGCAGCATTGTGTGTGTTTGTGTGAGTAGCACAGAGCAGTGCAGAGTGCCGGGACTGTCCCCTGAAATACCCAAACAGCCTCATGAGGCTGTTCTCCAGATGAGCAAGCAGCGTGCTCTGCTCTGAGCCCAGCAGTATGGCTGGTCCTCAGCACAGCCCCGCCCACCACCATGCCCCGCCCACCACCACTCAGCACTCAACCCATATGTAACTGACTTTACAAGCTTGTTAGCTCCAGGCATAGTGCTGGGAGATGGATGGCACCGTCGTCTACGGTGAATCCATGGCTCCCTCACTTTCCTGTTTGTCTGGGAGATGGCCCAGTGTGCTGAGGGGAGGCTGGAGGGTGTTGTGGCAGTCAGACGAGGGTTGATGTTTCCAGCTAATCACAGTAATTCTTCTTAGAATCCCTCAAGTGACTTCTCCATCTGCCTGGGTCTGCCTGTCTCTCTGTGTGGGTCTGTCTGTACTGCGTGTCTGCCTGTCTCTCTGTGTGGGTCTGTCTGTAGGCCTGATGGTCTCTCTGTCTCACTCTCTTGTTGTTTTTGTGTTTGTGTGCTGGATGCATATTTAGGTCTGCCAGTTAGAATACATTGATACTCAATCTTCAGGGCCCTGTTAACACAAATGGAACTAGGCCATTAACTCCACTCTCCAAATAGAAACAGCCACTTTGATTAATCAATTAAGTGCCAAAGCACACTGCTGCCCTGATGGTCGGTCTTCTACAGCCTCCACCAGTACTGTCCCACAGCCTGCCAGCCCTCCACCAGTACTGTCCCACAGCCTACCAGCCCTCCACCAGTACTGTCCCACAGCCTGCCAGCCCTCCACCAGTACTGTCCCACAGCCTGCCAGCCCTCCACCAGTACTGTCCCAGAGCCTACCAGAACTCCACCAGTACTGTCTCACAGCAGTCCAGCCCTCCACCTCCAGCTTGTTGAGGAAGTCCTGAGTGGGGTGCAAAGTGCCCTTGTTGACGGCCCATGGAGGCAATTATCTATCGGCCCCTAGAATCATCATTGACTCTGGTGCCTGAGTTTTGCGTTGCCAGCCCCAGTGAAGCCTGGTGTAATAGCTGCTCTTTAAGCAGAGAGCCATGCAGCCTTTGAAAGACTAACTAATGATGCCAGGGCTCAAAGGGACCAACTCTCCCTCTTCCTGTCATTTAGATTGTAGAGTGGGATGGAAATGGCTGCTGTTGTAATCACCCCTCAAGATGTTGAGGCTAGAGTTGGATGCAGAGGGAGGTCAGGAAAGTATGTGTGTGTGTTTGTGTGCCAGGTGTTTGTGTTTTTCATCTTCAAATGAGAACTACATTTATACCTAGAATACCTGACTGCTGTCTGATTCAGATGGTTGCTGGCTGATAGCTGAGGCCATAGCTGGATTAACCCACCTGACTTTGAACCTGCACCAAACCTCTGTCCCTCACGGCTGATCTGGATTCACCTCAAAGCTGTTAGATGAGAGCCTCTCTATTCAGGCTCCAGCTACCCCTCATCCCTCTCTCCCTCTCTACCTCCGTTTGTCTGTTCTGGAAATCCCACCTTCCCCAAATCCTCCTCTCTCTCAACGGTTGAAGTTTCATAATGCTGCCTCTGTCTCTGTCTCTCTTTCTCTTTCCCACATGGATTCCTCCCCCCCTCTCTCTCCCTCTCTGTCTATCTCTCTTTCCCACTTGCATTCCCTCCTCCCTCCCTCTCTCTCTCTCTTTCTACCACTTGCATTCTCTCTCTCTGTCTCTCTCTCCTCCACCCTTCTGTCTTTACAGAGCGCTTTGACCACCACTGTCCCTGGGTGGGGAACTGTGTGGGGAAGAGGAACTACCGCTTCTTCTACATGTTCATCCTCTCGCTCTCCTTCCTCACCATCTTCATCTTCGCCTTCGTCATCACCCACGTCATCCTACGTAAGTACTGCTCACACACACACACACAAATACACACTCAGGGTTCTGGTGCTGCCCTTGCAGTGCTAGCAGGCTGTATGTGGGCGTTCTGGCTCACTAGCTCTTCAGGAGGAAGCAGACCAAACTTCTACTGGGTTTCTAGCAGCAGTGATTGGCCAAGAAAACAGGCTTGTTTCCTGGGATTTCAGGCTCCCACAAGCCTGCGTTACTTTTACTGACATGACAAAGGCCAAACACAGATCAATCCATTTCCTGTGACTGAATGACACCAGGATGGACGGCCATATTAGATGTGCTCTTTCAGATTTTCTGTCTGTCGTTCTCCATCGTATTCTTTCTTGTCTCCTAGCTCTGTCTCTTTGTCTTCCTCTCTGTCTCTCTAACACACAGATGGTAGTTGGAGATAATGGCAGTTAAAGTGGCTGCACTGTGTCGCTTAGCTGAACTTGCTGACAGGGCCAATTTGGGGCTGTACAGAGAAATGGGGAACACACTCGATCCCATAACGAAATTCCCTGTCAGTGCACTTTTTGTCAGTTATGACTAATTCCCGTAGGTTGGATGATTATGATGCAGCATGTTTCAGTTAGCCTGCTCATTAGTTGTCTGTGTGCTGTCCCCCGAATGTTTTCCATATCCCAGCACGGAATTTAACCATGGTCTGGAGCTCCCTTCTGGCTCAGGTGTGGTGGTTTGGATATCTGGAACCCGTTTGTGGTGAGGGAGGAGGCAGAGGAGGGCAGGGAAAGGAATGGAGGAGGGGGATGAAGGGGGGGGGGGTGGGGGGGGATTGGGAGGGGAGGGCTGGAGGTGGAGAGGAGAGGGGCTGAGGTGAGAGGAGGGATGGCTGGGTGAGAGGAGGAGAGGGGAGAGAGGAGGGCTGGGGTGAGAGGAGAGGGGGGCTGCGTGAGAGGGGAGAGGGCTGGGGAGAGGGGAGAGGGGCGAGGGAGGGGGAGGGTGGTGGGGAGGGGGGGCTGGGGTGAGGGGGGGAGGGCTGGGGTGAGAGGAGGAGAGGGCTGGGGTGAGAGGAGGAGAGGGAGCAGAGGAGGGGAGGGCTGGGGTGAGAGGTAGTCTGGGTTCTAGTGTGTGGTGTGCGTTTGCTGTGCATTTATTGTGTGTGTGTGTGTATGAGTGACAGCAGATTCTCGGTCACCACAGATTAGCAGACACTGACTGACCTGACAGCCCACAGCCAAAGCTAATCATCAGCCAGTGAGAGGTGATCCAGTACAGAGGACTGGGATCATACTCAGTGATGCTTCCATGCCACAGAGGAGAGAGAGATAGTGAGAGAGAGAAATGAGTTCTTTGAAGGTTCTCATACCCTTCTGATTGCATTTGAAAGTTTTAGGACCGCAGCTGAACTCATTTGACTTCCTCTCCTCTCTTGTACAGGTTCCCATCGAACAGGCTTTCTCAGCGCACTCAAGGACAGTCCTGCAAGATATCCTTTTTCTCTCTCTCTCGCGCGCTCTCTCCCTCTCGCTCTCGTGTGTGTGTTTCCCTCGGTGTGTACATAACCTTTACAGATAACTCTACTGAGTCATAATACTAGCTGGTTCAAACTTGTCACTGTCCTCACCTTTTGGAAAACCTCGGCAACATGCCCACACACACACACACACACACACACACACACAAATCCAGCGTTCTTCTCCTATTTTTTAGCTGCTCTCTTTTCCAGTCTCCTTTTCTCTGCCATTGTCTCATAACATTGAGCAGCTTCTCACAGTGATGAGGTGTCCCCTCCCACTCATGAGCCGCGTGTCCTGACCACGCCAGACTCTGGCCTGTTCTCAGCACTGCTCGCATGACCGCTAAGCCTGATGAGTCTGCTTCTGTTGGGCTTACAAAGCACGCTCTCAGCTCCACCTCTCTCTCTTTCTTGTTTTCTCTCTTGCTCTTTCTGTCTCTCTCTCTTGCTCTCTCTCGCTCTCAGTCTCTCTGGCTCTCTCTGTCTCTCTTGCTCTCTCTGTCTCTCTCTCTCTCTCTCTTGCTGTCTGTCTGTTTCTCCCCTCATAGAATGCATGTCTCCCCCTCTCTCTTGTTGTCTGCTCCTTCCCTCCATCCCTCCGTGTCTGTCATGTTCCAGACAGCAGGCTGTGGCATGCGACCCAGAGATGGACAGATGCCAAGCAGTATGGCTGCTGTACCACTCAGCTCTTGCCTTAAGCCAGCTTGTTTCCAGAACAATCCTCTGAAGGTACAGGGGACCAACCCTTAAGGTGTTGCGTTTGAACACAAGCAAGATTTATTTTTTTTCCCTTTCCTTTATTCCCAGAGCAACGTAATGCAAGCATGTGTGAGACAGCCACTCACCAAGTCTAAATAGTCTAAATACATATCTGCTAGGCTCATTTGGTGACACCATGACATATTTACATGAGCACAGTTTATTACTCCTGTCACTTGTGTCCTTGATCAGGTCAGTTTAAGCTGATCTCATGGTTAACCAAGCAGAAAGACCATATGCGTGTTGTGTGTTTGACAGAGGATCTGGTTACTGCCTGTTAGACATAAGGTTTGTGGTGTGCCCAGATGTATGCCAGAGAGAGAACAGTAGTTAATGTGTCAATAAGCCTGTGCAGTTACTGTGAGCTCTGGAGCAGGTGGTATTTCCAGTTGCTGTTTCCAGTTAGTATTTCCAGTGGTGTTTTCCTTGACAGAGTCTTTCACTGTGCTGGAGGTGGTGGTGTGCTTTTTCTCTGTGTGGTCCATCGTGGGCCTGTCCGGCTTCCACACCTATCTGATCAGCTCCAACCAGACCACCAACGAAGACGTGAGCATGATCACACGCGCACGCTGCATGGCTGCACGCACATACACCAACACACACTCATACGTACAAACACATGGAGACACACTCACACTGACACCCTGGACCCTTGGTTGGTTTTGTGTATTTATAATGAGGCAGCCAGTCTCAGTATTCCTTCCTCGCTGCAGGGATCAGGCCTACCTCAGCTACACACACACACACGCGCACACACACACGCGCACACACACACACACGTACGCACACACACACGCGCGCACACACACACGGACGCACACACACGGACGAACAAACAATGGGGCCTATAAACTGGAGGGAGCTTACCTTCAATAGTGAGACGGCAAAACACAAACGTTTTAAGGAACTGGGTCTCAGCTGATGTAGTGAGTTCTGTGGACCCCTACACATGTTCTAACACGTGTGCGTGCGTGTGTGTGTGTTTCAGATAAAAGGCTCATGGTCGTCTAAAAGAGGGAAGGATAACTATAACCCCTACAGCCATGGGAACATCTTCACCAACTGCTGTGCAGCGCTCTGCGGACCCCTCCCACCCAGGTGGGTGTGTGTGTGTGTGTGTGTGTGGGTGTGTGTGTCTGTGTGTGTAAATGTGTGTATGCAAGCACAAGCACAAACCTAGTATAACCCCGTTCATCTCCTGTCATGGTGTTTTAATAGGAAATCTAAAAAGCCCTAAATATACGTCACACTATTGAATGGGTAATTTCCTGCCTTGTCACTGTACTTGACCCGGGTCTTTGTCCAGTGGCTGGCCTGATGTGGAGGTTTGGGAACACCATGTGGCCTCTATCTTGTCATCCCCTGGCTCCCTGCTGCTTTACCCAGCCTCAACCATGCAAACAAACCCAAACACCATGTCTCCTGCTCCACCTGGCTCAACAGCCTCAGTAGGAAGGAGATGCTATTTATCTCCACAGCCCTCCACTGCTGTCCTCACAGAGCCTGTTATGGCTGGGTGCTGGGCCACTGCATCATGTTAGACTTCCTAGTGAGGAGGCTGAACGCTCATTTAGCTGTGCTGTCTGGGAAGGGACACAGTGAGCTATGAAGTGGCTTCTGGTTTAAAATACAACAAGTCATGTCCTCACTGTCATGTCCTCAACAGGGGTTTATGGTGCTGAGGCCTGTCATTCCACACACTCAAACACGTGTGGTCTAGATAGCCTCTTATCTTGGCAGGCCAGTCCCACTTTCTGGCCATGTATACACACGCACACACACGTGCACACACAAACACATACAAAAATGCACACATGCAGCAATGCTCCCTCAAGAGAACTGGTATTAAAGTGTCGGTAAGTGGTTGTTGACAATGCAAGGAAGAAACCTCAGGTCTGTGTGTGCGTGTGTGTGTGCGTGCGTGCGTGCGCACGCGTGCTTGTGTGTGCGTGTGTGCACATGCACAGAGAGGGCTGCTAAGGTGGTTTCCAGCCTGTCAGTCTTGGCAGGCTCTGGGGAGACTCTGCCTCCAGCAGTGTTCTAATACTTACTAGGACTGACTGGACCCTAGGTGACAGGGATCTCCTCATTACCATCTGCCTTGGTGTGTGTGTGTCCAGCCACATTAAAGCTGATGAATGGTATAGTTCAACGGCAACAAGAGGGCACAATCAATAGATCTCAAACTGCTGTTTTCTAGTTTTCTGCTGTTTAACCTTTGAGTTGCTGTCCTGAGGGGGCTGTCTTGTTCAGTGAGACTCTAACCCTGACCCATCCACTCTGACCTTGACCCCTCCACTCTAACTCTGACCCCTCCACTCTGACCCTGATGCTGACTCCTCCACCCTGACCTCTCTTGACCCTCCACCCTGACCCTCCTCCTAGATCCTTGTGATCCCGCTCACTCTAAACTGGCTCTGTCACTCATTAGTCTGCTAACGTGAAGACTGCAGCTCCTCACACACATCTAGCATCAGCAGCTTCCTGCTTAACCATCCAAGACCTTCTGTACAGCTGTAATGAAAGATCAGAAATAATGATTCACTCCACACTGGAGTGCTACTCTGTGCATGACCTCAGTGATCTCTTGGCCTTTCCAGCCTGCATACTGAGGGAATCATCACACAAACATGCTCGCAAATGATCTATTCCCACTTTGTGTTTTGATTACCGCGGTTCAGTACATAGATAGACACGGAAAGGTCATTTGTACTGTGTGCTACACAGTCATATCATAGACATAGCTTTTTGGCCAAACACTGAAATTGGAAAAGCCCTGTAAACTGAAGCCATTTCCACAGAAATATATCACCAATCACTCCAATAGTACGACTGTGATTTACGAAAGGGCTTGGAAAATTACGCCTTTTATTGTATTCATGGTACAATTCTGTTTTTACCTTCTCTTTTCCCATCAGTCTCATCGACAGAAGAGGTTTCGTCCAATCAGACACACCGCAGCCCATACCTCCAACCAATGGCATCACTATGTATGGAGCCACCCAATCTCAGAGCCAGATGGTGAGTCACTGACTGTGCAGGAAAAGGTGTGTCATTTCACCTTAAATAAATGACATGCCTTTTCATTTTACCTAAAGGAAATGGTGGGTGGAGGTGGTGTGGGCAGGGGGGATGTGGTGGTGTAGTGGTGGGTGGCAGGGGGGATGTGGTGAATGGCTTTCTGGCTGGATAGGATACGGATGTCATTTCTGTCTTCACTGAGTGAATTAGTTCTCTGCTGCTCATTCTCTTGTCATGCTCCGCCACTCACTAAATGACATGTGAGAGATTTGAGGTCCCCTAGGAAGGTGTGTGTGTGTGTGTGTGTGTTCCCCTCATGCTTGTTACACCATCAGGCTGCCTGGGCATGCTGACGGCTCAAACCCTATCCTCTGACACGTGAAGGCAAAAGAAAGAGAGACATCGATTGAATAATGAAATACTATGCTTCTAAAACAAGCAGCCTACTGCACATTAGGGCACAGTACTCACAGTATCCCAGAGAGAGGCAGGAGAGAAGCTAGTCTGTACGGCTCAACACTAGGAATTGTTGTTGTTGTGCCTTAGCACAAAGCAGGAGAAACTGGAAATGTCAGTTCAGCCCTGTAGACCTGGAGAGCCATTCTCCTACAAAACACTGGGCTTGTCTCTGGCCTTTACAGAACTGGACAGGCCTTTATGTCTGTCTGTCTCTCTGTCTGCGTGTGTGTGTGTGTGTGTGTGTGTATTGCAGTGCATATATGCTTCTAAAGGTCGGCTTTGGTGACCCTGTCTCTTTGTCAGACCATGGTTATTGAAATGTGTTCCTCCCTGGGACTTGGCTTCTTCCTGTCATCCTCCTTCCTCCTTCATCTCCATCTCCATCTCTGAGCCCTCCAGACACCACATCCTTGCTGCTCAGACAGACCCTGAGCCCTCCAGACACCACATCCTTGCTGCTCAGACAGACCCTGAGCCCTCCAGACACCACATCCTTGCTGGTCACACAGACCCTGAGCCCTCCAGACACCACATCCTTGCTGGTCACACAGATCCTGAGCCCTCCAGACACCACATCCATCCTGCTCAGACAGACCCTGAGCCCTCCAGACACCACATCCATGCTGTTCAGACAGACCCTGAGCCCTCCAGACACCACATCCATGCTGGTCACACAGACCCTGAGCCCTCCAGACACCACATCCATGCTGCTCAGACAGACCCTGCCTGCTTCTGATGACTGAGACATCCCAGTCACATGTCAGGACATGTAGAGTAGGTCCATACACCTGCTATCACCCAAGCTCCTAGAGCCAGAAGGAGTTCTACCCACAGGCAGAGAAGGAGGGGAAAGCAGTTATGATGCACTCAAATTAACATGCTGAAACGAAACTGAAAGGCCTGGATGCACTTGGCTGAAAAACAATTTTTTAATATATTTTTGTAATAACTGTATTCATAGTAGACATTCTCATTGGCACCATGCCAACAGGAATTTCTGCTGAACCAACACAGCACATTTGATGTCCTTATCAGAAACTGTGCAGTATGTCTAGACCACTGACATGATCGCCCTTAAAAATGAAATATTGATGTAAAAACACCTGATGAACATGGGTGTGCATTATACGAAGATATTTCACGGATCGTCTGGAAATACAGTAGTTTGATTGATAATCTGTGAGTGTCTATATTGAGTTAGTGAAATATGGGCACTTGGGGGCCGACATATTTTCAACCCTTTTTATCAACATATTTGGTGGCCGAAATGACACCCTAGATATTATCTCTCTAGAAATTAGCCCTCCTGCGCCTACAAAAGCCATGTTTCTATTTAGAATCCCAAAGCACTCTTTGCTTTGACTAATCCAGATCTTTCTGTTAAGTCTGCATTGCAACAAGTTATGTGGCATCAAAGTTGAAGGAAACAATATTGACCATGTCCGACTAGTCCATACAGTGGCTGGTGCACACAATTGCATATATCTGTGTGTGAAAGCATAGCACATATCAAGATACCTCTCTGGTAGTCACCATGACAACCGTGAGTGTTGTGTCGAAGGATGACATCATTTCATGTGGACGCCCACGGGTCCATTCAGCGATGGTAGGCAAACCAGATGACTGCAGAGTAGTGACCATGGCCTCTGGCTCAGTTCACACACTTCAGTAGTAATCCACCATGCTCCTGAATGGAGTCTCTCTATACCTCTCACTCTCTACCACTCTCTCTCTATGCCTCTCACTCTCTACCACTCTCTCTCTATACCTCTCACTCTCTACCACTCTCTATACCTTTCTCTACCACTCTCTCTATGCCTCTCACTCTCTACCACTCTCTATACCTTTCTCTACCACTCTCTCTCTATGCCTCTCACTCTCTCTCTATGCCTCTCACTCTCTACCACTCTCTATACCTCTCTCTACCACTCTCTCTCTATACCTCTCACTCTCTACCACTCTCTCTATACCTCTCACTCTCTACCACTCTCTCTCCATCACTCTCGTTCTGTCTCCCACTCTCTATATACATTATATAGACAAAGTTATTGGGGTTCTGGGATTGGCCAGTTTAACACCAACTGCAAGCCTGGCCTAATCACCCAACAGCAAAGCCCACGCTGCCCAATGCTTGCATGGCTGAACAGGCTCGTATTCCCCCAGACATACTCCAAGATCTTGCAGACAGCTAAGCTAAGCTCAAGAGAGTCAGCTGGTATAGTCACATAGTGGGGCAACTCCCACTGTCTATGGATCTAGAATGGGATGTCCTGAAAGCTCCTGTAGGTGTAATGTGGAGGTGTCCCCATAAGGTTGTCTATTTAGTGTGTGTTTTCTTTCGCACTCCTTTTCTAGTGTATTTGCTCCTTTTCTTTTTCTGTTCCTGTTTTCATCTCTTTGTTTTGTGGTATCTGAGAGCTATTTTTTGCATTACGGAAAGGAAATGGGTTTTGACATTGATGAACTGCTGTTTCCCCCATGATAGATACTCCGAGTAATTGCAGACACACAACTCTTTTCAGTTTTCCAGCTTTCTCACTGAAGAATCGGTCCATGCTGTCAACTGTTCATTTATACGATAGGATGACTAATAGTTTAATATCACCTACATATCAACCTCATTCTGCCCTGCCTTAAATCGTTCTCTGAAGTGAATCAGCAGTGTTTAGACAACTGTCATCTTTCAATAAATCCCTTCTAGTTAATGAATCCTAAAAAAAGACCCAAAGTTAACTCACAATGCAGGCAGAAGGGGACAGACCAGGCTATCCATTTCCTGTTCACCTGGCGTTGGGCCAGTCACACTTCCTGCGGCCCTTTCCGAGGCGCTGACATGTTGAGGGTCGGAGCTAAATTTATCTGGGCCGTCTCCGGCCTCGCAGGCCTGTGTGCCAGCACAGAGCTCTGTCAGGAGGTAACATGCCAACACAGGGAGGTTCAAGCTGGGACTAGTGCCTGCTCTCCGGTCCACGGTCCAGAGTCCACTGCAAACCCAAACACAGCACAGCTTCAGCACTCTGCCTGGTGCCTAGAACACATGCACAGAGCAGCAGGAACAATGATAGTAGCCCATAAATCTAGCTGGGCTCTGGAGGAAGCTTAAGGAGGTGGAGGGTCTGCAGGGCACTAACAATGTTAAGACAAGACTGTTGGTGTTGGGCTCTGAATGCATGAGTTTGCTGCCAGTTTTTTGACTATTCACTGTGATGCCTGAATAACAACGTGATTATGAGAATGGTGGAATATTTCCAGCTGGACTTTGCCCTTGCTGTCACCACTGTCCAGTCCACAGGGCAGCGTTGTCTCTCCTGCTAGCCAGGATTTGGCAATAGGTGCAGGACGATACCAGTGACGGTAGACCCCTGGAGATACAAGGGCAGTCTTGTCCCCATGTTTGTTCAGCTCCTCTGTCTGGAGGGGAGGGTGAGCTGTGCTGATTCAGTCTGGGTGTGTTACAGTGAGGCAGTAGTCTAGTTTCCTGTCAGGTTGCTGTGTGTGGTGAAATAGGAGTGGTTCCTGGCAGGGTGCTGTCTGCACCAGCCCTAACAGCACAGTGTTGCTGTGGTTCCACCTACAACTCTGCTAGACCACAGTGCTCCTATATCCATTTCCTCATTCAAGTAATTTTGTCAATTGAGCCACTATTAAAAGTCCCCAAGCTGTTTGTTTAGTCTGTGTTTGTTTGATTGACTGGCCAGATGAGAGGGACAGCAGACCTGTGCATGTACTGTGCCAGAGTCAGATCTTGTGAAGGAGTCTCTCTACAGCTACAGGAGCTGACAGGGCCTGCCTCCATACAGGAGCTGACAGGGCCTGCCTCCATACAGGAGCTGACAGGGCCTGCCTCCATACAGGAGCTGACAGGGCCTGCCTCTATTCTCCTGCCTTCCCTCACGCAGCTCCGTGCCTTCCTGCCTTCCATTATCCAAGCCGCAGCACGAACAGGACGAACTGTTATATGAATTAGTCATCATCTCTTTCAGCTGTGAATAGAGTGCTGAGGGGACCTTTCTGCAGTCCTGTTCCCAGACTATGTACAGATGACAGTTACAAAGACTGTACAGATGACAATTACAAAGACAATGTACAGATGACAGTTACAAAGACTATGTACAGGTGACCGTTAGAAAGGGAGGCAGCAGAAATCGCTAGGTAAACACTTCTAAGTTGAACGCTGCATTATTGATTTTGTGGTTTTGTTGAGGGGGTGATTGGGTTCAAAGTTTGTTTCCATGGTGTTTGCTTCTTCCCAGGGTACTAACGTCTCTGCTTCCTCTCTCTCCTCCATGCTTCTATTCCTCCATTTCCCCCATGTTAACCTGTCTTTCTATTCCTTTTACCTCTATTCATCTCATTGCTTTCCTCACATCCTACCCTCCCTCTCCCCCCTCCCCTGATCTTCTTCTTTCTCGCCTCAGTGTGACCAAGACCAGTGCATTCAGAGCACCAAATTCGTTTTGCAGGCTGCAGCCACGCCCTTGCTTCAGCAGCAGAGTGAGCCGGTCAGCCTGACCGAGGATGGGGGCTCCCTGCCTGGGAGGACGTCTCTGGGGGGCCCCTGCAGCACATTGCCCCTGGGCCATCCCACCCCGCCCTCCTCCACCAACAACCTGAGCTGCCACGACGTGGACAGCATGCTGCCCCTGCGTGCCGAGCACCACCACCATCATCAGGATGGAGGAGGGCTAATGGGAGGGCAGCACCACTTCCTCACGCCTGAGGAGGCCCCCTCGCCCCCGGGCATGCTCCCCTGCGGTACCCCCCTAGGTCACAGCCACACCATGCAGACAGGCTTCTTCCACCCTGCCAGCCAGGACTCCCTACACGAGGACTCGGTCAGAGGACTAGTGAAACTCAGCTCAGTCTGACCACAGGTTCTTCCTGCCGTACATCAGTCCGTCCCCGTAAAACGACCCTATTCTCCACCCAATCCTTTGATTCCTCTCTGACGTCCACACCAGTGCCAAACAGTGGGCTACGTTTCCCCTAAACACCACCACAGGACTTGAAACTGGAAGAGGCCATGGTGTCTAGGCTGCTGAAACGTGCTCTCCTCATTCAGCTTCTTGGCAAGCCTCTCGCCAAAGCCAGGGAGGTTGACTTTGCCATAGTTAAAGAGACAGTTACGTTCTGCCCTCCTCCTCATCGGAAGCAGACATCACTGCCCTGGGAACAGTACAGTGAGACAAATCGTCGAGGAGGGACTTTTTGAAAAGGGTTATATGGCTGTGTAAAAGCCAAAAATAAAAAGAGGAAATGTATTTGACAGTTTTTCTTAACATGTTTTCAAAGGAAAGGAAGAAAAGAAAAACAGAAGAAAAAAAAAGCTGCTTTATTTCTGTGGTGAATCACAGGTCTGGCATTGGTTTGTAAGAGGGACTTGGTCTACATGTTGAATAATGGATGGATAGTGTCTTTGCCTTTCTCCTCTGACATTCTTGTTGACAGTCAACAATGCAATCAGTAACAAAAGTTGAAGTCATCATGTTGCATATCAGTCAATTCACGTATTTTTTTATGTTGAAGAGATGGTATTGTGTCGTGCCATACCATAGTTTTTTTTTTCAAATTGTTATATTTCCTGTGGATATTAATAAAATCACATCTTTTTATGGGACGAGAACATGATTTGTTTTTGTGTCACAGCCCTGAGGTGACCAGTTGAGAGTCATGTGTGACTGGTCGTGACATCACAACTTGAAAAGCTTGTCTTGTGATGAGTGCCTTTGGTCATACAAGCTAGTCTGCGACAGTGTAACCAAGGAGACCAAGAAACAGTTTTCATGTGTGAATGAAAGCAGCAGCACTAGCAGTGCCAGCTGTGCTGGCCAAAGGCCTCACTCAGGTTGTCTGCTGGCCCCAGTCATCCTGTTTGTGTCCGAAACCTCAGATTTGGAAATGAACACAGAAGAAGTGCTCACTGTGGTCAAACACACGGTTCTTTGTGTTTGCGGTCAACAATGCATCCCAAATACAGGCTATTTTAGTAGCCAGTGAAACGCTTTGCCTGTTGTGTCCTTGCGGTTCTGTTTTAACTGATGTGCCCAAAGTGTGGGTGTCGTGCCAGACAAGCCACGCTAGCAGCTTTCACTACAGCGTTCTATGGCCCCCTGGTGGTTGGAATTATACAGCGTTTGGTACATACAACAGAATATTTAACTGGAAATGTTGAACATTGTTCTATTACACTTTGCATATTCAAAATAAATGTCAAATTTTCCATCTTATTAAAAAAAAATGTTTTAATAATTAATAAATGGTATGGTGCACTTGTATCAAACAAATGCTGCTGTAAATCTCCTGACTGTCTTTGACGTTAGCACATATTTTAGCACATCGAACTGTATATATTTAAGCACATTGGAAGAGTACATGTCCATACATTTAATCAGCTGTAAATACATTATTTATAATACATATTTTATCCAGAAAATGTACAGCAAAATGAGAAGTCATCACAATATACAGCTTTGAGAATGCAATTCTCTTACTCTGCAAATATTCTGTAGTAGGCCACAATGTAAGCCTCACTGTACAAAGGACTGGGTTGAAGCACGACATCCCAGATCTGTAAGCTGGTGTAGGTAAGATCATGTGTTGCTTGCTATCAAGATAGGAAGTTTATTTAAGCAAATGTGACAAGAAATGCTTATCAACAGCATTGCCTACACCATCTTTAATGTTAGATTATTAGACCATTGAGATTGCCAATGACAGGACTTGAAAAGATATCATGTGGAGGAAAAACATAACTTCCATAACTCAAACAAGACGATAAAAGAATAGAACGTGTTCCTGTGGGTGTCATTTCTAACCCACCTGGTATTACAAGGTGTGCATGTTTCAATGTCACTGCAACATCAGATTGTTGCATGGGGTGTCTTGTTTTTGTGTGATTGTATCCAAAGACAGCGACGTGTCAGGGGTCAAATTCGCAGGTACAAGTATGTTCCTGAGAAATTGCCTTTTTTTTTCTCTCCAAAAGACCACCCGTCTTCAATGACTTTCAGTTACACTAACGGAATATGAGTTGCAATGCATTCTAATGGAATATTGACAGTTACGGTAAAGATTCTGAGATTTGACGATCTTCAAAATGTATGAATTTGGATTAGCAAAAGTTTGTCACACAGTTTTCATAAGTTGTGCTCTTTTCGATAATGACCTTGACACGTTGAACCTGGGAATATCTTAACCTTTCTTTTATTCGGTTCTCTGATATTTTACTGCAGCATTTCCAAACCAGATGTCAAAGTGGCTCTTTGCTGATGGTTTGTGGTGAGTGTTTATATTAAATGTTTTTTCTCTCCTTCAGTGTATTACAGTTCCCCTAACAGTGCACCCAGTTGTGCATAATACAGTATATTAGCTTGTTTGTGCTGCCAAGTCACTAACCAAGGCAACCCTGTGAACAGTCATGGCTCAGATATGGGGACAGTCAGCCTTTAGTTTAAAGCTGGATTTGTTCATGCACTGCAGCCCTGGACCAGTTGTTGTCAAGGGGCTGATTGTCCATTATTTGCCAAACCAGGTTAAGGTTTGCCTGGGTTACCAAAAGGCTAAACCTAGCATCAATTGGAACCAAACAGAAGTCTAGCCTTGCATTGCACCCTCACTAAGCGACCTACCGTTAACAAGCCTGGTTTAACCAAACCTAGCTTCCACAGTCTGTTCCTTTAGGCTAGCCTAGCCAGGAGCTTTGTTACCCTGGGGGTCACCACAGCTTGGTATCCATTAGTTGCAGGTCGCCCATGATCTCCAGCTGGTCGATGGTGCTCAGGTCCTGCACCCGGTGTCTGTAGTCCAGCATGTGAGCGCCGTTCACAGCTAGCTTGAACTGGTGGGCCTGGATCAGGATGAGCAGCTGAAAGAAGAGCTGGGTCTCAACTACAACTTCATCTCCAAAGATTACGATTTCAAACGAAGGTCTGTCACTGGTATGATACTGATTATGTCTAAAGATGACAGCTTTGTGTGTTACAAATATCGTTACACTATTACACTACCAATTTGCCTCTGCCGTACTAACATCCCCGCATACCTCAAAGTACTCGCCAAGAGAGAAGGGGAAGAAGGGGACCTCTCTCTCCTCTGGACCCCAGGACTCGCTCAGGTAAGAGTTCCTGATGAACATGCCAGACTTAAGGCGAGCATTAAGGTGCAGGGCAATGTTCTCTGTCTTGCTGTTGCGGAGGTTGATAGTAAAGCTGAAACACATGGATATGATTTGCTGTTCAGCATTACAGAAAGGGCTACTCCAGTAAAGGAAGCAATAAAGCTACATAGCTAAACAGTTCATCTTTCATTTTCCTCTTTAAAGGTACTTACTGTACTTTTCTACATAGTATCTGTACGTAAATGAGCCACATAACCCAATATGCGTCTAATTTAAATCTGCTTGTGTGTTTAGTGGGTGTTTAAAGCTAACTTTACGATCCTCTCCAGAGAATATACAAGAAAATGATCTTTAACAGGTCCTTTGAGGACAGCTGTAGCGAGATAACTAACCATTGACAATCTACAGCATTCCATCACAGGGCTATAAGTAAACACCTGGGAAAGGTGACAGCTCTGATGACGGCTGTTTCCAGTGTCTGTTGTCTCACCTGTGAGGGTACATACTGCTGACCTTGCCCTTAATCATGATGTGCTGGCCTGGGCTCAGACCCTTGATTAGACTGCCTTTATAAGGAAGGCCCTGGGAGGAAACACATGACATGGATGTCACATCATTTTATCAACATGATTTGAATAGAGGTTGTTTGACTGATATGTTTGGTTTTTTATGAGGTATATCTTTAGAACAGTGCTTTATGTGCTGGAAGAATATAACGGGAAGTAATTTTGGTGTCGTGTGATACGTGTATGAATGCTACTCACCATGTCTCCTGACTCTGAATATATTGCCTATGAAGGGAAGTGGAATGATTAGAACTGCATGATCATGACTGAATGTGGTTGAATGTTGCATCATTTTTTCAACTTTATAGATGAGATTCAATTCTTACTGAGTTCGGGATGAAGCCGATAGCGTGAACTTTGACCTTCCCCGCTATAGAAAATGTGTCAATCTTGTCCAGTTGGAGCCTGTGCTTGTACTCCAACAAATGCGTGCCATTTACAGCTACCTACAGTCAGCAAGGAACACAGGACTGATGGGACACTGATAGCATAATAAAAGCATATCAAAAATAAATTAGCCCATCCGTATGTCCAACCAGATTGTAACTCTTCTTGTCACTTGAGCAATTTTAATTCTGCCGTTCACTTGAGTGTGTGATCCCAAACTACATTCATTCATTCAATCATCCACATCATCCATTTCACAATGTGTCCGGGTGACCCGTGCGCACATCATCCCGCTTGCCTTGAAGCAGTCATCGTGCACGAGAATGATGGTCTCAAAGGCGGCTCCCTGTTTGTAGGGCATCTTGTGGAGAGTCTCTTCCCTGCCCCAGCTCTCATTTAGTAGGGAGTTACACACGATGCAGGGGGCGCCCTTAAAGCGAGGGTTGAAGTGGAGAGCGATGTCTGCCCGAGGCCTGGTGCTACTGCCACAGGACAGGTCCATCTGGAACCTGACCAGAGTGCAACACCGTCACCACATCTGGATTCATTAGACTAATACACATACACATCTAAAGTTGTATTTCTTGACCCACACACAGACCAAAATATTCTTAATATTGCCATAATGTACCTGTCAGCATCAAAGGGAACAGTGCCCTGAATGATGACTACCTCTCCGGGGTGCAGTCCTCCAGGTATAGTGCCAGTGAATGGGACCACCTGGGGGAAGAGCAGCATTGAATTGAAGGGATTAGTTAATTTAATGGCATTGTGGGGAAAATAGCCATTGCCAAAATGATTCATGTAATGCACTGAGTTTGTTGCAGTGTTTCTAATATTTCTAATATAATATGTCTTAACAGTATTTGCAGTCTTTAAACGTTAGGTTTTGTCTTGACGTGTGACTTGTCATCCTAGCATAGTCATCTCAGGGGGTAGGAGCTGTATGCATGCGTGATTAACGGTTATGGATATGACTACCCTGTATCTATTATTCATAAACTGAGCGGAGTAAGGCACATAGTGGCGAAAACGGAATGAAATGGAGACGACGAATGCATGCGCATTCATAAATTGTATTTAATGTGTGTGTGTAAGCTATAGACAAATTGGCACATGAAGCAACATAAAAGCAATAGCATAGTATTCATATTCAAAACATAATGAGTTTATTTTGAACTGTACATGCCAACAGAAAATGGCACGAGCGATACAAGTATAGTAATAGCGATGGTAAAGGCTCTTACCGGATTTAGGACAGTGTGTTTCGCATTTGCCACAGACATTTTGGCCTACTACGCAGTATTACACCATCCAACTGCAATGCCCACAAGCGTCGAATAATTTGGAAAAAAAGAATTATATGTAAATTGGCCCGAGGTTTGTATTCCCCTATGCCAAATAAATTCGTATGGCAGTAGGCATTTTTCCTCCATCAGTCCAATAACCCACTATGCTACGTCATATCTAATACGCAACCATGTGATGCTTGGTGGCGGTATCTGAAATTACAATGGCATTACATCAACAGGAGAAACTGTGGCTGTGGGTGATGGGGGCATGGCACCTCACTTTGCTGTAAGATTATATTGGTTCATTGTAAATTAGCCGTTTGATACGGCTAACAAATTGCCATTTTTGGGGGGACAAAGTGTTGCCTACCGGTCATGTATCATGTAGGCATCTGCTATTGCATTTATAACATAATTCAGTTCAACTAGCTCATCTCAAATGCAATTAATACACAGGTCTCTTATTACGTCCCCTGCCAGTGTGACGCACGTACGATGTTTGTGATGCTACTCTCAATCGATTGCACTTTATGATGCAGTGAAATTTAATGTAGTGGGTTCTACAGCTGTTGCAAAAATGCCTGAAGAGGACATGTAAAGTTGGCCTTGTTCTATGAACATTAATGTGCCAAAATGCACAACTTTCGGACAGGCATTCCTTTCAGAAGGTTTTACACCGAGGAATCGGAGTTACGGATAATCAAGCCGCCTCCAGACGGAGGTTGGGGTTGGGTCATAGTATTTTCCTCCTTTTTGTACAATGTTCTGGTACTAGGCTTTCACAATTCATTTGGCGTCTACCTTATCAGTCTTCTGGATGAATTTGAGGACACAAGTTCGAAAACGGGCAAGTATCTTACCGACAATCAACAAAACCATAAAAATACACCTAACAACTGTGTTGCAAGTTATGCCGTTTAATACCTATACATTAAAGTGATGCTGGCCCTATCTCTCCCCACAGCCTTGGTTGGCTCCATCAGCTATGGCTTCATCATGATCTGTGGGCCTCTGTCAGGGAAGCTGACCGTCAGGTATGGAGCCAGAGAGATATCTATCATAGGCTCCCTCATCATCCTGCTCTCCATTGTCTGCTCCTCCTTCGCACCGTCATTAGGAGTCCTGTTCTTCACCCATGGATTTCTAACTGGAGTAGGCTCCAGTTTCGCTTTCACCCCAGGTTAGGACTATGGAAGGCATCTGATAAGATAAACTGATGATCAATGTCTGGCCCCATAGATTATATTGTGCAGCCACGGACAGACAAACATGACAGATTTTGAGAGAATATAGATTAATATAGAAGCCTTTTTATTCCAAACCTCCATGGATCCATCCAGACATTGATCATCAGATTTTGAGAGAATATAGATACAAGCCTTTTTATTCCAAACCATAGACCCATCCATCTGTTCATCCTATCTTCCTGTCCTCCATCCATCCATCCACCCTCCGTACCCTTCCCTTCCCCAGGCATGATCATGGTGAGCCAGTACTTCACCACCAAGCGCTCCCTGGCCACTGGAATCGTGATGTCAGGGGGGGCTGCAGGGGCCTTGGTCCAGACCCGCTTCCATCAGTACCTCATAGACACCCTGGGCTGGAGGCAAAGTCTTCGGGTGTTTTCTGGTGTCATGGTTCTGTGTGTCATCTCTGGCTTCACCTACCTGCCACTCAATAAAGGTACTAGATGTTAAAGGTACTGTAGATATTGACCCCACAGCTTGGCTTGGTTTCATTTAAAGCTTTAAGGATTCGTGCTTATGTGAAAACATAATTCATAATTCATGGCACTATTGCTACACAGAAATGTTAAAAGACTGCCATTGACTGGCTGCCAAATTCAGCACATGACTGACTCCCCTAATATTCTGCGACTTCAAGGTCACACCAGGAGTGTGGTGGACAATCTGAAGAACTCTCCCCTGAAGAAGTTTATTGTGGACTTGGGACTGTGGAAAGACACTGTATTCCTCATCTGGGTCCTAGCCAACGGACTCTGTAAATTCGGATTCTTTATTCCTTATGTTCACTTGGTGAGTGATATGATGTCATCTTCAAAAGTGTTGCAATTTTTACTACTATTTAGTAATAAAAAGTAAGAAGAATAGGTTATTTCAAGATTATTGTTTTAATTAATAAGGATTCTTCTTCGCTACATTTGGGTCTTGTGCAATGATGCATTATAGTGTTGTTAGTGATGTACCTGAGTTTGGTGTGGTGTGTGTGTGTGAGCAGACATGTCCTTAATGTACCTGCGTGTGTGTGTGTGTGTGTGTGTGTGTGTGTGTGTGTGTGTGTGTGTGTGTGTGTGTGTGTAGGTGAAGCATGCAGTACAGCTGGGTATCCCTATCCACAGTGCCACCAACATCATGCTGTGTTTGGGCTTGACCAGCATGTTCAGCCGGATCATCTTCGGCAAGATCTGTGACTCTGAGAAGATCAACAGACTCTACTTCAACCAGGCTTCGGTCTTCTTTGTTGGTACGTTCCACTGACTTTATTGTTGTGTTGGCGGATGTTGAGGTGTGTGGTGGGATATGTTATTGAATGAACCTGCAACATGCCTGATAGCATCCATAGCACAAAACCAGGAATACCGTTATAGAGGTTGATCAATGCTTGCTTGTTGAATTACTTAGAAAATAATTCAAGGGGACCCACATAGCAATAGAATGAAAGGTGCAGAAAAAAAAATATGAATGAGTACAACACCTATCTGTAAACAGTTGATAAGTGACTTATCTAGGTCATGAATGGAGGGTTGAGTACCTCCAGCCAGCATCATCAGCATGAGTGTTCTGGCCCCAGGTTTGCTGTACCTGTTGATCCCTGCTCTCCACTCCTACGGCTCTCTCGTGGTGTTCGCTCTCCTACTCGGGGTGGCCGACGCAGGAAACTACATCCTGCTGCCCGTCCTGACCTTTGACCTGATGGGTGCTGAGCGCATGCCCGTGGCATGGGGGTTCATGCTCACTGTCAATGCTGTCAGCTGCCTGGGCCCACCTTTTGCTGGTACACCTGAACAGGGGCTTTTAATTGATGTACTCATGACCATGATAACCCACAAACCAAGAGACAATGTTTTGTATTGTAATGAGAATTCAAATCAAGTCACTATTTCGTTAGCACTTTCAGCGAGACAATATTTCATTATGTCCATAGAACATGCATTCAGTTTTAAGTTGTAGCACATCTGTAATGGGAATGTTAACATTGAGTTAACCAGCTTTGTGTCTCCTCAGGCTGGATGGATGACATCATGGGCAGCTATAACCTGGGCTTCGTGGTTGCTGGGGCACTGAATGTGGCGGCGGCCATCGTTCTCGCCTTCATTCCTCTAGCCAAGCACTCCTTTAGGCAGACACACAAGAGCATCATCAACGTCACCATCGACCACTCCACGCAGGATATCACGCGGTGGACTGAACACCAGCCCTCCAGTGAGGTAACGTGCTACACTGGGTATCTCCACGAGGGATGTTTGGCACGCAAATCCCACCTTTCGGATGGCTATAGCTGGGAGCATTTGACTACAGAGCAACAGGGTGCAGGTTAATTCAGTATGTCACTTTGGATGATAGCGCCAGCCAATCTAAAACATGATTTTGCTCCGGCAATTGTTGCTGAATCTAACTTCAAATCTGAGTGCCTGACGTTAGATTCAGGTCGTAGTCACCGTCCATCAGAATCAGGATAGGTAACTAATTGACTTATAGTTGCGGTGTCCAATCACTTTGCTTAATCCATCTGATAGGAAGTGCCTGTCGTGTCCAAGTACGTGCCTTACACCAGGACTGTGTTCCGTAGCCCAGACCTGTCTGAGTCCCAGCCTGAGGTGCACAGAGGTGAGGTGGGAGGGGAGGCTGTGAGGGAGGCCACGGGCTCTAAGGTTGCAGAGCCCTGTTCTGAGGAGACGAGGCCGTAGAAGGGACTGCAGGAGGAGAAGCTAGCCTCATCTACAAACACCACTCAGCCTCTTTACGCTCTTGGACTACAACATGCCTTCACACAAGCATTGCAAATATATTACATATTGCTACAGAATATTACGTGTTGATTTTGTGAAGCTATAAGAATATATCCACTTACATTGTGAAAATAGTATACCAATCATGGCTTATCGCCTGGATGTTTTACCTGATGTCCACTAGATGGCAGCCCTCAATCAAACATTGCATACAGTTCTAAAGTCTACTCCCCCCTCAATGCAAAAACCAAGCAGAGCTAATCAAGCTGTTACTTTTCCAACACAAAATATTTTTATTTGCAGCACTTATTTTTGACTGTAATACATCATTCAACAGTTAGTTTGTTAGCCATTTACGGTAAGAAAGCCTTCAACCAGCTAAATATATTGTGCCTTCAAGCCATTCATCACAATACCAGGTCCAAGTCATTAGATAAACAATATCAAGCCATTAGAACTTCACAATACATTGATATCAGAGCAAACTGTCAAACTAGTGTCAAGTGACATCCACTTGGTCAGGGCAGGCAGACCCACCTATTTCAGATCACAGCACATTATAGAACTCCCATAACATAACAAAAATCCCAATGGATATGCTATTGCAAAAGCAAAAAGTGAAGCAAAAAATGCAGAGGATTGAAGAGTTGTAGTTCAATACTACAAGTGCATGGTTGAGAAGGGTTTGGCATAATGGCGCCTTAGCAGTGTTGGAGCTGGAGAAATTCTGCTCACTACTGTGGATGATGGATTCTGTACGTGCATCAAGGCAGCAAACTATCTAGGAAAACACCACAATCCAGCAAATTCTTCAAGCTTAGTTTTGCAGGTCAAATTATCAATAGTATTCAAGTGTGTAATTAATGGTAATTCTTATAATAAATCTGGGTTCTGTGGTTTCTGATAAATGTATTTGATAGAAAAGTTATTAACATGATTTGAAACATAAATGTTACTTTCAAATAAAACTAGCAGCAAATGAGATGCCCTGAAGTCATATCAGTTGTTGCGAAAGCTGAAGCTATTGCTTTAGTCTCAAGATGAACAAGTTACGGTGAGTGTTTTTACACTTTTTTCACTTGCCATATGTTAGGGATTGATAACTAGAACATATGTCTTTGGCAAACATGACACAGGGCACCAACCCCTCAAAGTAACGCACCTCTTCAAATCCCTTTAATGTACTGTGGGCAGACAGGCACCAAACTGCCAATCAAACCCATCTAACCAATTGTATTCAGCATATATTTGTCCTTTCACCCTTATTTATAAACGTTGTCATTGGTTTTGATAAAGTAGGTATTCTTCTGTAGTTTTAATGACAGGTGACTTGTGCTTGTAGACATTTTCTAAAGACCTGTATTGGAATTAGGTTATTTGCGTCATGTAGCTGAATGGCAGAGGTTTAGGTTGCTATGTCATATGAAGTCAGAATATCAGGTTTTCCAGAACATCCTCATTGACCATATTGTTGTAAGTTGTGGCAGGCATTGTGCTAATAAAGGGTGTTGCTGAAGTGCTTGTTTGCATAGGACCTACATGGAGCATCCAATCATTTCCAGTCATACTCAAACTGTTCCCTTCTTTGCAATCCAGCCATTTTCCACATAAAATGCTTGGCCAAAGCCACCAGCCAACTAATACGATTAAAACAAAAGCTATTCTACCTGAAGTTACAAAAGTGTACCAAACAGAAATCTACATAGAGATTTGCACAACATGAACTATTGTCTCATCTCTCTCTACAGTTGGATGCATATCTTGTAGCATTCATTCAACATTTAGAAAGGTTTCCTTCTTAAGGCTTATCCCGGAGACATGTTAACTCGCCATGCAAATGAACACATTCCATTTCGAGCACGTAAACTGGACACAAGAACAGTAAAGCTGACATTGATACATGTTTATCTATTCCATTTCTGCTATGACGTCTTATCGATAGTAGCATGACATTACGCAATCTTCTCTGGCTTCTCTGGTAAACTGAGTATAAAAGGAAATAGTATTCCTTTTGCCTCCAAAGGAGCTCTCAGTGGTTCCTCCACAAAGTAGGCATTATCCTCCCCCACTATGAACTGGAGAGTCTGTGTCTTGTTCACACAGTAGATGCAGTTTCCGATGACGGCACACCGAAAAGGCAGAGGACTTCCCTGGCGCTGTGACGCGCAGTCGTGCCACATTTTCACTATGGTGTTGTACTTGAACACGTTTATCCCCTGTTCGCGGTTGACATCGAACCTGTAGATGAAGCTCTTGAGTGCCACCATGTCGGACGACTTCTTCCTGCTGTTGTTGTAGGGACACTCCTGCCACTCGTCCCTCTTGATGTCGTATCGGAGCAGACGGTAGAAGAGAGAGCCCCCGGAGACGTACAGCTCTCCGTTACAGGTGGTGGCCTCGTGCGCTACTGCAAACGCCCCTTTGGGTAAAGGGGCCACCGCGGTCCAACGGTCCGCTCGTGGGTCGTACTTCTCCACCGTAAACAGACACTCTCCTCCGATGGCATACAGGTTACCATCCATGGATACTAGCTTAAGCTGTGACCTGGCCTGGTTCAATGGTCGAATCTCGCTCCAGCGGTTGGTGATGGGGTTGTAACAGAAGACCTTGTCTGAGACCTTGCCCTTGTCCCCATAGCCCTTTATCCCTCCAGCCACAAACAGGTAATTGTACATGGTGCAGATCCCACAGCCTTTAGTGTTTATGTCCTCAGGCATCACAGTCAGCGGTCTCCAATCGTTTGCCGTCTCGTTAAAGTAGTAGATCATGTGACTGTCCTCGAACGACGCCACCGAGAGGGGACTTTGCGGTCGGCTGTTGTTGCGACTGGGTGGTCGGCTTCCCACACGGTCAAACACGTCATTAATCTCAGCCACCATCAAGGACTTCTTCCCTTCCATTCTCTTCTTCAGGATCAGGTCTCTTTCCGAGCCGTTCAGGCGCCCGTACACCGCAGGGTCCCGGAGAACCTGCAGGAAGTTGTCACTCATGAACCTGTAGGCGGTTTCCTTCAGTTCGCTGAGGCGCTGCTTCTTGGCGATGGTCAAGATCTCGTAGCAGTTCTCTGGCGTGATCTGCTCCGACATGGAGTCCACGGCAGCCTGGACAGCACAGGGGACTTGCAGGATTTTAGCCCCGGTGATGACGTCGACCACGTTGTCCTTTTGCACCCTCATCTGGGAAGTGTAGATGTAGTCTATCAATATCGACAGGGTCTTGTAGTTCACGCCCTTCACTTTCAGGATGTCCCGAGACAGCCTGGCCCTGAAGTAGTCACTCTTCTCCGCCAACACGGACTTGTGCACGCTGATTTTCTGTCCGCCGACCTCGATCACTAAATCGGGCTCCTTTTTCGACGCAGCGTTTCCGTTGTGGCCGTTGTCCTTGCATGCTGAATGTCCATATTGTGTGGGCTCAGCTGTATGGGACGAAGCAGCGGAGGATAAACCCAGCTCTAGCGTGATTGGCTGCCGGCCCGCGGCAATACAATGAGTATCAGGCGGAACTGTCCCGTGCTCAGAGGGGCTGGTGACGTTATTTCCCTGACATTGATTCTTCCCGTGGTTGAAGGACAGGGGGACATCCACTTCCTGGTTGGTCCTGCTCTCAGCATGTGTAGAGGAGTCGATGCTGTAGGGAGCTTTGGCCCGGGCTCCATTCATGCCTTCACTGACGCCATTTCTGCCGTGGGATCCGTTCAGATCTGTGCTTGACAGAGGCACCTGCTTAGAATGATCGTTTGAGATGTGAACCTGGTCGGCGTTTAAGATGTATGAAGTGTCAGTTGGCTGATGATCATCGTGATGGTTTTCCATGAACCCACTGTCCAAGAGGTACTCCTTCTGAAAAGTCATCGGGACCGGTGGGGCTTCGGAACAGAACGGCTGGTCGTCCTTTGGACACCCCAGATCTGAAGTGAGGGAGCTCTCCTCCTGCCCCAGGGCTGAAGGACACAGCCCTCCCCCCTCCTCGGTGGGAGAGACCAGGTCAGAATTGACAGCATGGAGGATGACGTCTGCTTTCACGGTGAACGTGCTCCCTTGTCCTCCCTGTCTCTGTGCTTCATTCATCTTAACACCGTGAGCTTGAGGCCAGATCCAGGGGGGTCATGGTAGGGAGGATTCCAAAACCGGTGTTCAGGGTCACCAAGGTGTCTACAGACTGAATCCTAGAGCGTCTGGTCATTACGCTATTTGTGAAGAAGCAAAGAAACAGGGAATTAACCAAAGCAGTCATATTTTCATCTTAGACTAAACAGAAAGTTGTCAATGCTTCTCGAAACTGCGAGGGGCGCCCTTACTCTACAAGTAGGGAATGCCGAGAGGGTTTTCATCAGTAGTACAGAATGTTGCCAATTCAGAGGTAAAAGGCACACAAAATATAGATAAGGCATTTTCAGTGACATGAAATTACTTAGCGTTTGATTGATCAGATAGTACAAACAAAATTCAACTAGTGCAACGTAAGCACTGACATGACAAACACGTTGCTGTTGCTATAAATTGACATGACCTCTTACAATAATCACCCTACTTATCTATTATTTGTGTTAATGCGACCCGAGGGTGTCGGTCATAAACAGCGCATGCCCAGGGCGCATCGCACTTTGCTCTGGAGTTTATTCTACATATGATGGGAAGACACTGGAACATCCCTCCTCTCGCATCTAAAGTGCACTGTCAAACACAATTTCACGCGATTTCTTAAAATGTTTGATCAATCAAGTAGACTATAGGTTTGACAAGTGATTAGTACACACCTTAGTGAATAGGTTATTCAGCTATTGGAAAACAGTAACCACGACATGTCTTTTTGCTAGTAGTTATGTCAAAACCGAAATGGCCTCAACCAACGACGTAGCCTGCACGGTTAACTGAAACAAATTGTGTCTCTCGTTTCAAATAATTTATTATGACCTACTTACGTTGTTTTTCGCCTTGATTCAACAGCCCCTCTTGGTCCTACACAAAGCACTCTTATGTAAGGTAGTCGCAACCTCGAGGATGCAGAAGCATTAACTAAATGCAAGACAGATGGTGGTTTCTTTCATATTTCGGTAGAAAATACCAATTAACGTAGTCAATCCCCGTTCACTCGTTAATTCCAGTCAACAGTTCCAGTCCAAGACCAATATCTTGCCCGGTTTCTGCAAATATCTGTATCTCAATTTTTTTCAATTGTATTAATCTGTCATTGTAAACAATGTTAGATCGACGTCTGGTCTACAGCAAAAGGCTCGCAGTTGTTTCAGGTCAAAGTCCTTATTCAGTAGGATTATCCACGATGCATGTCGCCAAGTGATTTCCCTTAGCTGGTCCTCGGCGCGACGTGGAACGCACATCAATGCGCTGCTTCCCCTCTCACCGTTTGAAATAATCGGTCCAGCATGCAGCCGTGGCTCCTCAGTCCCTCTTGCAAGCGGTGTTTTGATTTTTGACTGTAGGCAGCGTACAGCCAGTTATCGATCTAGACCACACCTCCTTAATATGAACCCTACACACCTCCCTTAATATGAACCCTACACACCTCCCTTAATATATGAACCCTACACACCTCCCTTAATATGAACCCTACACACCTCCCTTAATATGAACCCTACACATCTCCAACACGCTCGCTCCATCTGCCTCTCGAGCTCAAGGCATTCCGACATCAAGATGCGACATTCCTCCACGCGCCATAGGACCGTTTTCTGATAGGGAAATCCCTCTCTATAAAACCATGATCCGAATAGAAAATCCACAAATGCAATTACATGCCAGTACTTTATATTAAGGCAAAGCCTGAACCCATTCAGCTATGTTGCTGTATTAGTGATGGAAGGAACACTGAATGAGCGTTCAGTCTTTGTGCCTACTGCTTTTCTATAGTGTAAAAGCAATCCAGTTTTATTACTCGCAGCAATATTGCCCCTTGTCCCGATTCAAAGCATTGATCAAAAACAGCAGTAAATTTACTGTGATAAAAACCTAGGTGCCATCATTAAAGAATGTGCACAGGCTAAGCACATTCACCTAATAACAACATTGATCCTACATGCTCTGGAAACCTACACATGCACACACTCACGTTACTTGTGTGCTCTGCCTCCTCATGGCTAGATGACTCAGCTGTTAAATGTTTTAAATAAATGTTTTGCCAGGAATATTTAGAAAAGCTCTTAGCAAAATGACTGAATCTACTTCACGCACTTTTTATTTTTACTGTGTAATATTTTAAAACGAGTGCAGCAGATATGTTGTTTTTTCCTGGCATACTTTGAGGAGTTTATTCCACAGGCCCCAAATAGTCTGTGCGGTTATGCTGGTTGTACCTTTGTCTGTAGCACGTCTCCATGGCAACGATGGGTCGGAGAAAGCTTGTGTCTGACTGGAGGCTGGCTGTCTGAATGAGAAACGGCATTGCTTAACAGCCTTGAGACAACTAGTTCTGTCTCTACACTGTTCTGCCAATGCATGTGAACACTTCGCTGTTGTGATTGAATTTAGACTGATACTTAGAATAATTATTAAATTGAGACTGAAGCTTAGGAAATTGTTGAAAAAAAAACAATGGGTACATCAAGCATTTACTTGCCTATGTTGTTGGCAATGTTATATTATTGTTTGTAATACCATGAATTATGCCCCATCAATACTATGATCATACTTAGATAGTAGTTTGGATAAAGGATACCGAACTTTAGCTTGAGTCTATTTATGGGATTGCAGTAGAAAAGATATTGTAGCATGATTGCGTAACACGGCAAGTGGGTGGAAGTGGATAGGATCTCCTGACCCCTGGATAGATGATAGCAGTAGAAGAGAAAGTACAGGGCATGTTGAAACCCTTAATGCCTCATCTTGTGTTCTGCCTGCCTTCAAGCTGAACACTTGTTCTAACACGTATTGATAGCTGCACATCAGAATGTTACTGGTACAATAGCTAAACCAGTCCTATTCTGAACACGGAAGTATATTTCTGTTCTAGAAATGCATTTGAGTGTGAAGTTGCCATAGGTAACTATAAAATAAAGGCAAGAAACAAATTATTCACAAGACACTGATAATTTGGAATAAAACATGTTTATAGATTTGTTAATATACACAGGAGAAGTACATACAAAACATGACAAAAGTATAAAGCTTTTTATCAAACTTTTAAATATTCTTTAGTACGAAAATGTAATTGGGCAAGTAACACATCGATGCCCTAATTTTATTTGAGTACAATTAGAAACTTTCCCTTGATTTTTATATCAGTATGAAACCTGGCCAGCCAGGAATCCCTATCTGACCTCACCAACTAAGGTGCCAACGTTTCTATCTCCATCCTTATGTTTCCACAGCTAGAAGGTCAACGTAGTAGCTTCAGTGTACCACCGAAATAAGAACATCATTACAAATAAAGCACAGCTCCCTAATGCAGAATACATTTAACACTCTGACCCAAGTCATAGAATATTGACAGGCAAAATGGATATTACTTAGTGGGAGTTTCATCATAGGGTTAATCAAAACGACGAGTGACTGTCTTTTACTCATTGGTGTGTCCGCTTTTCCCAACAAGAAAAGGGTCATTTCTGCAGTCTATGTATGTAATAGTGTTGAATTAAGACTGATCAATGTCTCTGTTCATTTGCGTACTGTCCTGTAGAGACCCAAAACTAATATATTATACATACTATTAAATGAAAGAAAGCTGAAATATATTCTTTTAAGGACAATTCAGTGGTTTTTCTCCAGATAAATCTTCACTGGACCTATTCTCTTCTCTCTAGGGTGTGAAGTGTCCAGAGATGGTCTGTGAGCAATGGGAGACATCATGACTGAGTGGTTATATTGATCCCTTGTTACCTTGTGGAAATGCTAAGATAGGTCACCTGGTGTAAGATGCCATTAGAATCAGTTAAGGAATGCCAATTGAAGTGTTGGCCACTGTAAGACTGCGAATAGGGTTGATTTATCCAACGTGTAGACAAACATTATCCTACACATCCTTTGGAGAGTGTGTTTATCAACTGACTTCAAGTAAGAAACTGCAGTGCCACATCCTCACAGCCTTGATCCTGGAGAGAAGAGGTGGGTGAGAAGCGTTATAGCAAAGCACAATATATATGCTCACTTCCAGTTTCAGTTCTAGTCATGCAGACTGAAGTGGCTCTGAACCTTGCTGCCTGGTGGAGGTTGGGGTCTTCCTGCATCTCACATGTTGAGCAGTGGGATCTGCCACACCATGATGGTGGAGACGGTCTCTTCTTGACGTGACTGTTTGGTCTTCTTGTTAACCCTGCGGTGGCCGAGCCCCCCTGATACCACCAGCAGAGAGCTCACATCCACCTTCTGGGCCCTCCGGCCCCTCTGGGAATGGGCGGGGTCATTGAGCAGGTCGTAGAGCGCGCCGTCTTCTGGCCCGTGCTCCAGGGATCCCTGGGAGAGGGCCAGCGAGCCGCATGACGAGGAGAGGGAGTCCTGGAGAGCCATGCTGGTGCAGCCTGCCTCCCCCAGCCACACACCTTTACCCTGGGGGGGAGTGGAGGTTGAGGCTGGAGGTGGACAGGTGGCTTGGTTCTTCTCTCCGTCCAGGGCCTCTGCCGGCTGAGTGGGAGGGTTGATGAGGGAGCTGCCAGAGGGGAGGTTGCTCACTGCGGCTGCCATGGTGAGGAACTTGACAGGGCCATGGTGAGCATGAAAAGAGACCATGCCTCGGCCTAGACACAGATAAAACCCAGTTTACAACTCTCCAGTCGCCTCCATCACTATATAACTTGTACGGAGACTGTTCGTATTACCTCAGATAAACCACTATGGAATCTGTATGGGGAAGGGCAGGGCAGTTGTCAGAGCAGTTCCACCTACCTGTGACTTTGGGGATGCCCTGTAGTCTGGGGACAGACAGGCCAACTGTCACCCCAAGGTTGGTCCCCACCAGGAGCAGCCCATGACACACCAGCAGGCTGCTCACAGACACTCTCTGGGTCCCTACACAGGAAAGAGGGGGCAGGTAGACAATATTAGGACCTGAAGCTGATGACCACTACCTAAATCCCCAGTACAGAATTCACATACAACTGTACTGTACAGGATGTTCTTAACGCCTGGAGGTATTTTGTCAGCTAATGAAATACAAATATAAATGTTCTGTGGTAAAATTGTGATAAAACACAACATAATTCAGTCAGGGTCATACAGTTTGAACTCAGTGACATAATGTACAGTAAGTGGCTGTTTATATCAACTAGAACACTTAACCTCCAGAAATGGCCAAAGATCTGCCTTAGTGGACCACTCCAATCACCCCAGGGCCCACTACAGTAGGAGTCATGTCTGCACAGTGTGTGGTAACATCGCCACAGTTCCAACGCTTAACAGTAGCTCATCTCTAGGGCAACCGGGGCAAGAAAAAAAAGGAGCAGCCTCTTTCAAAATCTTAAAGAGCACCATTTGGGTTGGCTTTGAATCAAACAAAACAAACACAATAGTGTTATGTAATAGAATGAGTGGAGCGTATTATGGTCATTAAGCAGGCTGCTGTGGGTCTATTCACAGAGCCTGCAGCAACCCTGTCCTGAACTGGGCTCGCTCTCCTTCTCCCTCCCCTCTTGTCACAAATCAGTCCAGTATGAAATGCCACTCTGTGCTGTAAGCGGAAGGGATTGTTACATTAAATGTACCTTTCAGGGGGATGGCAGTAAATCTATCTATCTTGGCTGAAAACGCTTGGTGACTTATTATGTGGAACTTGGCTCCGGTTCGAGACTGTCCCTGCTCATTAGCTGCACTATGGGAACAGACTGAGGTACAGAGGGGGTAGAGGAGCGTGTGCAGAGCAGAACGCTACTAAATGCTGATGATGGCAGTCAAAGGGTAATGTAAACACAGACGGCAAGCGAAAGTGTATGATGACACAACCTAGTTTACTTAAATATCCTGGGGTGCAAGACATGTTCAGCCACCTCCGAGGGTGAAGGCTGTGGGATCTGACATCCAGATCTGCAGCTGTTCCAGCTGTGTAACAGGGAAGGCAGAATGGTTACCCATGATGCACTGCCACTAGAGCAGCTAAACTCCAGTCACCTCCCTCCCATAATCCCTGGGGCTTGGATTCAAATCGCTGCTGATCTCTTTGCCCGAACCCCCCCTTGGTGGAGGTCACCCCACGCAAGGGAACAGTAGACCTGCCTCTAGGATTCCAGGAAGCTAGTCCTTACACGAGCACACCCACACACACAGCAGCAGAGCCCAGTTTACATGTGTTTGTAATGACTGGCCTGGGTTATCAGGAACACAGTGCTGTTGGGGGCGGGTGCCTTTCTCAACTTCCTCCTTTCACAATATTTGGAGTTCCCCACCCATCGGGCCATACTAAAATAAACGTGGACCATACGGGACCAGGGCTGTGCCTGGGCTGATCTCACACCAACTGGCTTTGATCTGCACTTAGCCTTAACAATCAGGGTGGCTGACAGCAGGGGGGAGGAGCTATTACAACTACCCAGATATGACACTCGTACTATCTCACAGCAGAAGTGGGCCAATATCAGCAAGCTGTCTGGAACGCGCCTTGTGTCTGGACCCACACAAATGTGTGTGTGAGTGTGTGTGATCCCTGATGAGAGGTGAGAGACAGTGTCATGTTGATGATGATGGAGCTAGGGGTGTTATTTACTGGCTCCACATGTTTGTCCCCATTAGGCCACGCATGGTTGGATATGTGGGTCAAAGCAGACAAAAGCATCCAGGGTTGCAGATAGCAGACCGTCGCCCGCTGTACAGAAGACACTAGTCCCTTCTTGGAATATCACAACCAGACAGTGACAGGGCAACTAATGAAGGGTACATCCAAATTGGATCGTTTCACAACAGTCTGAACAAAGAATTTGAGGGAGATGAAAGTAAGCATTTGGATGGATTGAATCTAAAAAAGGAAAATCCATCGGAATGTGGAAAATTGTGCATAAGTATACACAGTACATATCTATATCATGTCCCACCCAACTGTTTCACGCATCTGTGAGGAATTTGTCCCTGTAATCAAGGGATTTGTGATGAATTGCCCAAACGTGAGTGAACATGAAGCGGACAGCCCAACCTGTAGCACTTCCTGTCTATGCTCCAGATCCCTGCCCTGCGCTCTGGCAGAGAGGAACCCAGGGGAACCCTTCCCCAACACACACAGCTCAGATCAACCCCCTGCCTAGACCTGCCTCAGTGTGGGGTCCTTAAACAAACCGATTCACATCAGATCTGTAATGGAACCCCCCACATCACACCAGGAGTCTTCTGGGAAAATGCTCTGGCTCCAGAACTGCTGGCTGTGAGCTGTGTTGCCCCAGAGCTGTTAGGCTTCAGTCAATACCCCGTGTCACAATAGTGTTGACTGTTGAAGTTTGTTATATACCAGGCTTCATTTCTCGATGAAAACCCAACCTCAAGTACTCAAAGAACAACAACATAGTGAACGCTGTGCACTTGGCACCGTGAGATAGCCATCACTCTTAGTTTTAGAGAGATATTGATTGTAGGCTTTCCTTGCATCAAAGCAATCAGTGCCAATACATGTTGAGTCAGGGTTTGCAGAAGCAGCACGGTCTAAGCTTAGATTCACTCAATCCATCCCAGGGAAGCTACCAGAACCCAGATTAGAACATTCTAGAAGAGTGCAGAGCACATCCTGCACTAACACAGAAAACGAACATTAAACAGCCCACATCCATAGAAACCTGAGCATGCCCTGTCAACATCCCATTCACACGTTGGGCCAGGGCAGGATATTCGTTGAATAAAACTGTCAATTCAGTGAATTGCGGTGGAGTGGATTGTTTGGTAGATGATCACTTGGAAAGGACAGACAAGCATGTCAGAGATGCCACTGACCCCAATGTTGTTATCAGAGGAAGTCAGCTCTTACTGATATAGACCACTGGTCAGCCTGGAGCAGGATGTCTTTCATGTCGGCGGTCCCTGACTTCCTCTGTGGTCTGCAGCTCTTATTAGAGCAGAGAACCTCCCAAGGCATACCAAGACTCAAGCACAGTTTATCACTGCCATCTGGATGAAAACTCTCCTGGTGCTAAATGTAATCGTTTGGTGGTTGGAGGGAGAGTTTCCCAGAAGGTCATGTTTCTGCAGACATCCATCCAGCAATTTCTCTAACTTTCAACGGCCATGTAGCACTTCTGTAGAAACCATTGACATTATGCAAGCTGTAATTCAGTTCCATTATCTAACACTGCGCACTTAGTTCAGAAATGTCCCTTTTTCCCAAGATGGGAAAACCTGGGGTAGCTTGACAAGCTAGCCTTCTGGTGGCATGATGTTCTATGTCGTACTAATTCTGAGTAACGTACTGGAATCCATAAAAACAACATTACATCATAAGTTAATTCAAATGAATCAATTACGCCTCTGATCTAATTCATCAGCACCATGGCCTCTAATGATATTACCCACTTTGTTATTGAATATTATACAATCCTTACAGTCTGATCTAGTGTAGGCAAATTTCATTGTGTCTACTTGATATTGTAAATACTAGTTTAGACAAAAGAGAAATGTAGAGAGATGTGTAGTCTGGCACTAGGTTGTCATCAGTGAGGTTAGTTAGAGGCTTGTGTCTTCAGAGCACTGTGTATGAAGCTGTCCTTCAGCCTGGCCATTACTGGTCATGACCACACACACACTGCTCCTCAGACACACCACTGCCACCACAGCAAAATACACACACACAGAGGCACACGCACGCGCGCGCACACACACACACACACACACACACACACACACACACACACACACGAGGGTGTCTCAAAAAGCATAAAATCATGAACTCTGGACATAAAAATGATAATGTCCAGTCAAATCAAACAGGACTGCAGTTAAAGGAATGAACATTAGAAGTCACTGACTATCATGAAAGAACCTGTCATGACAACAAACA
Organism: Plecoglossus altivelis; assembly: GCA_036571765.1. NCBI lineage: Eukaryota > Metazoa > Chordata > Actinopteri > Osmeriformes > Plecoglossidae > Plecoglossus > Plecoglossus altivelis. The sequence continues at coordinate 14,835,151 of BROE01000009.1, read as the reverse complement.
GCAACTGTGCTGCTTTACAGAAATAGAAACTCATTTCAGGAAAACCAGCCAGCTGCCACGGACTCCACAAATATAGATTTAGACTTAAATTAGCAGCCAGTCTCAACCTCCCCAATCCCTGTCTGTGTGGATAGTCACTCTACAGAGCAACCAGAGAGAGAGCGAGGGGGAGGGAGAGGAAAGAGACTGAGCAACAGTGAAAGTAAATGGAAGGCAGAGATTATGCCTTGAGGGCTTGTGTGATGTAGAAGAGAGCCAGGGGTAGCAGATTATTATTCCCAAACACAGCTGCTCTGTGTACCTCTCGAGTATACATACGCTGTCTCCATGTTAGCTGTCTCCATGGCCACACACAGACACACTCATGATATCTGAGCCACTTCAACCTCAGGATACTACAGGGGGTTACTGAGCACTGAGTAAACATCTTCTTTTCAGAACACAAATCTAGTCTAAAGGGGATTCTGTTCATGATAGATCCAGTTCTTTATAACTAGCCTAGCTATGGAAATGTTAGCAGACACAATCCTCCCTCCCCCTCATGATGAGGCAGTCTTACCATTCAGATGTAACCAGCTTGGAATGACACCCTGCTCTCCGCAACACAACAAGTTGGTTGAGGTACTTCAAGTGTAGTTTGATGGACATAATATTATGTGAAGCCCACTGTGAACTAATAAAGTAATAAGGGCCATACGATTCTTTTATTGGATGTTAAATACATCACTTATCTACAGGATTGAGGGTTCAGGCTTGATGAAGAAACCGAAACTGTGCTTTGATGAAGAGCCCAAGTAATCCTGAAAACGGGTGGAAGCTTGGTTAAACTGCCAAATCACCAACAACAAGGGGTGGGCAACCCTGGTCCTCGAGAGCCACTGTCCTGAAGGTTTGAGATGTTTCCTTGCTCCAGCACACTTGCTTCTGATGTATAGGTCGTTATCAAGCAACCCTGATCTACAACTATGAAGCTAAAGGGAGCGTTTCCCAAAGTCGTTGTTTACTTTGACCATTTTAAGAAGATGAGAACATATATCTGACCGACCATTACAAAACCACAGCACCATGAGCTCATCTAATTACAGACAGGCACTCTACTAGACAGCTCTTTGAAGCTGTGAGGTCATAAGTACCTATGTCCCTATGGGCTATGAGTGGAATGAGGATGTCTGATAGATTGTACCTGACTGGACGATCCAGACGTTTGAATATCAAAAGAAAGAAACCCCCTTTCGTACCAATTTGGTGAATCAATGGTAGAAGACACTGTAGTGTCTGGCCCTACCAGAGAGGATGTTGTGCACGGGGGTGGCTATGTTGATGTCCTGCAGGTGCTCTAGGGTCTCCGTGTGGAACAGACGCAGGGTGGAGCCCGTGCTGAAGGAGATCCAGATGCCTACCCCAGCCACCACCATGTGGGACACCACCATGCCCTCCTCCTGGTGGGCCTCCAGCTGCCTCTGGGGGGGGGGGGGAGAGAGTGAGAGAAATTGATGGACGGTTGTATTATGTTATTGTAGGCAGTTTGCAGATTATGTTATGTAGCAATACAGGCATAGATGGACATGAATCTTAAATCTGATCCAGTGAGACTGGTGCCTTCAGTCCAGCCATGTGATGCTGGTCTTCTCAACACTATTGTCCACCACAGAGCTGGTTATGTCTACGAGCTGTTTGTAAACCCATAAACAGCAATCACTGTGATCGCTGTGTTACCGTAACTACTCCACCAGAAAATGGTGGGATTGTAAATAGGTCTACCAATTTCATTGTTTCGGTAAAAAATGTTTATTCTTAGTAGACCTATGTGTATCAATTATATCAAGTTCATAGTCATAACATTAGCTGTGAGAAAAGTTCTATTTGACAGAGTTAGTGGTTTATATCAACTTGTTTTGGCTTAACTGACAATGCCACATACAGCTGGAAGGGCATATAAGTTCATCTAGGAATATAAGGCTATTAAACCATACAATATAAAATATATAGGCGAGTATACAGATCTCTCGTGTTCACAGTCTAAGTCTTTAAGTATATATTTTCTTGTTTTGTTGTCCAAGGTGTTATGCTGTTGGACAAGAATCTCACTGTTCCTCATCTCTTATAGAGGTAGGGTTAGACGAGTCAATTCATGAGAACCACCCAGCAGGACTTCTCACAGTGCACCGTTCAGCTGGTGAAAACCTTCCAGTTAACCCCTCCCCTAAGACTCTCTCTTTCTGGACTCCCTTTCTCTTCCCTCTCTTCCTGCTCTCTCCACCCCACCTGTGTAGTTTCAATTCTCTCTCCCCTCCCCCTTAACTGGGTCCAACTCTCTGGTCACCTCCTTCTCTCTCTCGTCAATCTTTCCTTTTTAGTCACTGGAATAGTATGGACCAGAGGCGTGAACCAGCAGGTGGTCCTATAATGAGCTTAATGGCACTAATGAGATTAGGAGTCAATGCATGTAGCAGAGTGAGGTGGGGCGGGTGTATGTGTGTGTGTGCTGAGGGTGGAATGTGCTATTTCAGGACGGACAGCAGGTGCTGGTGTCACAGGCTGGGCTGTTGGGGAAGAGGGCTCCACTATCGCCCTGGGAGGGAAGGACTGACCCCATCCTGGATCCATCGTAACCCACACTAGAGGTTCTAATGTCATCAGGGCTTACCAACGTCTGTCAGACTCAATCTCAGACGTAGTAAACAAGAGACACTAAAGAGCTAGACACAGACTGTACTCTCAGACCACACCTTACTGTACAAACATGCCCATGGTCAACCATTATTTTGATTATCCAGTATAAATAGTGCTGTCTCCAAGTGTCTCCTTTTTAAAAGATTGAACAGATTTTATTGTATATTTGACTCATGTCGATACATTTTTTTAAAAACTTTCAGACAATTTAACTTCCCTAAAACACAGACCTTGTGAACAGTCTATTATTCATCGTGATTAATGTGAATTTTGACGGTACTGCATCTTTAAGAGAACAGATTTCAACCAGCCATGCATTGAGGCTAGGCAGATCCATGGTGTGGGACAGTATCATAATGGGCTCTGTAGCTCCAGAATGTGAACTTTGCCCTGTAGTAGAGTTGTGAATGTAGCTGGGCACACGCCTCTGAACACACAGTAAAACACTGAGAAAAAAATCTCTTCGCATTTCATCTGATAGCGGTCTCATACTGAAGGTCTTTAGGTCACGAAGGAATATTTGTGTGTGTTTAAGCAATCTGAGGACATGCTGTCAGTGCACTTCCCACTGTTGTTTGATGGAAAGCATTGGCAACTAAAGATGTAAAACTTCAACAACCACAGGTATTCTCTGAACCACCTTTGTTTGTCAATGGTACATGCTTTCCCAGCAATCTGACCCACGGACCGGGTGTTTAACTGTCTCAGTCCGCAACGCAAATCAGCTTTCAGTTTGAACTGCAGAGATATGTGTCTGATACACAGAGTTCCACTTTGACAATTAGGTGTATGTGTGCGTGCCCATAATCCGTACCTCCACGGTGTGTGTGTCGGTGCTGATGATGAACACCTGTCCTCCAGAGGACGCCCAGATGTGGTCCTCCATGGCTAGCAGAGCCTTCACAGGCAGCACCCCCAGAGGCAGCACCTTGGGTCCCTCAGGCCTCCAGGAACCATCTGAAAGGCATGCGCATACACACACAACATCCATTGATGTTCCATTTGCTGCTGCCAATGGTTAGTAGCAAAGAAAGGCAAGTTTCAGTTTGAAAGTCTATCAAACTACCAGGTAAACAGAGAAGAATCTTAATAGAATGACTGAGCTCTCACTTCAGTGACTAATAATGTATTCATGCGTGTTCACTTGTTAGTGTTAGTCCTGTCATACATGTATTAGATTGCACAGAGCCTTTCTAAATGTCATCTACCTTTCAAATCCACAAATTAGCATTGGAGTGGCCATTGATGGTTTCACAGCATTCACAATGAATATAGATGTGCCTGGAAATATTAGTCATCCTCAGAGCTAGCCCACACACACCACCCACACACTGCTACAAGTGCCTGGGCACTGCTGTTAGCGATAGCTCCTCACTCTGAAAGCCCAACACTGCCTGAAACACAAATATAGCCTATTTCTGCATTCAGCTCTGGGGACTCTCTGTAGCTGGGGGAGGAAAGAGAGGCTGTTGGAGAGAGAAAGGTAGGACAGAACACTCCAAGGGCATTGCAGGGCAAGATGGAGCAGTTGGAGGGAATAAGAAGTTCATTTCCTCCAGATTCTGAAATACCTCAACTATTCTGCTTCAGGAAGCACCAGAGGGGCCTCACCAATGGTGTTTGTTTAAGAGGAGGCACAGAGGCGGCCATTGAGGGGAGTGAGCAGGGGAGAGGTGCCATGCCGAGAGCAGGGGAGTGTGTGAGTGGTACAGTAATTACACAGGAAGTGAGGGTAATCTCTCTCTAAAGGAGCTAGGACGGCTTCACAACACAACAGGGCCTTGTATTTATTATTGTAATAATCACAGGATGTCTGCGTACGTGTAGCCGAGAGGAAGAACAAGACAGAGAGAAGGACAGAAAGTGAAATGTCATTCCTTTTTGCTTCCAGTCTTACATAACCTCTTTCTACGTGGGGGCATGTGTGTGTGTGTCAGCCGTTCTATCCCATAATGTCAGTGTCATTCTTGTCCTGCTGGCGTCCAGCCACCAGAAGCACCAAGCCTTGCACTTCCTCTATTGGAGTTTCACCCAGTAACGTCGAGACACTGAGAGACTTACGACAGGAAACAATGGACGCTAATCCAAATCCAAACCTCCTGAAATAAACAGTAAACAAACCTTGCAGGAGGAAAGGCAGCTGGGTGACAGATACAAATAGAAATGTAAAAACAAAGTTCTTTTCTTTTTTGTTCCCCCCAATCTCGTTGTTCCCTCTGACTAGCACGCTGTGTCATACCAGCTCTGCTGTAGCGTCCAGCCTGACACACAGAGGGAAGATAAGGAGGATGGCAGAATGAGGCTGGGAGGGCGACGTGCTCTAGCCCAGTGTGACATGCCTCTGCCCTGCAGCCCTGCCCGCCCACAGGCTGGGGCACTGACGACTAGCACATGGCAAGTCAGTTCAGGCCTCCAGTGTCCAGTCAACAGAGATACTTTGTTACCGTACTTAAGTAATCAGTATCACTTTACTTCACTTTATTACACCTTTTTACTTTCACTTCTGACATTTCTTACACAAATATCGGTACTTTCTACTTCTTACGTTTTCAAATAAAGCATGTTACTTCCACATTTTTCGGGTTTTACTGGTCTTTTTAAACATGAGTATCTGTACTTCTACTTGAGAGAAGGATGTGGGTATCTTTGCCATCTCTGCCAACCGGCCAATAGAGAGCTGTCTTTCAGCCTCCCGAATGTATTTAAGGCCCTGGGAACAACTGGTCCATTCATGACTGACATCAGTACACAGCATAGGTTACAACAGGAACCCATATTAAATAAGATTATATTAATCAAGAATAAATGAACAAATAATGAGGTAATTGCTGATTTGCTCATTGTCAATAACACCAGCGCATAGGGTATGAAGGGTTTATCTCTCACACACAGCCTTGTGTGTGGTTCCAGTGTTTACAGCACACACAGCTTCTATCGTGTGTGTGACTACATTGGATTTAGCCTTCATTGTGTAGCAACTCTTTGAAGACTTTGCCCGGATGCAAATGGAAATCCATGCTTCTGTAAGGATTTGATGAGTTTCTTTTGTTTTGGAGCCATGTATAAAATGACTAGGCTGAAGTACATGCTAATTGAGCCAGTGTGTGCCTGCCCAATCAATGTGACACATCCCTGGAGTAGCATTAGCGCTGATCCAAGAGTTTCAGAATCCAAACTAAGAGACAATGACTCATTTTTTTCGAGTTCAAGCTTGAGCTGTGAGTCTGAATGTGGAACTGTTGGTCGTGTCCAAACAGGTCTGCACTGCAAACCAAACAAGCTTTTTCAGTGGCTGGCCCACAATACCTTATCTTGATTGATACATGTCAATAAGACACATCTAGCTAAATACATTTGGTTTGAACCAACACTTATACCAACACTTAGAATGGATTTCTCATTCCGTTTGTGCACCCTGAACGACGATTTCAAATATTGGACAAACCGTGTGGAAAGAGTGACTTTCAGTCCAGTACAGGTGAAACTAAATAGGCAGCATTCCTGAAGCACTGCAGAATCCTCCTCTGGGCGATGCTGAGCGAGCTGAGAGATCGGGGGGAAATACCTTCCACCTCTATCCCTGGAGTCAGTAGCCTCAATCCACACACACACGCACGCACACGCACACACACACATACACACCATGACGTGAGGAGGCCTGCCTGAACAGTGAGACTCACCACTATTGAACCTGGATCTGGAGCAGGCAGGGGATTGACCTCAGTGCTCCTTCTTAGCACCTCATGATATCCCAACATGGTATCAGGAGACCAGGTCATGACCCTGGGTCATACCTTTATACCTGGGCAGAATAATACCTGTCTCGCATAATCTATCACTTGTTCAAAAGTGTGTGTGGTTGTGTGTAGTAAGGGAGGTATGTGCATGAAATAGAAGCAGCACATATGTCTGCTTGAGATAAACTGCCCTTGGCAGTGGATGAGGCACTTTCTATGATGACGCTTCAGACACACAATCTCCGTATGTAGTCAATTCAAATCTTAAAAGCCTTCTTCACCTTCCCTCTCTGTCTGTGTGTGTACACATACTGTATGAAGGAGAGGGAACGAGACAAAGAGGAGAGAAAGAGTGAAATGAAGAAAAAGTGCCTCAGAGCTCGAGAGATCACCATGGAGAAGCAGAGTGCTGAGTCCCTCTCCTCATCATCCTTAGTGAGTGGACTCTGCCAGCTTGTTGGCTGAGGGAACATTAAATAGGTCAACTCCAACACATTAGCCTCTTCTACCCGCCAACTGAAGCCAGGCTTGGTGGTACCCACTCCCCCCGCAGCGCCAGTCTGAGGCAGGGGGAAGGCCCTTCCCCTTGGGGTGCATGACTCCGTAAACGGCTCACGGATAACAAACGACCCGCAGGGACTGGGCCAACCAAGCACAAACACCAGCTCACAACCTCTCTCTATGATTGTTGAGGCCAGCATCGTTACAAACGAACACAACCTCTCTCTATGATTGTTGAGGCCAGCATCGTTACAAACGAACACAACTCTCTCTATGATTGTTGAGGCCAGCATTGTTCAAAACGAACACAACCTCTCTTCAGCCGTTGGCAGGGTTTAAAAGGGTAAGATAGAACAGCTCATTTATTCACATCAACAGCATGCTTGAAAGAAAACATGCTTATTCATAGAGGTGAATGCTGAGTCTGTTTAGGAGTCTGGGGAAGCTAATTAGGTTTCTGTGATGGTTTTAAGTCTATCTACATGCAAGTTAGAAGTAAGAAGTGACTTTATGAAAGCAGACAGAGAGACTTGTGAGGACGGAACAGACCAGGTCAGAAACAGGCTCTCACCTTGTGCTCGGGAGTAGACTGCCACAGCCCCGCTGACCAGGCCGGCGTAGAGGCACTGTCTCTTGTAGACAAGGCTGGTGACGGTGGACTTGTCTGGAGTGAAGAAGTGCTGCAGACGCACCTTCTTCGACCTCTGGCTGCTCCTGTAGACGATGATACTGGAGGCAAAACACAGGAGAGAGAGAGGTGGTCGGTTGCAAAAGGAACCTGACTGGGAAAGCCTTGAATATGGACCTTATGGTGGGCTTGGTGGTCAAAGTTGTGGTCTATGTATAGAATGTGCAGTGGTGTTGTAGACATGACAGAGGATGTGTATTGTACCTGCCCTCCTCCATCCCCAGGCACACAGTGGGGCTGTCACTGCAGCCCTTCCCCAGGGACGGGGGGCTGCCCTCGGTTGCTCCCTCCCCATTTTCCAGGGGCTGGTCCATGGGAACGTAGGCCATGCATAGAATACGAGACTCCACGTTGAAGCACTCAGTCACCTTAGGGCTGGAGTTCTGCATGGCAACTATGGCTATCTGGCCCATCTGATTGGTGCAGCTCGCCACCTGAAATTTTCAAACGACAAGCAAGTATGTGAACTAGACAGGAATAACAAAGCAACCGGCATTAAACCTCCACTTGACTTTCTATTCTAAAAAGAATTCCTGCAGATCAGTTCTACACATGGATCAGATCCTAAAGGAACCAGACTCTCCCTGATAATGAGAAAACACCCTTGAAACTCACACCAGAACTGAATTGCATTCTTTAAGTGTTACTGCATTGAACATCCTCTATCATGTCAAGGACAGGGGGGATTTAAGTCCCCTTGACTTGACGTCTGCGAATGCTTGATCACAATATGGCGGTAAACACACCTAGCTAAGAGCTGCTCAGCATTCAGACCTGGACCAGGGATGCTGTGACTGTGTGAATGAGAGTTAGAGCTCCAGGAACGAGAGGTCCTGTTTCATTATTTAGCTCCTCTGAGTGAGGTACAAAAAAAAGCTTGTTGCCAACGAGAGGTGTGATGGATGTGGTCCAGACATGGCTTCAGTCTGAACAGGAAGCCCTCAGATATGGAGATGGTGTTTTGGCTGGACCGCTTATGTAAGGGTGACCACAAACATTCTCTTATGTTTTAATATTCACTATTAATACATGCAGAAACAATAACTGGTCAGCTTTATGTTGATTCCCTAAATGGTTTGTTCAACCAGTGTATCAAGTTTTATATGGAAGATACTACGACTAAATCACAATGAAAGTTCTATGAGGAGAGTGAGAGCGGTATGTGGATGATGAGGACATGAAGCAGGCACTGTATCCTCACCCACACACAGCCGTGGCCCAGAGCAGGTGTGTCTGCCGTGCTGTCTGTGTTGATGTGGGGCTCCGGGTTGTGGACAGCACACTCCACCTGACACGCAGACACAACATCACCATGAGCTGGAAGACAGTACTAAAGAGAAGTACAACGAGAAGCAATCATGTCTAATAGGAAAACAGTCATTTGTGAAACCTAGCTGGGAACCACTGTTAAGGCTATGGGTGAAAGCAGAGGAGGGGGATTGAAGGATCAAGGTGTGATGGGGGAGGGGAGGGACACCTTGAACTCCTGCAGCTTGGACATGACCACAGGCATCTGGCTAAGCAGGAGAGGATGCTTCTGCTTCTTGATCTGATTGCCATCGTCCTCCGCAAAGAACCACCCCTGGAGGTTGTCCTCCTCTGTAGGAGGGGGAAAGAGAAGCAGAGAGACAGAGACAGAGGCAGGGAGAGAGACAGGCAGACAGAAAGACAGAGACAGAGAGAGACAAACAGGCAGACAGGGAGAGAGAGTGAGACAGTTAACACAGCTCACCCAGTTAATCGCGTATCCATATCAAGTTCATTTAATTTCACAGGAGAACACACAGTCCAGTGTACATAGTGGACACAAAACTCAATAGCAAAGGCATCCACAGCTTGTGAAACTGTACACATGATTCAACAATCTAAATTCCAGATTTTATGACCTGTTTTACTCTCGGGTGAGCACAGAACTGGAACTATATAGTTGTGATATTGAAAACTGAAGGTTCATATAAACTTGTCTCCTCCTTAACTCATACGTCAATGCTAATGGAACATTAGCACGATACTTTCTTTCTGCGGAGGCTACGATGACTTCAGCCTGTACTAAATGACACTTGTTACACAACAGCCACTGGAGCTGAAAGTCTGTGGAACAAATTGAGTCTCTCTTGGACGAACAAAGAGGGTGGCTTGCAGACAGTCACACCAGACAGTCACGGCAGAGACAGAAGAATAGCAATGTCACAGCAGTGAGAGACTGTCCTTCCAAACCCCACAGTAAGTGACAGGAGACAGAAGGACAGTGATGACAATCCTAAACAACCCTGCAGATTATAAGACCCAAGACCCACAGTATAAGCAACACCAGTCACTGGACATCTTAAGAACTCCCACAGGTTTCTCAACTGATTTATTTGTTCTCTGAAAATGTATTTTAGCAGCATTCTTCAGACCCTTAGCTGTCATTTGAGACTCATTCACTTGTGCAACCATCACTAATGGACAAACCACTGCGAGTGTGTCTGTGCGAGTGTGTGAACTACACGTGTGTGAGGACAGATGTACCTAACGCCAGCTTGGCCATCTGCAGGTTACTGATCCAGGACTGCTTGATGGATGGGCTGAAGGTATTGAACACTGCAGAGAAGTATGTGGCTTTCCCAGAGACCTCCAGAGGAGAGACAGAGAGAGAAGAGGACAGGATAGAGATGACAAACACACCAGTGTTGAGACTGTAAAGTATCCACGACACGGTATGCACCATTCCCACTTAGTAAAGGAAATGCCAGAGCTTTGAGATCTTATCTGGCGGTGGCGTATTCAATATCCTGTTAATTTTGCAACACTTGAAGCATCAGTCTTGAATGGAGCTTGCGTAGGGTACAAGCAAAGCCTGTTGGCATTTTAGCTCATGATTCCTCTCCTTTGGGAACATTTCTACTCCTGAAGCAGACATGGCACTCAGCACAATTTATTTTGTGATTATGTTTGGAAACCGTTATGCAACTGTTCTGTGACCTTAAACGAACCCCTGTGTTGTCCCCTAATAGGAGCGAGAGGTCAGACTAAGTGAGCAGATGGAGGGCTCTGTCTGGGCCAAACAGCTGAGGAAGCCGGTCTGAGCCAGAACTGAGACCACACGGTCAAGACGTTCACGTGGAGGAAATCAGAGGTGATTATGCCTGCGAGCAAAGGTCATCTAGACGGGACATTACAGAGGAAGGCATCTCTCTGGTATGTTGCTCTCCTTTCACACACTACCTCTCTTCATCCCTGCAGAATGTTCTGCTTTCAGGATGGAGGGATTAGGAAGGAATGAGGGACGCACAGCTGTGTGTCTAAACATACCCATGGATAATCTAGACAGTTCACTATGCAGAAGAGCACTGGAAAGCTGAAAAGAGAGAGTGTGTGTGTGTGTGTGTGTCTGTGTGTGTGTGTGTGTGTGTGTGTGTGTGTGAGAGTGAGAGAGAGAGAGAGAGAGAGAGAGAGAGAGAGAGAGAGAGAGATAGTTGGGACTTGGAGAGGTGGAGCCATGTGGAAGCTAATTTCATGAGTGTGTTTGGAACAGCTGCATGGTGACAACAGTTTGGCTGAGAGACAGTCCAGCCGTGGAGATTAGGATCTGAACACTGTATCCAGGGGTGTTTACTGGCTCTCACTGGATTCTTCCTTATCTACTCAGGATGGGTAATGGGGGGAGGGGATGACAAGGTGATTTTGTACAGTGTGAAATGTGTGAATGAGAGTGGCGTGCATGTGCTATTGGCTGTCTTTGTATATGTTTTTCTGGTGTGCGCATGTGCATAAGACTGACTTGTCATGTTTGCCAGGAAGCTGAAGCTGGATTCTGCATCGGTCGGCAGCCCTGATCTCCTCCTCCTTCTTCAGAATGAGGCGCTGGAGACCCGAGACCCAGTCATGTGCCACTGTGGGATTCACATTCTGACAGAGGGAGATGAAGAGATGGAAAACAGTGACTGCTTGAACTAAACAGATTTTGGATATAGGCTTAGCTCATTTGACTGCAGATCACGAGATGGAGATCTTGATTTGCTCATTTGACTGCAGATCATTTGTCAAATCTTCTCTGTGCTTTGCCTGCTAGATGAATACATTAGTATTAGATCTATCTAAGCCCATGTTAATAGGTAGGTGGACCACTTGCAATTTTACAACCAAACACTAATTCCTTCCTCTAGTAAGACATTGTGTGTGTGTGTGTGTGTGTGGCCTACTCCCCCCTCCCCCTCCAGGCCCTTAACAGTCTCTAACAAGACTACCAGCGCAGCACAAACACTAGCCTCTCTGACTCACGCTGTGCTCTGCAAACTCCACTGCCTCTTGCTTGGCCACAGCTTGGCACGACAGGCTGGGATTGATGAAGATGTTGAGTTTGGTCGAAGACAGGCTAGAGCAAACATGACCAGCTAGGGTCCCTACTGCTCAGACCAAACACGCTTCCAAATGAATGGCAACGCATCCTATTTACTGATGCTGTCTTTTGTCTGTGTGTGTGCGCGCACGTGTGAGTCTGTGTCTTTACCTGGTAGTTTCCCTTCAGGCTGCTGATCATACTGGAGATCTGGTTGACCAGGCTGAGGTCGTGGATAAGGTTCTGGAGGTCCTGGTACAGCTGACCGGGACCCATGTACAACTTACCTGGAGGAAGACAAGAACAACACACTCAGTTATTTACTGACTTTATGTGTTTGGTGAACAGTCCTGCGTGTGTGTGTGTGTGTGTGTTAGTGTCACCACTCCCTGCACGTGTACGTGCCAAACCTGGTAGACAAAAAGGCGTGTCTTCTAGAAGTGAAAGTGTACAGTCATGTTCAGCTGCTAAAGTGCCTGTAAGGGTCATGGAAATAAAGTTGTACATTTCGGTGCATTTCATGTGGTGGTGACAGTGAGCTGTGGTCACTAAAGCTGACCGGGGACCTCACAAAGACATCAGTAACTGTCTGTGTGTGTTTCATCCCATGAATAACGGCTACTTCCAGAGGTAGAAGTCTCGTTTGCGTTTGTGTTTGCTTGTTAGTAGATGTGCCCTGCATGGCAAAGCCTACATCCCAAATGAAGTCAATGATCATTGTGTTGTCCTGCATCCAACTGCAGGCACAACGGTCTGCTTTGTTTTCCTGAGCTCAAGCTGTACACAAAAAGTGGGACACGCAGAGAGGAGACGGAGAGAGGGAGAAAGGGGGGGAGACAGAGAGGGGGGATGAGAGAGAGAGAGAGAGAGAGGAGAGAAAACTGTGCCAACTACTCACAGGCCCCCCACACTGATGTAGCTCAGTGCACTAAAGAGAAAGAGGGGGAGAGTGGTCAAGAAAGAGAATGCTAAAAAAACAGAACTAGCAAGAGAAGTAGTACTACGCACTGCAACACCGACGCCTCCTCCACTGAAGCTGCAGAATAAAGGCTAAATGGGATCTGTTCAGTGTAACACTGCCTTCATGATCATCGGGCTTCATGTTGAGATGTGGGAAAAGTTCAAGTGACCAGTTGGGTTCTCTGGCTCCACAACTCCTGGGATTCCCTCCAGCTCTGCCTCTGGGCTAACATTTGGCTAAATCTGCATCGATGCTAGCTCTACTCTAGCTGTCTCTACGCTCTGCCTCTACGCTCTGCCTCTACGCTCTGCCTCTACGCTCTGCCTCTACGCTCTGCTTCTACGCTCTGCCTCTACGCTCTGCTTCTACGCTCTACCTCTACGCTCTGCCTCTACGCTCTGCCTCTACGCTCTGCCTCTACGCTCTACCTCTACGCTCTGCCTCTACGGTGCCGTAGGTCAGCCTCTATGTGAGTTCTGTGCAAACTCTTGTCAGTCAATCTCCATCTTTCTTGGCTGAACAAAGGCCATTCACATTGTCTTTATGTTCTAGTGCCATGGCAACCAGCAGTCGCCTTGCAGGGTTGAGAGAGAACAAGACAGCAAAAAACCAGACAGAATGAGATCATTAGGAGACTGAGAGCAATAGGAAACTCATGTATGTTTGTGACTCACCAACTACTATACCGAGAGAAGACATCCTAAAGTGGTTCCTTCATTTAACAAATTTACTTCGGGTGGCAGACATCATAGTAGGTAGGCCCATGTCAATGGGTTTAACCAGCGCGTTTCCAGTCAGTAGACACATCTCTTCTGGTAAACTGCACATGCTTTTTTCGTTTATTTGATTTTTTCATTTGAGCAGTTGGCCTCAGCATGAAGCATGTTAAAGCTGTTTCAGTTGTATCTAGCTAATTGCCTTATGAAATCCTGCTAAAATATGAATGTTCCATTCATCTTGGCTGTGTCTGTGAGGAGGGCAGAAAGGCTAAATGAGCTCCTGAGATGAGCTGTGTTATTCTGACTCATAGTCTGGAACTCACAACAAATGCTCTTGCAAACACTCTCTTGGGATGCAAAAGATACAATTATTGATAGAGAAAATGGCAATTCATCAACACACGCTCCCCTTGCAAATGAAAAAAAGCTTTGAAAGATTAGACCTTCTTAATCAACATGAAGTTGGATGCATGCAACGTAACCATTGATTTTTTTCAAAGCCACAATTTGGGCCTTGTAATGGACAAGTATTGTGCTCATGCTTACAAGCAGAAAACCCAACTGCAGATCCCCAGCCTGCTCCAGTGAGAGGTGAGGGTGGCCTGGCTAAGACATTAGAACTGATTCCAGCTCCAGAGTCCTCAATGTGTCTTTGTGGGTTTGCCAAAACCTTTTCCACTGGTTCTGGAAAGGTCTGGGACACGACTGAGTCATCGGATTGGCTGACGATCTCTCTCGCAGCCATATCATCCACGTTCTGTCTGAAAACACAAAGCGTCTCGAAAAGTGTCCGTCTAGCAGAGAAGAACAAAGAACTGGGGGGGAGTAGATGGTCTGAATGAACAGACCATCTTGTAAGTGGCTTCTAACTGCTCCGTTGGACATCAGACGTGAGGTGAGCAGGGTGAGAGCTCCTGGGAAAGTGACATCACTAGCTGGACTATCTTGTCGTTGGCTTGCGGCAGAGGTGGGAGTCATGGGGTGACAAACTGCAGTCTGGCCAATCTGGACTACAGAGTCCTCCTCCTACTTGTTAAACTGCCAGGCTGGCTGAGAGAAACACAGCGAGGCCCCACTGGATTTCCTAATCAGTCGTTCAAATAAATCTTATGTCCAGCAGACACTGGGACTACGGCAGATGTAGACAGGTTGGTGTCAGTGACATCATGGCCCGATTCATTTCTGAGTGCGTGCTTGGGTCTAAACTGTAATGGAACCAGGCCATCAGGACCATATGGTGCCGGACTGACCCCACCAACGCTTCTCCTTCATATCTGAGTCAAGCTGCATGTCTAATGAAATGAGGTAATGATCCAGATTCCAGCAGACATGTTGATGTCTTGAGGGGGTTGAGGGAGAGGTAGTGTGCGGAGGCTTGTGTCAGGTTTAGACAGCTGGCTGGGAATCTGTCTGTCTATCTGTCTGTCAGCCTGGGGTCCAACAGAAAGACCAGATGCCAAAAAGATCTGTGCAGTCTGCGTAACCCCACCCCGTATGGTCTTTGGTGGTTAGTCTGCGTGTGTGTGTGTGTGTAGGGAGGGAGTATGTGTGGGTTAGGCAGAGGGATGATGATGGGGATGATGGGTAAGAGGCTTTGAGACTAGGGTAGTGGAGGAGAGCAAGAGAGAGATGGAGAGCCTCCCCCCCCAACCCCCCCCCTCTCCACCTCCCCCACCCCCTTAGTAAGAGGATGAATTTGGGGGAAAAAAGCCTCCATATGGTCAACTTCTCTCCACTGATTTAGCTCAGTGGACCTAGACTACAGTGTAATCCTAATGCAGTTCTAATATAGTTTTTTCCCCACTAGCTTTCACACCATTACTGTGCCATTTACAGACTAGGGTCTTATCGCCCACAAGAAATGTAGGTTAAAAACACACAGCATCAGAGTGGCTGTAGGAGCTTGCTAGAGAATCCGCAGCCACAGAGGATGAAAAAAACCGTATTGAAATGCTGTCAGAGAGATGTTTCCTAGACGTAGTTAAGTGGAATTAAGACACTTTACAACCACATCCCAGATGGGACGGAAAGAGACAAAAATAAAGAGGCAGGCTTCTGTGTGCAATTGAGCATTAGCAATTCCAATGTTCAAAGGCCCCTCTCTCCTGTCCTCTCTCTCAAACACACATGCACCTCTGGCAGAAATAACTACATTTCATCCTCCACTACTTGTTCAGTTACAGCACCTGAGCCTAGCACCAGCTCCAGCCACCTCACCACCACAGCCCTGCGGCCTGGTACCAGCTCCAGCCACCTCACTACCACAGCCCTGCGGCCTGGTACCAGCTCCAGCCACCTCACTACCACAGCCCTACGGCCTGGTACCAGCTCCAGCCACCTCACCACCACAGCCATGCGGCCTGGTACCAGCTCCAGCCACCTCACCACCATAGCCCTGCGGCCTGGTACCAGTCAGGACTGGGTCATGCTGCCTGCCTGGTTAGCCTGGCTTGCCTGGCCATCAGGACATTGACCACAAAATCTTAAGGATGTGCGCAAATTGCTCCTTTTCCTCCATACGGTCTATTCCAGGAGCTGAAGGGCTGCCAGCGACTGGGGGAGAAACCCAGTGGAAAGAGAGAAGTCATGTTGGGTTGTCCTGCCTCCACTTACCCAAACAACAACCTTGAAAGCAATCATCGATTTGATATATATAGTATAGGACACGTAGCGTAGTTTGAATGGCATTCCATACTTGGTTTGGCATTGATGACCACCTTCTCCCCAGAGTGTGGAGCAGGGAAGCGGCTGGCGTCTACCATGTCGTCACTGGAGCCAAACTCCACCACGTCGACGAAGCTCAGGGGCACACTCCACTTCAGCACAAACTTCTGCCCCTGGGGGGTGCTGCCCCCCCCAGCCCCCGTGCTGCCACTGCCGCTGCCGGCGTCCTGACCACACCTGGGACAAGGGGACCAGGTGGGGTATTTTTCAAACAGTAGGCAGTACATAAATGACATGAATCAAGAAATACTGTAATTGCAATGATTGACTGGGAGCACAATGGACCTGAAGCTGTACATACATCCCTGGCTACTATCGACCGACTGTTAATTATGCACTGCTTTGTCTGGGAGTGTAAAGACCAGTTAAGTCTACAAAGCACCGAAGAAATAGGAGTGTTGATTGTCTATTTAAAGGAGAAGAGAAATGGTTTAACCTGACTTGAGACAAACCTACGCTGGTCGGCTCAAGTCTAAACCAGGGAATACTCTGGACAACCTCATATCCAATTCAAAGGATGTTGGCGTCAAAGCTAGGCCCATCCTACGAGATCCAGAGATCAGTGTGGCTTTGCTGTAATTACAGGACACTCACTGCCTCTGAGGGAACTTTGACAGAATCTTACCCAGTGAGAATGCTCTGTCCCTGGGGTGAGAGCCCAGGTTGTGGGGAGTCTGTTGACTGGGCCTGGAATTCAAGTGTGGAGGGTGGTGGTGGTTCTTACCGGATGATAGGCGTGGCGCACATCAGCACATCATTGAGCAGGAAGAGGCGGCGCTCCTTGGTCTTGATGACCTCACCGCGGTCGTTGTAGACCGTCTCCACCATGTCGTCCGAGCGAATCAGGTAGCGGCTGCCGTTGCTCAGAAGCTGAGGGTGGAGAAATGGGTTAAGGACTAAATGTGAAAAACACACTATCAGAATCCAAAAATATAAACATCCATCATTCATATGGAGGAGTTTTAGCACATAATAAGGACAGTTCTTAGTATGAGGAAACTTCATATGTGTAAGGTAGCATACACAAAAGTAACCCGTTTAAAGACATTATATATCTTGACAGCTGCCTGCACTCACAGTAACATTAAGTGACTTCCACAGAGGTATACTGTATACACATGCCATGGATACTTTAGACAGATAGCATGGTTGATGGGCACATTCACACATAAATACACCGTGGTGAGTGCTGTTCCTATGGCTCCATACCTGCTGTATGTGGAGCTCAGGGGAGGGCTACTTAGTGAAGCATGCAGGCTTACAGCTGACTCCCACACAGGGATGTCAACACTGAAACATTGGTCGTACAGAACATCTATACAGCTATGCAACTGTAACATCGCACACAGGAGGGGAGATGGTAGCAGGTACAGTTGGTTAGATACATCTTCTGTAAACCTTTTTTGGACCCACACACACACATACACAGACACAGACACACACACACACACACACAGACACAGACACAGACACACACCTTGTTGAGGTAGCGCTCGTTCACAGCCTTAGCGATGTGTCGGATCTCGCAGCGCTGGTCGGCCTCCCTCTTCTTCTCGTTGAGCTTGTCTGCCAGCGTCTCCAGCTCGGTCAGGGCCATCTGCAGGGGCAGCCGGTCAGCGTGGCCTACAGGAGTGTTCTTTAGCATGTCCTGGAGGGAGCAAACACACGCCTCATGTTCAGGGGCCACAGCTGAAATCATGCCCTATATTTACCCAACAGAATGATTTCAAAGCAACATTCCTTTACAAATTAGGAAAAGACGTAACAGATGAAAACATGATCAAACTCAACATGTATGTTGGAAAGTAAATGGGCACATATATAGACCAGTAGTTTACTTTCCATTGAGTACAACATGTCCAACTAGCTGTATCTTTGAGTTACAAACCATAGTGGCACCCCTAGTTTTGTGAGTAGGGCTCCCTCTGCAGGCTGTGCCGGGAAATGCAGCCCAATGTTGCAGAGTTTTCACTAGTGAGTATTATAACCGGCTTGTCTGCACAAGGTGGGCGTTGTTCAAACTTCACTACATAATATTAGGCTACTTTTCAGAGGATTTGGAAAGATCTAAGCTCTTATTGGTCTCTAAGCACACTTTCTCACATTTTGAGTAATTGTTACCGACGTAGAAATACATCCGCTGCCATGTAGTAAACAGAAAAGCTAGAGTCATAAACACACAGAAGACTGGACTCCCATTGAAAGGCCCTGTGCTGTGAGTGAAAGCCTGGTGTGACGCGGTGCTGCCTTCGTACCTGCAGGAGCAGAATGAACTGAGGGAATCTCTGGATGGGCTTCATCATCAGCCCGTATAGGGTGACCCTGTCAGTGCTGGAGTCCTGCCGATGCTGCCCCATCATGCAGGAAGAAAACATCAAGTTAAGAGGAAGTCCCATGTACAGGCACTGGCCCTGGGGTCACTATGCATCTACTGTTACTAAAGAAACTAAGAACTTGATTTAGTTGTGCGCAGTTTTAGTCGCACATTATAATGACACAAATTGTCCCTCTGATTGGCCAGAGGATGTTTCTATATTGAGTATGAATATAGCTCTGGAGTTCTTCAGACAGCAGGACACAGACGCATTACCGCTGTTTTTGTGATTGCAGCTTTGTCAGTGGTTTATTGTTCTGACCTTGAGGAACTCCAGGAAGCTGGGTTTGGAGGCACAGGTCTTCCTGACCACAGTCATGGCTGTGCTGAAGTTGTTCACGTACTCACTGTAGGCATCAAGCACCATGGACTTGGAGAACTGGCAACACATAGAAGCACGCACACACAAAAACACACAATGGTCAAACAAAAAGTGCTTGCTGTCTTTCCATAATCATACTATACTTGCTCAATAGAGGAGGAGGTATCCTTTAGTTGGAAACAAACTGTCTGTTCTACTGTGTGGTACGGAACCTTTCTGGACGAGGAAGACAGAGATACTGAGGGCAAGAGACAGACGGAAAGGGCTCAAACATGCTCTCGAAAGGCTCTGATGTCAAAGCCAGGGGTCACAACCTTGGGTGCGTACCAAAACAAGAAGCAGGAAGTGGGTGACGGGTGACCCAGTGGTCTTTGCTGCTTAGCAACCCACACAGGGATCTTCAAAACAAAGACACCAAGGGTGGAGTACATCCTCTGAGTGTCTGTGTGTGTGTGTGTGTGTGTGTGTGTAACTTTATGGGGAACTTCCTATATCCATCTAGACAAGAGCTGATGTTATTACACAGTCTTAATCAGTTCAGACATGTTAAACTCCTTCCTGTTCTATGAGTAAAGGCCTCTGACAGCATGTAATCAAGTTAGTGAAAATACAGCTTGATTAAACAGTCTGGCCTTCAAGCCTGTTCGCCTACTCACTGAGGCTACAAACACATCTCCGATCATCTCCAGGCTGTCCCATTCTGCCACACGGCTCGCCAATGCAATCTGGAAAAGGGCGTGGCTCTGAAGGATCTCCCTGATGCGGTAGAAGGTCATCTTCAACTTCCTGTCGCTCAGCAGCCGTGGTTCGATCTCGGACAGGGGCTTTTCATATTGCTGAGAGAAGGGAGAGCGGAAGGGCGGGGGAGGTAGAGAAAAGCAGGCCAACCGGAGAGAGAGGTAGGGAGAGGTAGAGAGAGGGGGGGAAAGAGGCAGAGAAAGCCAGAGTGTGAGTAAATGAATACATCACTACATGCACAGACAAAGCCACACAAGAGACGACTCCCTGTTGCCTCACCTCTAAAATCCGCTTGAGCGCATCAAGATAATTCTTCTCACTTTCCAGTATAGACCCTAGTATGCATCTCCTTACCACCTGTTTCAAAACACACCCCACAGTAGTTAGGACAAGCAACTTGCCCGGCCAACACCGCACCACATTTCCTGCACATCTACAACATCCACCTTTCCCCACGCTCAGTTATAGAAGGGCATGCCGGTGATGGGGTGAACATCAATGGGGTGTGGGGAGAGGAGAGCCGCCCTTCACCATAGTGTGACAGTACAGGACACTTACCTGCTGCTGGGAGAGGCCCTGGGGGACAGGACCAAGCACTGGCTCCACGTTGATACAGTCCACCTCGATGAAGAGGTCTGCCTCATCATCCTCATAGCAGGCAGACTTCCTCTCTGAATAACACACACACACATCTCAGTCTCTTACACAGGAAGCTGTCAGTAAGCTAGGACAGTGGTCTTCACAGGCCCTGTGTTGGGTTTGCGGAGTGTGTGGTTATTTGCGGCTGGCTTCCTGTCTGGGCCCTGCAGAGGAAGGCTCCTCCCTCCCTCCTCTTACCTTGACAGAAGGACTTGGTCTTGATGAAGGACCGTCCTTTCTTCACGGCCGCTTTGGTCTTCTCCAGCCCGTCTTTGGTCCCATCCCGAGCTGCCTTCACCAGTTTCTGCATCTTTTATAATAATAAACATTTAAATGTATATAGCGCTTTCTGGGTACCCAAAGACACTTTGCATGAGTGACGACAAACAACAAACAACAGCAAAGACATAAAAGGCAAAGGATCACACAAGACCAACAGAAAAAAAGGAAAAAGACTGGGAAGAAAACTGTGTGAAATGAGTCATGGAGTTGTGGGTAGGGAGAAGGGGTTAGCAGGTGAAGGAGAGTTTGAGTTTTGAGGGTTTGTTTGAAAGATGCTATGGTGGGAGCCTGTTGGATGTGGATGGTGTTCCAGAGAGAGGGTGCAGCAACTGAGAAAGCCCTGCCAACCCAGGTCCAGTGCTTAGTCCGGATAGTCTTCAGGTTGTTGGTGCAGGCAGACCTGAGGCAACAGGTTGGGGTGTGGAGGGGGAGGAGGTCTGAAAGTTAAGGAGGGGCCAGGTTGTTTAAGGCTTTGTAGGTGGTGAGTCATATTCTAAAGTCAATCCAGTGGAGGTTGCGTAAGACTGGGGTGATGTGTTCATAGCGGCGGGTGGAAGTGAGCAGGCGAGCAGCAGAGTTCTGAACATACTGATGTTAAATGACTGTGTTGGGAGAGCCATAGAGGATACTGTTGCAGTAGTCCAGTATGGAGGTTATGAGGGTGTGGAATAGAATTTGGGTGGTGGCAAAGGACATGGAGAGCCGGAGGCGTGCAATGTTCTTAAGGTGAAAGAAGGCAGGTTTGGTGATGTGATTGGCGTGGGGTAAGAATGACAGGGTGGAGTTGAGGATGATACTGAGGTTGGGGACCTGGCTGGAGGGGTCATGTGGAGCTGGCAATGTTGAGGGAAAAGGGCTGTGCTGAGGTGAAGTGTTTAGGGCTTATTAAGAATATTTCAGATTTGTTGCAGTTGAGTTTGAGAAGGTTCTGCTGCATCCATGATTTTATATAATTTTCTATATTTTAGGGGTTAGAAGGACCAGAGGGAATGTTGATGAGGAGCAAGACCCCACAATAGACATACACTAGAGGACAGCTTCCAAAAACCTAAGGGAAGATGAATCCCAAGACAAAAACACTTCACTACTTCAGTGACAGATATACATGACAGATATACATTGAAAGTGGGATTTAGTCAAATAGTTTCCCAATAGAGGAAACAGGGAGGAGCTATGTTACAAGAGGGAGGGATGGGAAAGAGAGAGTGGGGAAGATGGATGAGAGACAATGGTGGATCACATAAACATGACTTCAGATGAGATGGGATGACCGGGGGATAGAGTACAGCGACTGGGACAGCAGGTGAACTGAGTCAATCTAACACTGTCTAAATATATCTGATCTAGCGTTAGGTATGCTCTGTGCAGTCCACACGCTCCGTGTTCCAAGTGAGTAAGTATCAGTGGCCTAGATCTTCATTTAAAGTGACTTGAGTTCAGGGTCACAAACTTTCAATAAAGAGTCTGAGTGTCTGATATAAGTTAGACCCTCTGCTGATATGATCAAAATGTATCCAATAAGAGAACAGAGAGAGATGACCAATCACCCCCCCATACTCAGCATCCACATGTGTCTCCGTATACTGTGAAACTAATGACATGTTATGATGTGACGCACAGGCCCCATACAGTTAGTTGTTCAGGTGTGTGTACCAAACTGCTGAATGACATAACCCACCACCAGTCACACGCGCACACATCACTAGTCTGACATACGCAGCCCCCATCTCACATACACAGACACATACAAAGCAGGGTGACAGTAGTAAACGTCGATGACAGACACCAAGACAGAGAGGGGTGGTGTTAGCTAGCACCGAGGAATGGAAGGAACTATTTTGTCTAGCGCAGGGGGACGAGGCGAGCGGCATGGTAGCGAGGCCGACCCCGGTGCATTACCTTCTGCTCCTGTTTCTGTTTAAGCTGCTGCAGCTCTACCGTTCCCACTGTATTTGCCATAAGATCTTTCATCTTTTTCTCATAGTGTTCTTTCAAGCGAGTCAGATCTTGAGAGAGCTAAACAAAAGCAGAGCAAGCGTTACCAGGCGTCGTTGGCTTGGCAGATTGGCCTCACTTGATAAAGCTTTGGCCTTGATCGTCCATCTCATCCCCATTCTTACTGCCCCCCCCCCCCCCCCCCCCCCCCCCCCCCCCCCCNACTGCACAGCCGGCTGAATTGCTCTACTGTACAGGGGCTGCAAAAATAACCCAAAGCTCATTCACTTCCACACAAATATACAGCTGATCTGTATATTATCTGAGGATTTGTTCATTCATGATAACACATGCAGCTGTAATATAAGCATTGATCCTGCTTGCAGCTCCCAAGTGATCACCTCTTACTATATCAAACATCCAAGGCACAAAATAGACTCCCTCTTCTCTAACCTTTACCTGACCAAGCTAGTTCTCCATTTCCTCTACATGGACAGCAATACTGTCAAATGAACTGGACATGTTGACATAGAGTGCATTTGTTTTACACACATGTGTCTTCCTCTGGGGTGGCTTCCCTCTCATGAAGGCGTCCGGTAGGCCGTTCTCGCCCCGCCCTTCGCCGTCGCTGGCCTCGTCGTAGCTCTCAAACTCGCTGGAGCTCCAGCCGTTGTCCAGGGAGCTTCCGCAGCCCTGCTCTCCCAGCTCCACGTCATCGTAGATCATCTCATCTGGGTCTGGAACAGGAGACGCAAGCACGGTGACTTCTGGTTACGCTGTGTTCATTTTGGAGTTGCTATGCTTACATCCAAAGCAATACAGTTAGGGCCCTTTCACTGGATAGCCACATTGGATTCTAACAAGTTGAGGACTAAAGCAGCAGATGTTATCTATGGTAGTATATTATGAGAAAGGACTGAAATTGATGTTGTCTAGAAAAGAAGAAGAAAAGACTTCAGCACGTAAAGAGAACTGTTTTTTGGATCATCTTGAATGAGGCAGAGATGGACAAAGAAAAGAGAAAGTTGTTTTGAAGAGAAAGTTACCATGCAGCCGTGGACTGCTACAAAGCACACCTCACTCACCACATGCTGGATAAATACAAGCAAGCCACGCTCAATATAATAACTTTGTTATTTTGCACGCATGCAAGGAAGCTTTGAAGTTAGCTGTTCACTGAAGTTAGCCGCTCACTGAAGTTAGCTATACACCGAAGTTAGCTGTTTCTAGTTGGACAAACAGGAACAAGAATCACCCAAACGATAGAACGAAAGAGGAGCAGCAGCATAGAAGAAGGATGAACACACGTCTGACCTGTGTTGGAGTCGGAGTTCTCCCGGGGAACATCATCGTAAATCACTTCATCTGGATCTGGACCACGAAACAACCATGTTTGAACTTTCAAAACATTTACCATGGTTCACCATTGAAAAGGATCAATGGAGGACCGTGATCACAGACAGGATGCAGTCCTGTAGAAGCCTCAGGAAAGGGCCACACTAAGGCACGGTTCCTCATAAGAGGAGGAGGAAGGAAGTGCCTAGAAATGCACTTGAGCGAGAGAAACCCCAAAACAACGCAGCAGTGTGACTTGTGATTCATCTCTTGGGTGCATGTTGACATTTGGTAGAAAACCAATCAGACTCCCAATCCATTGTATTGCCAAGTAAGCTTACACATGAGCAATTTGATTGGGTAGGTTGGCGTATAACAATAAACGTGACATGGAACACATAAAAAAGGCTAAACAAGTACAAGTAGATACCCACTTACTTTCCATCCATGCTGTGTTTGCAGGATCAGAGACCCATTTGGTCAAGGCATCTTCCTCTCTTATGGGGGGATTGTCTTCAATGAAAACACTTGAAGAGACAGAGACAAAAAAGACCTCTTCATCATGTACCTTTTCTTACTGCCGTAAAGACACAACTGTGTACAGTAACAGCTACTTACCTATCGACGGAGGCATTGCCTGTCCCGACCACAGTGACTGAGGAAGAGGAGGGAATGATGTTTGGTTTTATACATTTACAGGACACACTGCTGCTTGTACTAATGTGAATCCACCACAAGGGGTCAGGCATCACATCAGTGCAACACTGACATATTTTCCTAATACATCATTTAATCATTTTACCAGTTTAAAATTGTCCAGATAATCTGGTTAATCTCAGATGTTATGGCATATGCCTACCACACACATACGTGGACCCATTAGAAGACATGAATGAAATATTGTACATCTTAACTGGTCTTAAATCTAAAACTAAGCATTTTCAACACTCTCTAAAAACACTTCATGTAAAATTTTGGATAAATTGCACTGTAATTTGGCCCTTCTGACGTGCCAAGCCCAACAATTGGAAATTGCTACTGTAACATTTCAGAGAAAACAGGAAAGTCCTCACAGCCAACCAGGAGCTTTGGGGAGGACTAAATTTAGGCCAAACTTCCTCATGGCACAGCTTCAGTGAGAAAAGAGGAATGCAGAGAAGAAAGGAAAAGCTGTAGAGGTTTAGAGAGGGGGCAAGCATGTGTCAGTCCCATCTTAAAATGGGCAGTGGAGAGGGAGAAAGTTTTTTTATAGCTGTAGAACAAGGTAGAAACTCGCCACTTCTCTATGTATCTGACACATAGAGATGTTTTTGTTAGACTGCTGTGGTGACTTTGCAGTGTGGACAGTAAATAAACAGCTTCTTGAGTCTGACAACCAAACTTCTTAAGAACTATGATTATACTTGATCTTCTTCTGTACTTTCAATACGCAGGATTTGTACCTTGGATAAACGTTGTACTTTGGATAAAAGCCACAGATATCCATCTGATTTGACTCCCAGTCAATTACAACTATGTAGGCCAGGCAGCATTGACAGATTAGCATCATGAATACAGAATGTGGGTCTCTAGGATTTCCTCCTACACATGGGGTTCCCTTTGCGCCTTTCCCTTACCTTCCTCATCCATGGATAAGTGGCGGATGATGACAGGCGTGGTGTAGGCCGGCATAATCAGGGGCACGTTGGAGGGTGTGGCGTAGCCGCAGGGTACAGGCACTGAGTACCCCGGGGGGACAGCAGGGCTGGGGGGGACAGCAGGGCTGGGGGGGGCAGCAGGGCTGGAGGGAACAGCAGGGCTGTAGGGGACATCCTGTGCCCCGTCCTCCTCCTTCTCTGCTGGGGAGGGAGGGGAAGGGGCAGGTCCGTGCTGCATTTGTTGTAATTGGAGGGCGGTGATGTCAATCACAGAGTAGGGGTTGACCTTCCCCTGGGAGGTGGTCCTGGGGGAGGCTGAGGGAGGGGGTGGGTCAGCGCTGGGTACTTCCTGGTCTGATGATGGTGACAAAGAGATAAGCGGAGAGGAATTCACTGGATATGCACATCATTAGTAATTCCATTATATTTGTGCTTATTACATTCATGGGGACTGGGAACATTGCATCTTGAATATAGTACAAAGAGCCCTTGTCCTATTGAAAGAAGTCTTCCTTTTGGATTCCTGTTTGTCCAATAGCCGCTCAGCCTCTCAGATTTATAGTGGGCAGTGAAAACGTTCAACTGCAACTGCTTTTTCTGTGACTTTTAGGTCTTGCTGTGACACCATCCTCCCCTGTTTACTGTCTCCCAGCAGAAATCCTGTGGTAGCTAATGAATCACTGCACATACGCCACACTGAGATACTGCAGGAGACTGGGAAGCACTGCCACTACACTGTGGATTTGGAGATTGGACTTTATGTTCTTTCTTGTTTCTCATGGATATAGAATGGGCTGATAATGGGCACTGAAAGCAAGCGACTGTCCAGTGTCACCAAATACAACCCAGCCACATATGCCACAAAAGCAGTGTGGCCAGTACGGGGGTCGAACCCGCGACCTTGGCGTTATTAGCACCACGCTCTAACCAACTGAGCTAACCGGCCATGTGCATTATCTTTACGGCCTGCACTACCGAGTGACATACGAGAGATAGGCATGTCAGGAATGTCATGGGCCAAGAGCGAGTGTGAAATAGCAAACAAGGCTCCAGGATGAGAGAGCTCAAGTGAAGGAGGGAAAAAGCCTGAGCAAAACCAAGAGGGGAGAAGAATTATCTGGGCCCATCAGCATGGTGTCCATGTGTTCATGTGGCGTGTGGGTGTTTGTGTGTGTGTGGAAGGCCCCCCTCCACCACAGAGAGAGCAGAGATCCGCCTACAGCAGCCTGGCAGTGTCAGGCTCTGTGGTGATAAATGCAAGAGCCACAACGCTTCCACTGAGATATGGGATGTCAGGGGAGACAGTCCGCCACAACATCTCTCATGTCTGATTACAACAGCTGGAGAGAGGTCAGACTGACACAAGCGCAAAAGAGCACAATGCAGTGTGTTAGCAATTAACTATATGCATCTCTAAAGCTTTTCATAAACAACAACTGCAGTAGAGTTTATGGTGTGAAAATATTGTAGACGGTGTTTTGAGAAAAAGGTGTAGTACGGTGAGATGTCAATGCATACTGATGCTAAAGCTGCTAATGCTACATTCAATTTTAAACTGAATTAAACACTACTTTCCCCAACCAACCTGTGGTTCCAGTGTCTGTCCCGGGGGTCCTGACCTCTTCAGGGGGCGGGGGTAAGTCAGAATCTATGCCACGTGTCCCTGTGACAGCGCCAGAGACAGCCTCTTCTGCTACGTTAGCTCCAGCTGCTGTGCTAGCTGCATCCGGAGCAGCAGGAGGGCCTGCTTCAACTGACGGGGGGACTTGGACGGCTGGGACTGGCGGGTGAGCGTTGGAGGATGGGCCCTCCGGCTGGGGCGTTATGCCGTTGAGCTGGCCCTCTGCTGTGTAGTCAGGGGCTGGAGGGGCAGGGGGAGGGCAGTCGACTTCAGGGGTGTCATCGCCGCTGTCGTCAAACTCAAAGGCCTCTCCATCATCTTCATCAGCGAAGGGAACATCCTCTGCCAACACTGGAGGAAACAGAGAGGGCTAAGGATGACAAAATGTTCTGTACATTTAAAAGCATGGTCCAAGTAGCAATGTTAATGAAGAACATACAACTGATTTGTAAATATACAGCCTTTTAGCTTGTGGATAGACCAAACCCAGAAAACTATGTGTGTATATATATATACATACATACATACATACATACATACATACATACATACATACATACATACATACATACATACATACATACATACATACATACATACATACACATATATACTGAACACACATCCCACAGAAGATTTCTCTTTCTCTCTCTGTCTATATATATATATATAGACAGAGAGAGAGAGAGAGAGAGAGAGATCTTCTGTGGGATGTGTGTTCAGTTATAACAGTCCACCCACATTTTAGATTCCTCCTTCTAAACACTCATAATTGACAGGGGTGGGGTCCATACTACAGTGTGTTTTCAATAAAGACTAAGGTTCATCAAACACTAAAATCATGCAGTAACAACTAAAATGTAAACAGCAAGTAAGGAATTTGGGTTAGCGTGAGAAGTGTGAGAACTCATTTGTCGTTGCCAATGCGTCCCATTCCCTCCCAGCACACCAAAATTGAAAAACAAATGTCCTTCCCAGTTTCCTCACTACACTTAGCCTTGCAGGAAACAAGGCTGTCAATCCCTCCAGTGACCAGGCACGAATACTGCCCAGATTCCTATTAATTCTGGTTTTCCCCGGACAATCCAGGATGCTGGAACAGCCATTGAATAGACTCTATGGGGTTCAATAGAGAGAAAGAGGGGGCAAAGGAATTTTACGGTCCGTAAACCAACTGGAGAGCTGGCTTCTTCTGCTCTGACCTGGGGAGGATGGCAGTGGAATGTAAATGTCACTCTGAGTGCCATTCAGCGATGGCTGCTTAGATCTGGGATAGATCCATTTCTCACCACCTCTGTGGTTCTTTGGTGAAGTGTTGTGAGGGCCAAAAGGCCAGCCAACTGCAAACAGGCTGACACATTGACAACCTGGGAATTGGTGGCAAAGGGACAACTGCAAATCTAATCTACTACAAGACCAACATCGAGTCTACACAGGCTCAATCTGAGGTGGATACCTTTTCCACAGCGGATGGAAGGAGAAAACTCACAAGGATGAGAACCGATTAAACATGTAGAAACAATGACATCGGAATACCTACCAAATAGCTTAGAAAAGAGTTCATGGAAGGACAAACTTAGCCTGAGACATGTACTGAAATGAATGTCAGGAATTCGACAGACCTAATTCTAACCTCTTCAAACCTCCACCTCTTTCCGTTGGAGTTTTTCGATTTCCTATTAAGGGTCACCA
This sequence comes from Plecoglossus altivelis, assembly GCA_036571765.1. Classification (NCBI taxonomy): domain Eukaryota; kingdom Metazoa; phylum Chordata; class Actinopteri; order Osmeriformes; family Plecoglossidae; genus Plecoglossus; species Plecoglossus altivelis. The sequence continues at coordinate 14,806,252 of BROE01000009.1, read as the reverse complement.
CCTAGGTCACGACATCTTAGCTGCCTGAATAGGAGGTTACATACAGCAAAAGCTGGCAACCCCCGTGCTCTAAAGCCATACTACAGATTCCTCACACGAGTCCGAGTATAAACACAGCTTTTGAGTCAGGCTTTCCAGTCCTGGCTTTCAGAGGTGAACTCTCATATCCTGAGCCGTGGCAAAGATAACGACATTTTTCCATCTTCTCTGTGATTTATAATTTCCTGAATGGCCAAAGGAGAGTAAAGTCATTTGAGATTGTGTTTTAAGTGATATATGAGGAGACTTTGTCAAAATTTAGGCAATAAGACATGACTCCCCTTTTCCCTTTGACCCTCATTCCTAACATGTGTTGCTCTGACTTCAAATTGAAGTCAGCATTGGGCAAATGAAACCATTATTAAGTATCAGACTCAACATTAGTAATACCACCATTCTTAGCATGCACTAGGGCAACACAAGTAAGCCCTATAGGCCTTCAACTCCCCATTACAAGTTGATTTGCATAGAGACTGACTCCCTTTGCACATCAAAGTTTAAAAAGCTGCAGCCTTGTGGCTCCATCTAAATCAACATTAAGATTACCTGAAGGTGACAGGTAGTGTTGAATCATAGAGACATGCAGAGCGAATGGGCTGAGACTAACGCTGCTGCTGTCTAACCCTTCACCCCTGCAGCACCCAAGACCGAGGACGCCTATGCAGGTAGGCGGAGAGCAAACCTGGAAAAGAGATGGTATCTTGCCTGTCCCATCTGGTGGGATGACTGCTGTGCAGAGCAAAGGTCAGCTTTGTCTCCAGGGTTAGCCCACTTCAGAGAACTAGGATGAGTATTCATCTGAACTGTGAACGGGAACAGTCTCCATCTTAAATAGACTAAATCATCTGAGTCTGCTATTGAGTGTGGATGGGGCTATCAACAGTTGAGACGGTGTATGTGTTGTGTGTGTGTTAGCCAGTGCCCGCACCCTCCCACAGACCCTGGTTCTCTCTCTCTCTCCATCTGATCTGACACACACACACACAGGCCAAACCCCCGAGCCCATTGTCAATTCACAACCACAGTATGGATTCTGTTCTCATGCCCTCTTCCTGCTGTGCCACACACTGCTCTGCTCACATGAGGCGCTGGGCTACGCTGCGCTCCAGCATCCTCATGACCACAGTGCAAGTGGCTGCCCGGCTGGAGATTTATCTGGCATGTGCTCGTTTCTGGTTTGTGTGTGTGTGTGGTTGCATATGTATGCCTGTGTGTGTGTGTCTGTCTGTGTCCAATCCACAACATTCTGCCAAGGCCCAATACTGAGGCACATTGTCTATTATTCACAGCAGCACAGTACATTTTCTCCTCCTCCTCCTCACTCTTCTGCTCTCCCCTCTGCCCACACGCTCCAGAGAAGCAGAGGAGAGGAATGTGTTGTTGACACACTGTCCATCTTCTCCTCTCCCCTACGGACGCTCGTATGACCACCATGTGCAGTCAAAACATACCAGATAAAAATTACCTTATTCTTAAAGCACAGACTACTAAGAAAACTTCACATAACCTCCATTCAAAGCCTGTGTGAAAACACTCTACCTGCATTTTCTGACAGTGACACACACAGCAAAAAGTAATCTGTTAAAATGACCTCATAGAGTATGGGAGTAAAAGGACAATGGCCAGTACGGGGATCGAACCCGCGACCTTGGCGTTATTAGCACCACGCTCTAACCAACTGAGCTAACCGGCCCCATGCACACTCAGCACATCAGCTGTGTTGTTGCGTCACAGTTAGCTATGTAGAGCTTATTTTATGGCACGCATGTGGAGTGGTAAATAGAGGGAGGAGAAAAAAGAGAGCCAGAGAGATAAAAAAAGACAGACAAGAGCGAGAGATAGTTACTGCCATTACTTTCAGGAGGAGGGGGAGGGAACTCTTCTGTGTCCATGATGGGTGCTGTTCTTCTGGGCACAGGATTACTCAGCAGCCTGGTGGAAGTCCGCTACGCCCATACATATCCCTGGAGGACCAGAAACAAAGAATGTCAGAGATGTGGCATATTGTAACACCCACACACACTCAATTAGCTTAGCGCCTGAGAATGTTCCAGTACGTCATTGCTTAACCATGTTTTCCCATTAAAGAAGCCTGAAGCCTCCAAGAAGCTAACCGCACAACCATTAGTGTACATAACAAAAGGGCTACTAATATACCATCTACATTTTCTTGAGAGTCTGTTTTTAAAAGTGATAGGGTTCATGGAATGTCCAGTAGATCATAATGGGATTGTTTGAATAATATTGTGGTGGTCGGGATCAAGTACAACAACCAATTGCAGCTAATTAGAATACAAAACACCAACAAAACCCTCCTATGGAGTGATTGAGCAGTAGAGGCCTGTCTGGAGAGTAAACAAACAAGGTGAAACAGTTGGTCTATTCTGTAATGTGTGAGTATCTGTTCACATGTTTGTGAGCACTGGTAGCAGGTGTGTGTCGGTGTATACAGTATATTACAGCACTGTACTTGTGTGTCCATAAGATCCACACAGGACATATGAATACAAACAATGGTGGTGGCTGACCCTAATGTGTGTGTTTGAACATGGCTGACTGTCTGACACTCTGAAATAGACCCAAGCAAACCCCCATGAGCTAATAATTACCCTGGGCAGAACACAGGATTTGAGAACAACTGTTCAGTTTGAGTCTTCTAACAGATGTAAAACAGGATTCTACACGTTTTCAAATGTTCGTTTACCTTTGAATTGACTGAAACTAGGTTAATGACCCACTTTAACATTTGCTGATCATTCAACCTGAAGATGTCCTTCCACATAAGCATTTGAAAAGGTGCCAACTGCAAAGAGATTCAACTTTACCTTCAAAGATCTTTCCAAACGGCACAACAAGTTTGTGTTTTTTAAAGATTCATACAGTATGGTACATTTTGAAGAATTATGATAAAACCACCATTTTGTTTATCAATGAGCCTTTTAGGCAGTTACCACCTTATGCTTAGTGGAACAGTGTTGATTGGAGGTGTAGGTGTGCTTCTGTATTGAACAGGCCTGTGGGGGGGTCAAGGTAGTGGCAGAACTAATAACAGACTACATTACAGTCTCAGGAGGAAAAGTCACATACAAGCTAAGGCAGGAAACTGACATACCTGCACAGGCTTGAGAGACAGGACAGTGCATTTTTTCACTGACTAAGTACCTTGTGTAAGGATGTCTGTGACAGCCGTCAACAAAAGCTTGAAAGTTGACTCTGGAAAAGTGAGTTGAGATGGGTACCAGCCTGCTCCTTTTAAACCCAGCAAGGGGCACTGCAGAGGAGGACGAACGAGTGATGTCATTCCATAGAATACTGTGGCCCTTGTTGTGGATAATGTGAGCGAGTTCTGTACTGTTCACAGACATTCTGTTCTCTTATTCGACTGACACTATAATAGGAGGGGAACTTCACAACAGATTACAATCTAGCAGTAAGAGCCTAATCCTTAACATTGCTCCATACAAAAGCAAAGGATAACACATTGAGAAGCCCAAAGCTTGTTTTGTCTACAAATCATGAAAAACTCTCTGACATCCAAGCCCCAGCATGAGTTGTACAAGCCCAAAGGAATGGATCCATGGTGTCTGCTAGCTGGACATGAGTAAATACTGCAAAGGCTAGATATTATATGAACTATGAGGAAATAGCTTGGCTCTTGGCATTATACTGTAAGAAACACCCTCAGAATACATCTCTTTACAGAACTGTCAGAGTCCCTGTAGATGAGGTAGGACAGAGAAAGGAAGGAAGGAAGGACAGAGGGGAGGTAGGGAGGGACAGAGGCGGAGAGGAAATACAGATTTTGCATTTGCTCATCCTCAAAGCTTCCTAAGGCAGTACAGGGAAATGTTACAATTCCAAAACTAAGTCCGAACAAACATAGAGTAATTGTTGTTGAGCAAGAGTGTGAAATATGTGGACTGTATCGACTATGTCCAGATAATAATGTAAGCAGAAGCCCTGTAACACCCTTTTGTAAAAAAAAAAAAAAAAAATGGAGGTCCTTCCATTTACCTCCTTCTCAACTCTGTAATTTCTCAGTCAGCTGTTTTAACAGTCAGGAGGAAACGATCCCATAACAAACCTCCCCCATACAAACATTTCTAAGGCCAGCTGAGCGTTCAGAGACCACCTTGAAGAAGGGAGGTAGTCTTGTCATTTGTACTGTCTGTAAACACTTCGGGACCTGTGCAACATGACAGAGTGGTGGGCCTCTGAATGTAGCTCAAAAGCTGAGCCAACATGAGCTAAGACCCATAAAGTGCAGGCAAAGGCTGTGTTCAAAACCTTGATTCTGTGTCAGACATTATTACCTGAAACCTAAAATAAAAAGGTTGGGGCGGGGTAAGGGTAGTCTGATCTCAGAACAGTGGTTAAGGATCTTCAGCTAAGGCACTTGAGTGTGGAAAAACGTTCAGTGATGACAGACTAGGCCAAACATGTCATTACACGTCAGCAGGGCTGAAACAGAACCGAGTGTCAGACAGGAAAACAGTCATCTAGAGTCTGAGGAAGATTTGTTCTTCCATATTTACAATATCCGCTAAAGAATAGGAAACAGTACAGTAAACATGTACACAATAAAAGGAAGCATGTTATCGCCCTGCTGACAAAGAGACCAAAATCACCATACAGCCATTGTGACATAAAGCTAATTAAATGGCAGCCAATGACAGGACACTTGGAAGTGTCAACTACATTTGTAATGATGATTAGAGTCAGTGTGGTTCATCCTTCTCTTAGTGTGTCTTTGGTGGCTCCTTTTTTTTACAGCAACCTTGTTAGACTTTACAGAAGATCCTGACACGCCTTCACAAAGCCAAAAACCCTCTGGGACTCTCTTTACTTCGAGTGGCATTCAAGTCCACAAATGGGCCAAGAAAGACTAAGAAGAAGTCCCAAACTCCTTTTCAGTGGAGATGAGACCAGATCCTGGAAAATCGCGGTCTGTCCCCAGGTGTGGGTGCTGTTCTGGGATTGCTTCACTGGGCCTGTGACTGGATGCTTGGCAGTGGGAAAAGATCATGTCTCTCTGCCAGCATTAATGTAATCGGGCGATCTTTTCTGTGTCTGCAGGCTGTGAATGGGTGTGGATAAAAAAAAGCCAGGAAGCCACAATGGAGAAGAGGGAAGGGAGGACAGGATGGTGCCCTGCAGCATACTAACTTTGACATATTCTGCCTTACCTTGTTCTCAATTTTCCTGCCCCCATAAATTGCCATTAATACCACTCACCGGAGCTAACCAGCCACAATTGACCACAAGACAGCTGTCCTGCTGACACAGTTGGCTAATCTGGGTTTATAGTGTACCATTTTTGACAGATATTCCTTAAAATCATGTTTTGGCCAGTACGGGTGTCGAACCCGCGACCTTGGCGTTATTAGCACCACGCTCTAACCAACTGAGCTAACCGGCCACATTTCATAGAAGAACAGCTGTCCCGCTGACTCACAGTTGGCTAATCTGGGTTTATAGTGTACCATTTTTGACAGATATTCCTTCAAATCATGTTTTGGCCAGTACGGGTGTCGAACCCGCGACCTTGGCGTTATTAGCACCACGCTCTAACCAACTGAGCTAACCGGCCATATTTGCTAGCAAAACAGCTGTCCCGCTGACTCACAGTTGGCTAATCTGGGTTTATAGTGTACCATTTTTGACAGATATTCCTTAAAATTATGTTTTGGCAAGTACGGGTGTTGAACCCGCGACCTTGGCGTTATTAGCACCACGCTCTAACCAACTGAGCTAACCGGCCACATTTGCTGGAGAAAACAGCTGTCCCGCTGACTCACAGTTGGCTAATCTGGGTTTATAGTGTACCATTTTTGACAGATATTCCTTAAAATCATGTTTTGGCCAGTACGGGTGTCGAACCCGCGACCTTGGAGTTATTAGCACCACGCTCTAACCAACTGAGCTAACCGGCCATATTTGCTAGCAAAACAGCTGTCCTGCTGACTCAGAGTTGGCTAATCTGGGTTTATAGTGTACCATTTTTGACAGATATTCCTTAAAATCATGTTTTGGCCAGTACGGGTGTCGAACCCGCCACCTTGCCGTTATTAGCACCACGCTCTAACCAACTGAGCTAACCGGCCACATTTACTAGCAAATCAGATGTCCTGTTGACTCACAGTTGGCTAATCTGGGTTTATAGTGTACCATTTTTGACAGATATTCCTTAAAATCATGTTTTGGCCAGTACGGGTTTCGAACCCGCGACCGTGGCGTTATTAGCACCACGCTCTACCCAACTGAGCTAACCGGCCACATTTGCTGGAGAAAACAGCTGTCCCGCTGACTCACAGTTGGCTAATCTGGGTTTATAGTGTACCATTTTTGACAAATATTCCTTAAAATCATGTTTTGGCCAGTACGGGTGTCGAACCCGCGACCTTGGCGTTATTAGCACCACGCTCTAACCAACTGAGCTAACCGGCCACATTTGCTAGAAAAAACAGCTGTCTCGCTGACTCACAGTTGGCTAATCTGGGTTTATAGTGTACCATTTTTGACAGATATTCCTTAAAATCATGTTTTGGCCAGTACGGGTGTCGAACCCGCGACCTTGGCGTTATTAGCACCACGCTCTAACCAACTGAGCTAACCGGCCACATTTGCTAGAAAAACAGCTGTCCCGCTGACTCACAGTTGGCTAATCTGGGTTTATAGTGTACCATTTTTGACAGATATTCCTTAAAATCATGTTTTGGCCAGTACGGGTGTCGAACCCGCGACCTTGGCGTTATTAGCACCACGCTCTAACCAACTGAGCTAACCGGCCACATTTGCTGGAGAAAACAGCTGTCCCGCTGACTCACAGTTGGCTAATCTGGGTTTATAGTGTACCATTTTTGACAGATATTCCTTCAAATCATGTTTTGGCCAGTACGGGTGTCGAACCCGCGACCTTGGCGTTATTAGCACCACGCTCTAACCAACTGAGCTAACCGGCCACATTTGCTAGCAAAACAGCTGTCCTGCTGACTCACAGTTGGCTAATCTGGGTTTATAGTGTACCATTTTCCATTTTTGACAGATATTCCTTAAAATCATGTTTTGGCCAGTACGGGTGTCGAACCCGCGACCTTGGCGTTATTAGCACCACGCTCTAACCAACTGAGCTAACCGGCCACATTTGCTAACAAAACAGCTGCCCTGCTGACTCACAATTGGCTAATCTGGGTTTATAGTGTTCCATTTGAAGTGAAGTGAAGTGACGTATTGTCAAGTATGGTTACCCATACTCAAAATTTTACCTCTGCATTTAACCCATCCAAGTGCGCACACAGTAGTGATTAGTTGGCAACTGCACACACACACAGTGAACATACACCCGGAGCACATTTGCTAGCAAAACATTTTTGACAGATATTCCTTAAAATCATATAGTATAGTTAATGTATCATAATGTATAGTTTTTGACAGAAATTCCAAATGGCATTGTCATCGATACATCGTAAGTCACTAATGTAGAACATATTTGTAACATATTTGGTTCATATGAACCTAACACTCTGAAAAGCTCTGATTAAAATGCTTGGTGATAGGTTTTACAATCCAGATACACGGGCAGGCAAATCAATAATCTGTAGCCTGAGGAGCAGGGTGGCATTTCACATCACTACTAATTAGAATTAGTGTTCCGGTGTGAATGATGTACTTGATGTGCTTTAATTATATGGCCTGAGGTCCCAGGCAAAGTTACAGTTAAGTTCATAAAACTCCCCAGTGTGCAGGCTGATGCAAAGTGGAGTACGATTACCACCAGTTATGTCTGCCATATGACCCCAACAGGCCCAGATTTGACAGTTTTGTTCAATCCCAGTCTTCGATTTGATGGATATTCTTCCCAGAACAAGAGGACAAAAGTCATTGTCTTTTGACCAGACATAAACCTATTCCATTTGAACTTGCAAGCCATGAAACAAATGACAGACTGGAATCTTAGACTGAAACCAAGGCTACCATCCAATTAAAAGTCAAGCCAACCGCAACAGCCTGCCACTCTAAAAGGAGGTCCCCACCCAACCAGTGCTAGCACGGACTGCGCCTTGCCAGTCACAACGCATGCAGTTAGAAGGACACTATATCCCACTGTGTAAGGAAGCAATAGAGCCATGGGAGAGAATGAAGGTCCAAATACATCTTTGTTAGGCTGTCATGCTATTGGATCAGGAGGCACTTCAACAGCTATGGAACAAACAGCAGCAAACGACCTCCCAACATCAGATTACATCAAATCACTGCAGGCTGACTCAAAGCTTTCTATTGTCTCAATGATGAGCTAGCCTATATGCTGGCCACAACATCCTAGAATGGAGAACAAAATGGAGCTGAACTCAAAACGGCACCCACTGAAAATTCCAAATGGTCCAAGTTAATGTGAGCCATCCCCATCCTTGGTATTCTTGCACTGAAAGAAGATCATGTTCCAGAATAGGTATTTTGACAGCAGCCAACATGGACTAAGTCTGAAATATTTTTGCAGTTCCAAAACAGATGTTCACAGCTGGTAAACAAGTGTGTAAGACATGACATTTGCCATCCCCACCTGGAGAAAGTCTGTGCTGTATCCCATCCAGCTGGGGTTATCCATCTCCACAGCCTACATCTCACTAAACCCTATCAGCAGGGTCAGTGAATGCATGGACCAGGCTCCATGACAGCACAGCTTTCGCAAAAATGAAAGGCAAGCCCAACTGCAGAACCACTGTGCACTCAAACCACGTTGTCCATCAGTACAAAACACTCCTGACAGGCATCTGTTTTATAAGTCTCTACCAACTTTAGAACCATGTCTCCCCAGCAATCCTTAGCAGTACATCTAAAACTATATCTGCAAAAACTGGCAAATAACAGCCAGAAATAGAACAGTAAGTCACTGCCAAGTGTACAATTAGCCTTTTTACTCTGTCATGGAGCTTCTAGCCATGAACATTGAGAGCTTTACTGCTATGCTATTCATCACCTTCAGAATTCAAAGACTCAATTACAGTGAAAAGCTGTGATGTAGCCTACCTGGTGTGTGCTTCCCCCTTCTCCAAAGCAGAAGTGGCATGCATGGTGGAGCAGTCTATCTACAAGGGCCACATGTGTAACCATCACAGAGCTCTGCTGTTGATTTCGGGAAGGAGGTAGATAACTTCACACCCTTAAAAAATCCTAAATCCTTTTTCTTAGGAGTCCTTGTTATAGTGGGTGGAGCCTACAAGCATCTGTGCTCACAGAGAGTGAGCCTGGCTATTTGCTTAGCAAATTACCACCATAGTGCGTGTATGCAAGTGTGTCTTAGAGAGAGCTTGTGTGTGTGTCTGTGTCGGTGTGTGCGTACATGCATGAGTAAACTTTGCAGACTCCAGTCCCAACTCTTCCACCCCTGCTGATGCAGAGCGAACTGGACAAGCATAGAATTAAACAATACAAGAGAAGATCAAAGCAGCTAGCGTATCTAAACCACCTATTTTGTCAGCGTCGCCCCAGGCTAAAGCCTCACGGATTCCTCAAAGTATTTGGTAGGACTGAGCAAGGCCTGCAAGCTACCTTAACTATGTAAAACTATTTTATGAAATCCAGCTTTTTTGAGTGATAGAAGTGTTACATTGTACTGTATATAAGTTCCAGTTGACTGGATTCAGGCAGGAATGGCATGCATGACTGAGTGAATTTGTAGACTGGCATCGTCTAACTATTCCTAAGCATCATGCCACACCAAAATATCAAGTTCAAAAGTCGGGGTATATTGTATTGGACTCCTGTGGCTCAGAGTATTATTTAGCAAGTAAACGAGGGTGGGTTTTTCTACATAGATGGGTTAAAAATCTTAATATCTTTGTTCTCTGCACTCAGTGTGCACCTGTCCTGCACCCTTGAGAAAGCACACAACGGTCCTCACAAAATGTTAGACATTGAGGCTGTCCAGAACAGTTAGAAATATGAACACATGCGAGAACATCTGCCATTGTCATGACATTAGTGCTCAATCTTAGAGAAAACTTATTTTTTCTTCTTTTTTTTTCTTTTTTTTACAGAGAATGCATTCATAACATTTGACTAATGCGGATACCCTGATTTGTCTGCACATATTGCTATGTCCACTGGACATCTGAAATGTCAAATGTAAATAGACTACACGATTTAATGCAGAATTGACAAGAACCTTATAAACAATTAACCTTATTAACCTTTATTCTGCAGCTCTCAGTAAGTAAAAAGGTAGAAAGATTGTCAGCTTCTCAACTTGGCAAGGGCAATCGCCACGTTTTAACAACGGAAATCCACTTTTGGTGATGGCATTTTAGCAATGCAGACAAACATTTTTTAATTCAGCAAATGAATAGCCCAACAACACGTCAAAACGTTCAAACAACGAACACATAAAACTTAAAACTATACAAATAATATTCTAGATTTCAACTCACCATTTTGACAACCTAGAGCTTGAATTAGAGCGTACTTTCCAACGTTTCACAGAATGTTTTAATACATCAATTCAATCGCAAATACCGCATGAACTTTAAGTTTACAACTAATCATTTTTCCTTTTTCCCTCAACTCTTCCAACTGGTTTTCGATGCAAACTGACTCCCATGCGAAGACCTCGCCTCCTGCTAGCGTATCATTGGTGGAGTTGTAGGGTACGAAGACTTAATTGGCTAGAAGGACCCTCAGTCTTATTCCTGAGGATTTTTGATGAAGTACGTTCCACGGTGTCCCACGTGACCCGTGAGGTGGCTTCTTCAAACAGCTGTAAATTTCAGAGTTCAGAAGAAAACATTTGGGATTTAAATCCCAAAGTAGATGTCTATTTACGTTACGCATTCAAAGTGTAGTAGTCTGCTTTCATTCATACCCTAATTATCGTACTCAAAACGTCCATTTAACTACGTCAAAAGACGTTCAAATATACTAAATGTAACTCTATCGAAGTGGCGCGGTAACAGTGCTCACACCTTTTCACAGTCTGACATCTAGTGGATGAATACAGCAACGCATTTTAAAGCAGTAACGCAGACAAGAACCTACAGCAGGTATTTCTAACGTTGACGTTGTGGCAACGTTTTGACTATGGTCTAAAGATCAGACAACACCAACTCTGTCTGAGCAAATACAATTTCATTTGCTCAAGAACTCATTGAAGAAGTTAGTAAGCAATAGAGAGACCTGATCGGTCAAGTGTAACAGTTTTTTAATAGAAGCTCAGGTACAACTGTGTCTGTGACATTACATTCAGGGATATTCTGTTCTGACTGTTGATGTAAATTTTGAAAATATTGACCAAACACTTAATAAAAGACTGATTTCAGTCTACATGTAGGTGATAAATCTACACAGTCCAAATACAGCAATGTATGTTAATACATTCATTGCCAGTACACACATTATCTACGTGAAATGGATGTCAGGGTATAAATTAACAAAGTTAACTCTTTATAAAATGTAAAACAAGTAGTCTTACAGTTTCTGAAAACATCTGGTTTGAAACAACAATTATGAAACATCAACAGTATCCAAACAAGTTAGTATCTTAATGCTTGTCTTCAAACAAAGACAAGTTAGTTCAACAGTTAAACCTCTCAATACACTGTACTTCAAATCGTTGGAAAGGAAGACAATATTGACATGGCTTACAGATGGAAAACTATGGGCTTTCGTTTGATATAATTTCAATAAGAAAACAATGTAAATTCGCTTTATAAAAATAAAGTAATATAACTAAACCCCATGGGACACTGGAATAAACCTGCTTCAATTGTTCACTTAGGCAGTGTTGTGGAGGAAGTGATGGTCCAATGTATGAGACTCAATAAATAGTCTTCAGAAACAATTAGTGTAAAGTATGGATTCACCCTTGGACATGGTGCTAGTTATTACCCTAGTAATTTCTCTTTAGTGACTCTAAGGAAAGCGCTGCTTCGCTCCACTCCCATGACCACCTCTCATCACGAGATGGCCCTTGACAGGAAATGACTAGCCTTGAATCAACGTTCAGTAAAAGTTATCTGTGATGATAACCACAGCAGCTGAACCATGACAAGAACACGATTTAACAAGAGCATAGAATATTCTTAAACAAAAATGGTTAATAAAAAGGAATTCCTTCACACCCTAAATCTTGACTGATGAGAGCATTATGAGAATTGTGTGCTTAACTGAAAGAATACTGCATTGCGAATGAACGACGGAGCACACATTCAAACCACAAACACTTCTGCTTGGCTAACACTTACTTCCACAACAGTACTTTAAACACCTTGCACCTGCAAGACAATACAATAAAAATAGAAAAACAGAACAAGGCCAGTAAACACTAAGCAAAATCTGTGAATCAGCTAAAGCATTAGGTCAACTTTATACCACCCAAATCTAAGACATTTGACCTGTGTAAACGAATCCTTTTGATTTTATTACTGTAAGGCATAGTCCACACCGTTTAATTGCATACTATGAAAAACACACACGCCTTTTAAGTAGCTCCATTCATTTTCCCTCTTCAGGTGCTTAAAAAAGGTTTTTAAAATGAACCTTCCAAAGTATAAAGATGAAATACAACCCCCTTTTAAAATGCTGTCCCACGTTGACTCAGTTAGTGTGGGGTTTAGCTTGGTCCATTGAGGGGCTATTTTGGGGCGTTGGCTTGTTGCTGAAGTTCCAGTCCACAGGGTTGAGGAGCTGCATGGTCTTCTTGTGGGTCCATATGGGGTTGATGAGGACTGTGAGGAGGGCCAAGCCTGAGAGGAAGAGCAGGCGCTGAGGCAGGGCCACATAGAGGTTGAACTCCTCCCACTGGCACCAGGTTACCCACCACATGTAGTAAGTCAGCACCATCCTACAGTGGAACATATGGATCATCACCCACTGGTTGGCCTTCCAAAAGTAGCTATGAGCCCAGCCCGCCTGAAGGGGACAGAAGACACAAGAGGACAGTAACATTACTCTGGGTATGATCTGTGAAGACACCCAAGGAGAGTTTACAGAGAATAACACGCTAACAAACACAGATATGGCCTAATTTTGTCTCACATGGGAAGTTACACTTTCTAAGAAGGTTACACTGGCCAGGTTCAGTGCTAAATATGTAAATACAGAAGAAGAACTGAAACATCCATGAACTGAGACAACAGCAGTAAACCAAAAATAAATGTTATGAATAAGGTAAGATAAAAGAATACACAGTTCAAGAACAATACCAAAATGTACGACGAATAAAGTCAGCGCACTGTACACTACCTTAAGTAGCATCCAGGATACACAGGTGAATGGGGTGCTCATCTCCAGCAGCAGAGTGACCATAGGAAGGTAGTGTCCGATGGAGTCCCACACCACCGCCCCCACAAACCCAGAGAGGGCAAAGAAATGGTGCACAGCCAGGGGGAGGTCAAAAGACCTGAACACCACACTGGAGGCATGCAATGCCACATTCTCAAACAGGAAGAAGCCCGTTGCTGTTAGCACATTGAACCATGACCAATTCTCCTGGCCCCTAATCCTTTCTCTGGACACGGCCGAGTCCTCAGTCAATGCCCGAAGCCCAGCTATTGTACTCTGGACGCCGAACACGGCTCTGGTGGCGGCTAGGTTCCAGAAGACCTTCTCTTTGGCTAGCAGAGAGCGGTACGTTTTAGAGAGGGCTACAGAAAGGACATGGGATAGGAGAAACACTGCTGTGTAGAAGGCAAAGCCCAGACCAATAACCTGTATACGGAAGCCCAAGGAGAAGTAATCCATGCTAAGGTTATTGGGTTGGTCAACCGGGAGTTGTTCAGAGTTGGAAGAGGCCATGACTTGAATGAGGCGCCACACAAAAGTCTGCAGGTTACATTGGCAAACTTTTATGTGCAGAATACGAGTTTTAGACAGTCTGCAAAACAGAACATTTCGGTTAACAACAAATCACCATGACATTCACCTAAGGTTTAAAATATATATATATCTTGGTCTGACTAAAAGGCTACACGCAAAAAAATAAATAAATGAACACCGGCGTACATCGTTAGTTTACGAAGAAGAAACCAGGAGAACAGAGATCTAAGATCCACTTTCTGAGTAAGGCGTGCCCTGCAGTCAAGTCACATAGCCTGCAAGACAAACGAACTACTAACTCTACTATACCTTCCTTCACGTTGGCATAAAATACTGTAAGACCAAGCATAACAGTACACTATGCTGCGTGTTACATAATATAACAGTGACGGGACCTGACAGACGCACATTTTCAGATTTAGGCTACCTTGCGACGCTTAATGAATCATTTCTAGTTAAATGATTGCGGTGACAATTTGCTTCATAAACAAAATCGGTTTCGTCAGTCATCGGAAAGGTCCAGATGACGAACAATGACACATCAGTTTCATTCGTACACAAAGGAAAATAACTGTTGGCGCTCACCTTCTGCCCGAGGATTTGGTAAACCTCCGCCACAATGTTTTACCAAATAACTTTGTGTGAATATCGCTTTCATCACATGACTTTATTATTGTCATATGGTCGGGTTAAAAAGGAAATCCCGCCTTTATGGAGTTTCTCATTCTCCATTGGCCAATAATCTGCAGATAGTGTTTCTATTGGTCCTGGCAATGTCATGTTGTGACCTATCAACGTGACGATTCTAGTCTCTTTTCTTTTTTTTGATAGCCCTTTTGGGCAGGAAACTTTTAGCGTTTGAGCATATAGGCCCATATCTTTCATTTTCTAGTACTCTACATTTGAAAGTTGTGAAAACATAATATTTGGAAGGAGACATTCTATAAGAACAGAAGCCTGTTCCATAAAGCGAGTATGCCGAATAAATCAGGACTATATCCGTCAAATTCAATTCTAGTTGATACGGTTCAATATAGCCAGCTCAGCGTAGTTCGAACACAGTTACTATGGCAGCCTACGCTGCGAAACTAGCCGGCTAGCAGGCTAACTTTCAGGTTTAGCCTGAGTTGTTTCTTTACCAGACGTTCCTGTAATACTGACCCAACGGAAATGCGATTATTTTCGTGGACATTCTCCTTTTCCCATTCACCTTCAGTTTAATACGAAGGCGACATTGATAGAAAATCACCTTAATTACATAGGCTGCAACATTTAGCCAAATGCATTAAACAAAGATGAA
Source organism: Plecoglossus altivelis (assembly GCA_036571765.1). NCBI lineage: Eukaryota > Metazoa > Chordata > Actinopteri > Osmeriformes > Plecoglossidae > Plecoglossus > Plecoglossus altivelis. Next base: position 14,791,104 of record BROE01000009.1, on the reverse strand, counting down.
CAATTATTTCAAAATGATACAAACCTACAAAGATTGCGTTAAACGCACGACTAGATGGTAGTGTGTGATTTCAAATGTTTAGGCATCAGGCATATATATCTCAATCTAAATTATACCAATTATCATTGTTACATAGTAGTAAACAGCACTGTAGCCTACCATTGCAAAACGAGACTAAATTCATGCATCTAACGTCAACCTTCATTCTCCCAACACAAACGCCACGTCAAAACGTTCGGCGACTGGATGATGCATTGATTATTAGTAGACTTCTAAAACAATGTTAAAACAAGTGAATTCTATATACTGTGTTTATAGGGTTAGTCAATGAACGGAAAGCCTATTTAAAAACACTCCCCGTTGGATCAGTGCTACAGTAACATCTGGTAAAGCAACAATTTAGGCTACACCTGCTAGTTTCTCAACCTAAATTGCCATAGTAACTGAGTTCTTACTACACTGAACTAGCTTTATGGAACCGGATTAACTATAATTGAGTCTGACCAACGGATACCAACCTGACTTATTCTGTAAACTCGCTTTATGGAAAAAGCCTCATCATTTTTGAGCGGCATTTACGGAACAGGCCTCTGATCAGTCAAACAATCGACATCTTTTAAACGTTTTCTTCAAAAAATTTAATTGCAGAAGTATTTACATTAGATGATCTCAGCAATGATTAAACTAATCAAAGATGCAAAATCCTTATATAGCTCATGGAGAAATGGAGGAAAATACATATACATTGTTAAGTGTTTAAAATCACAAATCATATAAAAAAGTAATCAGTGGAAATATCGTTTAACATTGCACAGATAATCTGTGATAAATAACAAAAACATACATACATGTTTCAGTGTCAATACTTCCAACATAGGATTATGAATAAATCATACATTCAGTATCAGTATTTTGCATGCCATCATAATAGTTTATCAAAATAAGTTAAAAAGACTAAATAAAATGAACAAAACGTGAGCAAGAGAAGAAAACAATGATGTTTTAATGAAGCATATATTATATATTTATATAAGATCTCTATATATTTCTTTACAAATAATGAATATTTGGCATTATATTCATCCTCACTATAGATATGATACACAAGAGAAGAAAATAGTTTTAGCTAAACAACTACCTTTTTAATTTGTCTAGTGATCTTAAGAGTCATTTCACATTCCAGGTTTTAGGATGTGGAGTCAATCTCATGGACGTTCTTCCCAGCATGGTTAGGAAAACATCCCTTAAAACAGCTAATGTACTGTATGACCATTTCCAAAATGGACATAGTGAGGCCACATGAAGGAAAATAAATAACAACAGGATTCAGGGGGTTTAATGACTACAGCTATAAATGCATAAATGATTCTGTATTGTTCAACAGTAGACCTATGTATCCTCCAACAATATGGCACTTGGTTTTTCACTCTGTCCAAAGGAATGGAGCTGACTGATTCTGAAATGTTTATTTCTAACAACAGCCTGTTTGATCAAAATATTGCATGACAATGTGGTGAGTGAAGGTTAGATAACCAGCCTTAGCCTTTGCCCACTAAACAATCCCTGCTCCACGATCACCTCTTGGCCTAAAACAAAGACAGCTCAATCCCAGATTCTCACAAAGTCCCATTGACATCTAGTCTGGTATTACACAAAGCAACATTGTTTCAAAATTTGCTAGTCTGTGTGTACTCAGCAGAAAGAAGTTTCATGAAACATGAAAAAAATATCAAACGTCAAAGAGGAATAAAGAATAAGGACAACACATAGTGTGTAAATATGCCACATTTTATAACCAGGGATAAACAGGTTTACACTACACCTCATTCATGGACGTCTGATGTTCCGCAAAATATTTACTCCATCTAGTGGTATCAAAGGGACACTGCAGTGTATTTCTTTATGTACGTCTGCACTCTCCTAATTAGAAATAATAATAATAAATAGATGTCACTATAAGCAGGACTGTGGAAATAAATCACACTGTAGGCAGAACTGTATACAAAGCACAGACAGAAGGAAAGATGGTAGCAGGAAAAGCTATATGTCCCAAGTTTATATTTTTACACAAATGGCACTGATAGAAATAGGTGACCTTCAAAAGAAGCTACAGGTTTCATGCCCACCTTACTGATAAAAATATTCCTACTTCTCTTTCCATTTGAAATGTTAAACATATTGAGTATTGAAAAAGATTAGCAAGACACTGTTCTGCTGCTCAAGCCACAAGGTTTGGATAAAATCGAACCTCTTTCCCTCTGAATTGCTTGTTAAAAACTCTGACCATGTTCCTATGGCCATCAAGACACATATTCAGAATCCATCCTTGAGTTTCCAGAGAAGACGTCAGGCACAGATTTTTCACAAACTGTGTCTAACTTAAAGACAGCTGTCTCATTCAGATAACCAGGAGAGGAAGAGTGGGAGAGTACAATTTTTGGTGCACACGCACACACACACGTTCATGTGGCAGATCTGATGGATTTCCATGTGAAGTGACACCTTTACATTTTAATATCCCCGTGGAAAGCAGAAAAAGTAGGGTAGCTGTATAAAGACTGTACTTGATAATAAAATGTAACATCATAACTCCAAACATCCCTGAAATAAAAAGCCTGCTATTTCCCTATTACAGTTCACGCAACACATTCATCAGCGCATTCGCTGTGAAGGGACTTGGAAGCTTTCAGCTCTGTTTCCCCCAAGGACCATACTTACATAAGCCCCTCTTCTGAGCCACCAGCAGAGTGTGGGACAGCAGGGGAGAACACCACAGACAGGAAGAACAGCCTAGGAACACATCACAACATAACACCAGCGTGTTTCCTCAAAGCAAAGATCCCAGTCTCCCCTAAGCCAACGTATGGGACAGCCTGTCTTGCCGCCTGGTGCATGCCTGCTTTCCACAGTCTGAGTAGCAGAGCATATGGGCAAGCAACACACAACCTGGCCTCCTGTGTTACAGCCCATAGGAAGCCGAGGAACCTTGTTGTTCTGTCAAGGGTTCTACTCTGCTATTAAATGACAGCGTGTCACTCTGGAGGGTTTTTCTATGCTGCACTCTGGTCCTCAGTTCTTAAAGGGAGAGGCTTACCTGTCAGTTTGTAAGTAATCACCATGTAAGTATAGCATAAAAGGGGGACACTCTAATGATAATATTGGAAGCAATGAATATTCAGTGAATATGTTTAACTGATTTGACCCTGTGCTCTTGCCACCGGGGAAAGGTGGGGGGAGTCATCGGAAGCAAGCAAATATAGGTAGCTTAGGAAATGTTTTGACTTGATATTCTAGGTGTTCATCTGCCATGCAGCTGTCTTTTGCAGAGGGTGTCCATCTTGTAACTGTGGGGATGACATACCATAGAGAGGTGTGTGTCCCTGTCTGTATGTGGGTAAAATATTAACAGTGCAAGATAGTTTATTAAGGGTTTATATTTAAAAGCCCTTTAGAATGAACTATCTATGTTTTGTTCCCTACAACAGAAAACTGCATTAGGCAGTCCAAGCAGGGGGACATTTCTTGCAGTAATAAACAGTCTTCACCCCTCACCTCGCAAACTCTCCTTCCGGGCCTCCCAAGGACTGTAAGAGCCTTGGTCACTGTCATAGCATCTTTTAGTGGCCCAGGGACCTCACTCTGTCTTCCATTTGGACATCACAGCAGACCCCCTGCAGTGCATCTCAGCTCTGCAGAGGATGTGATATGTAGCTCACAGCTCAATGTGCCAATGACTCAAAAACCCCTCAGACATCACAAGCACACATACACACAAAATCACACACACTGCCTCACTGAGAGCAACCAAATCTGTTCAACGTTCCATTTGTCATGTCTTTCTTATCAGATAGGAATCATAAAGCATTAAGCGCACTAAGACATTCTAAAAGCCTCTGCCTGCTTCCCTCAGGGACCCTGTGTCCTTTGTCCCCCTGCTATTATCTTGCAGCATTGCTTGAAGGAGGTGAACGTATTTCTGAGATGATCAACCATGGGGAATTCTTCCCGGAGAAGATGCCACCCAAGTCATTATCAGGGAAACGATTGTGTGACTGACATTTATGTTATGACTTTTGTTTTGGGAGGGAAAGCTGCTGGATAAAGAGTGGCAGAGAGGGATGGGGGTTTGAGGAAGAGGCACGAACATATTTTGGGACTCAAATGACACGCTACCTTGATTTCTGAACATAGCTATAACAAACATTAAAAGGACAGGGTTCTTTTTCAGTGAGTTTTTTGATATAGCAAACCCTGATGAGGCAAGGGGTTTAAAAGGGCCCTAGATATAAATAATCTATTCAACTAATAATCTGTCTCACTACTCAAATACAACAATATTGTTGTGTACTTTGATATTTACATTTCCCTTGGAAATACAGAGAATTTTAAGAAGTGCAAAAGTGCATTTTGTCTACACATATGTGATATACAGAGCTACGCAAATTCTCTCAGAACTATTTATTACTGACTGCAATGATACGATGAAAAACCGCTGGCACAAGACTTGCATGTTTTCTGCTTCAAGTAAATATCAGAAGATGTGTTATGGGCACGGTATAAGAACAGCATAAGAACAGCTAGGGATTTATACCACATGGAGGGCAGGTCAGAAAGAAATGATATAATTCCAAAATCCTGTTTTCCGGAGAATATTTGGATGGTCTCTGACCACTGATAGAGTAGAAAACTGCATGTCCTAAAAGAAATCTGACCAAAATGCACAGGGGTTGCCTGAAAAATATTTCAAGGCTTGTAACTAGTCCAATACAAGGTTGAGGTATATCAAGCTGGCCTTTCAGAAATGTTCACTTGACTCTGATTTTGCAAATGGCTGTCAGCCTACATGTTATTTTCTGATGGAAAAGGAAAGCAAATAATTATGTTGTTTATCTTCATAACGGTTGCAACTTTGACATTTAAATGTAACAATTTAGCCTGGTGTTTTTGACTGGTTGGTCTCCTTGCTGGTTGGTTTCAAAGCTGCACGAATTAATGGCACTTTGCAAATGCTGTAAATTCAAATGTATAACCTTCCAGCATAATCCAACTCTTAGTTTACAATTCCATTGGGAAGCTCGTTGAACCAACCAATGTAATGATGATGACAACACATACGGCCAGAAAAAGTAATTGGCAAAGTAGAAGACATTTGGGTTCATCTCAGATTAAGTGAAGGCTTGTACAGTATATGGACACTGAGAAACTAAATGATCATTTGAGGACAGTGTGGAGCAGTGGTCTAGAAAAAGACTAGATCAAGTTGTCATGAGGGATGTAAAAGAGTATGAGGATGCCACTGTCTCTGTGTTCGGCCACACTTGCGTCTTCTCAAAGTCGGGTCTGGGCCTCGGGGATGTAGATCTCAATGCTGTCGGCGCGCTCCGACACAGAGTTTTGCCGGAAGGATGCTGCACGCTTTGCAGCCATGAGCCGCCTGCGGGCCTCCTGACGGTGTCGGTCGGGAAGGTCGAGCGATTTTTCCCGCGTCACCATGCTCTTCTGTCTCACGGTCTTCTTTGGTACAGCAGGTGGAGGCTTCAAAGGAGAGAGAGGCAGAAAAAAGGGAATCGTTATTCTGACCCACTTCTGACCGGAATTGGAGGATAATTTAGAAAGAAAACCTTGTCTAACCAGTCAGTATTACATCATACAAAAACGAAAATGATATGTGTCCTATCTTACCAAGTGAACCAGTTTTTATCTAACATTATGCTGCAGCTATCCATACATTCGCACATCCAAATGTCTGACTGGGTCTGATTGGGTCTGATTTCGGCGCGGCTCGGTCTCTTACACTAGCAGCACCTCCCACCTTCTTCTCTGGGCTCTCAACCAGCCTCCAGTTGTTACTCTTTATCTTTTGCAGCTGATCAAACTTCATGGTGACGTCATCAATGGAGAGCTGCAGCAGGTCCCAGAACCCTGCCAGGTCCTGAGAGGTGGGGCGGGGCATGGCACTGGGGTCCTTAAGAGAGAAAAAAGGAGGAAACCAAGGTTTCCTGGTTAGTGCCTGCATATGAACACTGTCTTATCTCATTCACAGTCACGTTTTGAACACCACTTAATGTAATTCTGCCCGAATCCACCAGACGTCCTTCAATGTAGAAGGTGATTTACACCTGACACAAAAACCCTGCAAGACTGGGATGTAAATCTTCCATCTTTCCACCACCATTTAACAGGATCTGAGCCACAAGCTTCAGGGACACTTCACAGAAACACTGACGTGAGCAATGATCAAATTTATAGTTGCTCATTTCAGAGTTCCACTGAAGTGTCCTCGAAGCCTGCAGTGACAGGGGGGGTCCAATCCTGCCGCACCCCCCTGAGGATACAGGATAATGAAGAAGTCACACTTCTCATTCAGCCCTGGTCTTATTTATCACATCTAGACGAATGAAATCAGGCCACTGTCCAAGCCGTTGCAGTCAGACCCACTGAAAGGCCGCATGAGACTTTGGAGTTCAGACCTCCTCTGACACAGCACTGTCCACGCTCTCTTCTGCTGCTTATGATCCACTTCAGTATCAAGGTAATAACACCTGAGTTCCCCTCGGTCACCAAGCTCCAGCCACCTCCATTAATTCCTCCACTGTATGGTCACCACATATTGGATGGCTTGCGGGCACAACAACATCACAGTAATATGGGGCAGTGCAGACTGGACTGGATGTGCAGGCCTGAATATAAAGTTGGGAAAGTGAAGGCTTGGGTCACTCAGAGTTCCAATGCCATTACACTAGAGTAGGGACACAGGCATGTGTGGTATGTCAGTAAGGATGGCATGTGTGATGTATGGGTCACATTTGGTAGTAACAGATGTTCACTAGATATATATTTATATGTAAGTACAATTCCATGTTTTCCAGAAATGGCTGGCAATCTAAAGCAGGCTCCTGCCAGTGTGAATGACAGAAGCGTGGCACAGACAGTACCTCACCCCAGTGTGTGGTAAAGGGTAATTGCATAAACTGACCTAGGGTCATTTCACTTTCTCCATCAAGATACAAAGACTGCTCACAGGCAACTCTAAAATAGCTTCATACATCCACTACATCACATGAATGGTTTACACCACACAAACTCTATTTCATTTCACTATAGATACGTTTTCATACCAGTACCCTCCCTGTCATAGTATCACAGTGGATTTTGAATGTGTTCTTGGATCTTAAGCAGAGGCTCTGTTGGTTCTCAGCAGCCAAGGAGCTTGCTAGCTCCTCATAGCTGACTCATCCGGCTAACAGGGCTGCTGGCTGCAGACCTGGAGGCAGGATGGGTTCTCACCCCATCACTCCCCCAGCCGTGCACGCTGACCTCTGAGTGGAACCTCATTCATCGTCTGTGTCTGAATCCTGCCAAGGCTAATATACAGACCTAGAGAAGCCCCAGTCCAACACCGAATAGATGTCAAACTATAAATATCCGGAGTTCAAAGATGCGCCCTGGCAAAAGTTGGATGCACAGTGCATGGCTGTGTTGGGGAAAGGTCAGCAACACCAAAAACGATGTCTCATTATTGACTATCTTGTTGTGTCTCGATGGTTTATTTGTTGGTTATTGTGATGGTTTCATAATAATCTGTTTACCCTGATTGACGCACAACACAAAATTAGGGTCATTGGGTTTGACTGTGACCTTTCACCTTTCGTGCATTCCGAGTGTTTTAAAAGCTAAGCAAACAAGGCCAGGGAATCTTTAGAGATTCTTGTGTGTTTAAACCCTGTCTTGTGTTAGTATGGTGGTAATCCCAATGCTCCTCCGTAGATACTGCTGGTTACAGTCGCACGCTGTCTATGAAAGCTTGTCTAAGTCCGGCTTTAGAAACTTCATCCAGGGGAGAGAGAACTAAGACAGCTCTATAAAGCTGCAATTAAATGTATGCTTAAGCTACTTATACGAGGGCACTATTTCCTCAAAAAGACTCCCTAAATCTGTGTTGTGGAGATGTCTGTGCGGCATTTTTCACAGCCGCATTTGAAGATACTGGATATAATGTAAACTTTCGCTACTGCCTTCTGCTTAGTGAGAAAGCAGCAAAAGTTGGTATGAAAGGGCTTTAATAATCCCAGAGTGTTCCCCAGCCTTTCCAAGGGTTAAATATAGCACAGGATCTGTCAAACCTCCAGGCAGGGCTAATCTAAAATATCGGATATTTGGCTGTGATCAATAAAGCTGTAGAAGCATAGTGGAGGGGGAGGTGTCGAATCATGCAGCAGTCCCAGAGCTTCCCAATCGTTTCTGCGTAAAGCGCGAGGCGACGGGGGAATGCTGACGCTTCTTCATTTCAAACCAGAGGGCTGTTCTCGCATTCTGCTTCAGGGCTGTGCAGGCGGCGTCAGATGTTCTCCAAGGCTACTTGTCCTGTTCAAGATGCTCTCGTCTCAGAGAGAGAGAGAGAGACAGCGAGCGAGAGCACTGAATTGGCTATTGATTTCTTATTTGGTACTTTTCCACTTTCTACAGTGTTTTTTCACTGTATCTCAATTTTTGTTAGGTCTGCTAAAGCATTCTATCAACCTGTGTGTAGCAGGTGTAGTGGGTGGATGCAATACTGCTGATAGGGTTGAGCTGTTTTCCATCACCACACACCAGATGAATAGGGTCCTTTTGTGAATTAATCTTCTTCTCTTTCTTATTGGACAACATACACACAAGCAAGCATATAAACTTCCTAATGTGGTCATGCAGACACACCCACGCATGCGTGCAAACACACACATGCCGTGATCAATAAAGGAAGCGAGCTCCCAGCAGGGCTACTCACCAGATTCTGCTGACACAGCCAGTAGAACTGCTGGAATTTCTGAGACATAAGGAGCTGAGCACTGCCCACTGCACTCCGGATCTTTCCCAGGACTGAAACACACATTTCATTACATTAGCTTCAGACACACCTCAAACGGCTCCAAAAGAAGGTTTTCAATTCTCTGTGCTTCTTCCTCAAAAGCCTCTACGCTAGTGTCATTTGCTGAGTATACTGTTCAGTGAAAATATTTATGATTGTCAGAGCCAAGTTTGGACAAATATATATGTATTTTTCAAAAGTCACTGATATTATCTCCACTCACTCTCCTCAGAGAGGTCATTCTCTTCAGCCTCTGCCTCCATCTCCTTACACCATCCCTCCATCCTCTTTGTCTCCGTATGGAGCAGCTGCATGAACCAGCTCCCGTCTCTCCTCAGAGAGGGGGACGCACGTCCAGACTCTCCCCCTGGCGAGGCCCCCTCCCTGGGGGACGGGGGTTCCAGAGTCCAGGTGGTTTCGCTGGTAGTCTCCCTCGGGCTGGGGGGCTCGGTGGGGGTCCGGTAGTCTTCCCGGTAACTGAATAGGCCCTGGGTGCGCACGGTGCGGACGACCCCATACTGGGTGGGCGTGCTGGGCTCCGAGTGGCGCTGGAAGCCCCCGCCAAACTGCAGACCCTTGTCCTCCATGGTTGGGAAACCCTCCAGCTCGAGATCAGCCTGGACACCCGCCGTCACACTGTTGGAGCGCTTGAACCTGCCTTGCCTGGGTCCCACACAACATAGATATCTTAGAAACACACACGCAAACACACATACACACATACACAAACCCACACACGCAGCCCTCTCAGCACCAGGAACAGTAACCCAAGCTGGCTCACGGTCAGGTTGTGGCAGCCACTTGAAACAGTATCCCGCTCCCCAGTCATTGAATAAGTCGCACAGTTCCAACTTTTTCATCAGCACCCACCCCACTAAGCTGAGCCAACAGGGCTCAGGGGGAGAGAGATGCTTGAGCCAGAGGGAAGCCAAACACGTTACCGTTTTTCATCTTCCACTTGGATCCCAACAGAATGGTACTCCCGCAGCCCTTTGCTTTCTGACTCCGAGTCAGTGGCTGCCTCCACCTTAAACATAAACAACAACAAACACAGCAACAGTTCTCATTATCTACAAGTGTTTGGGGATTAGAGTCTGGATCCTCAACCGTGTGTGACAGTGATGTGATATATGGAGCCTACACATGCGCATACCCGCCCTCCCACCCCACACACATTCACACTTCACACTTCAGAAATCCCAGTCAGCAGACCAAGCCATTCAAACACAACAACTGAGAGTCAGCTTCAAAATTCATAATGTATTACTGGATCTGCATTGATAAAGTATGGACACAAGTGGACAGTCGGATGACACACTTGTCATCCGTTCAGGGACTGAGGATGTCTGCGGTAACTAAGGGCAGTCCCAATGGCAGTCCCTGTGGCTGCATGTGGTGTCGTAACCCAGGCTACAGAGAGGAGACGGGCTTGTTATTACTTATTATTATGTGATGTGGGAGGTATGATGGATACTGATTCCCGGACGCCTCAGTAAGCTGTTGATCCTGATCGAATGGCAGCGGTCCTGAGGTCTTTTATGACCCTCAGCCTCTGTAACTCTGGGCTCCGGTGGCCTTTATGGATACCCACGCTCTCGCCTTCTCCTTCATGGGTGTCTCCTTCTGTCCTTCTCCTCCCTGCAGTCGGACATTTCTTTCTGGATTTTATTTTCTGTCTCATTTATTTTCTCTCTTTCTCCGGCTGTCTCTCTCTTTTGTTCAACTCCCTCTCCCCTGAACTGTACACCCGCCAATCTAAAACACACAACGCACAAATATGCTTGACTCGATTGTTCCATGGGCAGCCATAGGGGACAGCAGTGATACGTGCGATGGAGGTGTGTAAAGACCAGCCTACAGTGGAAGTCATTTATAGATGCTGGGCTGTGTTCCTCCCACCGCCAGGCTGTCGCCAGGCCATGAGTAATACCAAGCCAGACCGCACCAGGCCTCTCATTCGACACTTTACTTTATGATTAGAAGGCTAATTTGAAAATCAATTCACCCGTATTTAATCTTCAGCTCCCAGAGTTCACACTTCTCATCCCTGGTTCTGAGTTAATGGCCCTGACCCCAGAATAGTTTTCTCGCCTACGCAAGCAGAATTCTGACAAGGTTTGAACACCCTGCAGCACACTAAAAGAACTTCCACTATGAGCCCTGAAAGCCCCAAAATTCACACTAATACGGTCTTCAACCTTAAGTGGTTTCGCGTAGCCCTCCCACAAAAAAATGTGTTTTCATGTCTGTTGAAAATGTCAAGTTTGCTCTGTTGCAGTATGCATGCTATCAACAGTGAGGGAACCCGGTGACATTTTCTCATTTCCAATTCTGTGCAGCCCTCGGAAAACCCTTGTTTGTGGAGAGGAAATGGGCTCAGACTGGTTGTTGAAATGACCTCCACTATCCTGACAAAGGCAAAGCAAAGTCCCCCTGATGAAAAGATAATGAGCATCTTGTCCTGATTAAAGGGAAAAGCAAGAGAAGCAGGATGATGTTTGACATTTCGTTCATTTAGCAGAAACACTTTTCTCCAGAGCGGCATACAAATAGGGTTAAAAGTACAGCTGAAGATCAATTATCAGAAGTGCATAGTTACACTGTAATGTGGTGGTCAAAGCCAAAGAACAGTGTATATTTACAAGGAGCCCTGCAAAGAAACATGGCTGCATGTCTTGCATTCAAGTAGCCATCACAGGTTCAATATTCATCTATAGCAAGAGACTCTGACCACCAAAGTACTATTAGAACTCTCCACTTCTGATCCATGACTTCAGCTGTACTCTCTACATGCTCTATTTTTATGTTGCTTTGAATAAAAGCATCTGGTAAATGAATTTAATATAAACGTCACCATTACAGATACAAACACTGTAACTGTACAGAGATGTGAATAGGCTCAACTCTTCCTGCCACTGTCACTCGTATGTTGAGGGGGTGGGACTGTGGCTCACATTCTATTTACACAGGGACACAAGGACCCTAGTTAAATGATCAGTTCATTCCTAATGAGGAAAGTCAAGTAACCTTTGTCGTTTAGAGGTGAAAAAGATGGTCTTCGTCAACATTCAAGACCAAGGGTCATAAAGTGTTAACTGATGTAATGGAGGAAGTAACAAACTGAGCATATAATGATGATAATATGGAAACAAATACTTCTTCAACTGAAATTTTTTAATGCTGAATACTTATAATAGCTGCAAAAATTGTGTTTTTGTGTGCTGCACATGTCAAACGTTCCAGCAACGGTAGGTCAATGTGCTTTGGGACATGGTGCAAACTAAAGGGATTTTGTATTTCCTACACATCACTGGAGCCAATTTGAAAGCCAAAAGAATGCAGACCGTCCTCCTTTTTCCTCTCTCGTTCCCCATATTCCCCTTCCGCTGGCGTCTCCCCTTCCCTATCTTTCCCTTTCTATTCTCATCTGTCCCACAACACACCTCCTAAACATCTCTTTCTCATTTCTCTCTGCCATTCTTATACCTGATTCCTTGGCAATCTATCCATTATTCCCTTCCCTTTCCCCTCCGTCTGATTGCTAGCTTGCAGAATAAGGAGGCACGCGTGCTGATTTGGGTGATTATGTAGACTGAGGAGGCTCTAGCGCACGGCTCAACTACTTAGAATCATCATTCATCACCTGGGATGGGCTAACTCATCATCATGTTTGGGAGGAGATAGAGAGAGAGTGTGACAGAGTGTGCATGTGAGAGAGAAAGACAGAGAGGGAGGGAGAGGGGGAGAGGGAAGGAAAATGGAGAGAAGCATTGCTTGTCTCTGAAAACGATGCCCACCACCTGGTTAAAAGGAAAGTGGGCTGAGGGAGGGATAAAGAGGAGGACAGATGGAATGTGAGTAAGTGACTGAGTGAGTGAGTGAGTGAGTGAGTGATTGAGAGAGTGAGTGAGTGAGCGAGCAAGTTGAAAGAAGAAAACAAAGAGGGAGTGAGTACATGAGTATGTAGTAGATGCTAAGGTTTAGGTAGATATATACAGACACAAACAAGTAGACCATCATTCTTATTTGATGCAATGCAGGTGTGTTTGAGGTGAGGTGTACTGCCACAGGAGCTGCTTGGTTAACTTAATAATGCTATGGACATCTTTATTGTATTTGTCTGACTGAAATCGGACAAATCAGTCAGTGCAAATAATAGCTTGAGGGTCAAAGAGTAAAGGGGGAAGAAAAAATATGAATCAAAGTTGTGAGAGAGAAAGAGAGAGAGAGAAATAATGTAGAAAGAATACGACAGACGAAAGAACAAAAGAGAAGAGAAAAGGGAGGGAGGATGGGAAGAGGGTAGAAGGAGACCATTCAAAGTAAAACCTGCTTGTGCATGAGTTGAATGTTAATTGACGGATTGCGGTAAGATGACTCATTGGTGGCTATTTTTAGGTTGTGAGGAGAGGCCCCCCCTGAGTCAGAGGGCTATGTTTCTATGTGAGTGACTTTATGAATGGGCAACGTGATTCCTGTCTAAGGGTCCGTGTGTGTGGTCGTCTGAGTGGGAAAGACTAAGTGTGTATGAATAATATATGTCGGTGTTTCTCATTTCAATACATACTGTATAAGCACTCATAAATTCAGATGCTGTATCCAGCAGGCATAGTCACACACATATACATGTGCACTAACCTGTATCCCTATGGATGACCTGGGTGTTTTCAGGTACTCCTCAGCCCTGGACACCAGTATGGCCTTATCACAGGTCATCACTGAACTGTGGCTGTCTGTTGAGGGGTGTCTCTTTCCTGCCATCACTGCTGCCTCCATGGCGATGGATACAGCTTTCGCGCTATCCAGGCTGTCTGTAGAGTTGTAGAGGGCTCGGCCGAGGCTCAGCCCCAGGCCCAGCCCCAGGCCGTCTGTGGTCCAGGGCCCCCCATGAGGGTGCCTGCCTTCATGGTAGGCGTCCTGGGTGGACTCAGTACTGCTCTGGGCCGTGACAGAGATGAGGGGCTTGGAGGTGGTCCGAGGCGGCACAGGGGGAGGGGGCTTCTTGTAGTTGGAGGTGTAGGCAACAGCTGGAAGAAACAACAAATCATATGGTTGATTTGTGTGGATGACAACGTTTTCTCGTCTTCCTTTGGATTTATTTGAGATAATAATAATAATTTGATTATTATTATTATTATTTTTAGACATGTTTATTAAGTATTCTCAATAGTATCCTCAATAGTCTTCCATTTAGTCTGAATGACATTCCTAGCATTCTTTTATTTATTTATTTTTACAATTGAGATTATTTTTGAAGTGATTGTAAATAAATGAAATCTTTAAATAAAAAATGATTAAAACTACCGTAAAGTACTTCTAAGTTAAGGATGCTGGTCACCGATATTCAAATGTGATCATTCTGAGTGTTTAACAAGTAGGGATGATTATAAGGAGAATCCTATTCTTTCAAGTGCAAACGAGAACATGGTCCTAATCCCCTGAGATGGACTGGAGCACTTCAATGTAAATAGCTTTTCTGGTTTCATGTGGCCTGCTTTTTGAAACATGTCTCTGAGAGAGTAGTCTAACTTTATGTAATAATGTACTGGACTACCAAATGCAAAGTGAGGCATGGCCTTAATCCATTTAAACTTTCTCAAAGTAAAGGGTAGCATTTGGGAGTGCAGTCAATGTCATCTCCAAGGAGTTTAGAATTTTTGTATATAATCAATAAAACAAATCTTCTGGTATCCTTAGAGGACATGAGTCTTTCAAGTCACTTAGATTCTTGAGTGTTGCTTGATGAAGGTATCACATTTCTGTCTTTAGTGAGGGCTAACTGACTGGCTAATTGACTGAAAAAAGGCTTTGAAATGAACATCGTGCTTCTAGAAAGGGTAGAAGAACCCATCGATGTGCACGATGGGAGGATACTGAACGTGTCATTCATCTTTCGTGCCAGGAGTGGGCTCTACTCTGGGAACTAAAGACACTGTTTGTTGACTCTCCACAATGAACATTTCAAAGAGGGGATGAGTCAGTGGATGAAGAGGGAGTGTGAGGGTTGAAGCAAGGATGAATCAGCAAAAACAGGAGCGATGGGAAGGAGGAAGGATGAGGGACAGGGAAATGAGGAGAGAGAGAGAGAGAGAAAGAAACAAAGAGATAGATAGAGATAAAGAGAAAGCCATGATCCATTCAGGGGCATGATTCAGCAGAAGCATAAAAATAGATCATGATTGGCCTGGCAGCCATGCAACAGGGACTCATAATTCTTGCCCCATCTTGGCAGAGTTACTCAGCATTTTGTTTTCATCTAAAAAGATTGGTCATCAACTTACATCGCACGCCAGAGATAAGCCTATTGACAGTGTGTGTGCACAAAACATTAAAAACTGTTTCAACTAAGGATGGTTGAAGAATACAACAAGTGCCTGTGGAAGGCAAAAGAACAAAGAATTATTTTAATACAGAAAATGGGACACAATTTGGATTTTGTGTTAATTATTTAAAGCTGCAAAATTCAGATTAATAGTCACAAATGTTTTGAATATAGTAACAGCACAAGGTCTATCAGAAGGGAGAATAAGAAAAAAATGTGTGCCTTTCAAGTTTATTCAGTACATTAGCTGTACTGGTCTGTAATAGGAGCTTTTATTTTATGTGCAGTTGGATGGGAAGAAAACTGCCACCACATCTCCATGACAACAAGACGGACACCTTTTTGTTGGCGTTTAAAGAGCTCCCTGCTGTGTTTCAGGTGTCTGACTGTGATGGCTGAATACGCCCAATCTGAAGTGACAGCAGTCTGTTTGACTTCACAGGGAGTTCAAACAACCTCTTATTCGTGGTTTGTTTCTCAGCCAGTTAGAACTTCTAATACAGTCATTTTACCCCCCCCCCCTCCTCCCCCACACACAAACACACACACACAAACATGCAGTGTGCACACATGCACATCCTCAGGCATATAAACGTGTATAAAAGAGCACACACAGACAAGCTTGCACACACTCACACAGACACACAAACACACTCGCCCACCAAGCGTGATTAACTTGGGACACAATGAAAGTGATTTGGGCTCTCCATCTCTGTTAGTGGCTCTCTATCTATCAGGTCTGAATTGCATGCTAATGCAGCAGGGAGCAGGGGACTTGAGGGATGCATCGTTACGACTGCTCCTTCCCTACTGGATTTATCACTCTCAACGAAAGCTCAGTTTTTGTGTGTGTTTTAAAAAAAAAAGATATTTAAATGATCAAGAGAGACGATTTATAGAAAACTCCATTATCTGCACTATCAAGATTGCTGTGGACCAAAGCACAACAAACACACAACCCCTTCAGACATTATAAATCATAACTTACAAAGTACTTGTAATACAGTACTTCTATTGAAACACTTCAGCATACTGCTAGCACATTAATTATTCATTGATTCACATTCCACCATTCAAATGAAAATGTGATTTACAGTAAAATATCATTGAATTCTCCTCAGTGATGTTCAGCTTTTCACAGCTCATTTATGTATGGCACTGTACGATGGGGAACAGTAAACCCGTCCAGTGCACTGGCAGCATTGTCAGTATATGCTTCACCTCACGTAAAAAGGCTAACTGCTGGTTGCGTCAGCTGGAGAGACAGACACAGAATCTTGGCTGTACAAGTGAGCGAAGTGCCAGACAAGCAATGACCTCCTCCTTGTCATGGCAATCCCCATGGCTGACAGCACAGCATCTGCCACCGCTGTGACTGATGTAAACAACCTACCCGAACTCTGGCCCTCTAAAACAAAACGTCTTGACAAAGAGCCATTGCTGGCAGATGGATCACCAAAGGCCCAGGGAAGGCTAAGAATAGACACCTTGGACATCCAGAGGAAGTTGTGTATGTGTGTGGGTGCGTGTGCTTGTGTGTGGGTGCGTGTGCTTGTGTGTGGGTACGTGTGCATGTGTGTGGGTGCGTGTGCATGTGTGTGAGAGAAAGACAGGGGGAACAGCAGTCTTGGCCAGGCATTGAGGTTGTCTGGGAAGGGATGGGCCCTCATAAATGCGTCAAGAGACCTGCCGTCCGTGGAGCGTATGTCCCATCCATAGAGCCTATTTATGGCTCCAGCATCTATTGCTCTCTCTCTCTCTCTCTCTCTCTCTCTCTCTCTCTCTCTCTCTCTCTCTCTCTCAGTCTGGAGGGGCTGGAGATTTTAAATTCAGCTGCCGTTTTTCAATCTACTTGCGCTATAAGAGCTTTGCTTGATGAATCAATAAGAGCCATTGCAGAGAGTGGACCAAGGTGAAAACATCGTGAAATGCCCACACAATGAGAAGCATATGCAGAAGTACTTGATAACTAAGATGTGATTTTCCACGATTATTAACATTGAGGGTGTTTGAGTGTGAGGCTCACTATTGTGCTGTTCATCAAATAGCATTGAGACCACTTGTCAAAGAGGCCAAAGTAAGCATCATATAAAACCACAGGTTTGAGTGAATGGGAGCAACAGCGCAAAAACAATCGATCTCCAGCAAGTACTATTTGTTTAATTGTGTGAATGACAATAATCATACTGCTAATATATGTAATGTGTGCTAGTCTGGGTCTCTAAGCCTGTTGTGCTGAGTGCATGTTGAGGCCCAGGTGAGGTTTACCTGGGGGCTGCAGGGGGGTCCCATCAATGCTGGATGTTGAGGGGAGACGGAACTGGATCCCTGAAACAAGTGATTTGGGTAGCATTCAAAATGGAGGGCACATCTTTTCTACCCATACATTGGCCCTACTATTTTAAGATCCGTTGGAGTATATGATGTGTGATCAAACTACACTATCAAGGGCGTAGTTTGTGGGGGGATGGGGGGGAAGTGACTTTTCAATATTAATAATGAAGTGCTATGTTATTTCAACCCCCAATGCCCAAATCTACGCACTTGAGTGGCAGTCAAATCATCTTTAAAAACGGAAGAAAAAAAAGTGACATGGTGAGATGTTTCGATCTTTTTTTGACGGGGTCATCGACTAATTTCTAAAATACATTACATACGGTCTCATGTGAAGACAGAAAAACTGATTACTAAGTGATTGACAACCTAGCATGTCTAAACTGTGATGAATGAAAAGGAAGGATTTCAAGTGAAATGACAGATGGCAAGCATACACATTACTCATATGGATGATACTGCAGCCTATTGGAAAAGAAATCCATGCTCTGTAAAGGTACAACTGAAACCTGACATATTGAAAATACTGAAGCATCTGACTATGCATGTAATGAGGGTATTGACCTAGTATGGTAATATGACATTCACAGTACAGGAACAATATGGACAGTAGAAGTCTTGGTGTTCAGTACCATTTTCTTGCTAAGAACATATTTTTGTCAGTGCGATAGATTGCTTATAGATTGCTTTGCTCATATCTTGAAAAGGCTTTTCCTAATGAAAAGTGTAAAACTACAGGAGGCGAGGAAAAGGAAAGATTCTAGATTAGAGAACAAGATAAATCCGACAATGCAATCCAATTAACTATCCCCCCTGTGAAAGCCTTGTCAGATTCAGCCAATTAGAGCAACCTTGTATGAAGGGTTCATCACGAACATTGAGAAATAATGCAGAAGTTTCTTAAACAATCGTAAGGAAAAAAAAGGTGGAAATATATTGGTTTCAGACTCCCCCCTTCCAGCATACTTTATTAGAGTTTGGAAATCAATTAACAATTTAATCCACAAATTATGTTCTGAAGTAGCACAGATGTCTCTGGGTCTCTTCCTGCACACAGCTGGAAACAGATAGATCATTCTGTCACAAGTTGCCCGTAAAAGACACTGATCCTGGCACTTTCAAAACACCTAAAAGACAACAGGGCATCTTATTCATGCACTTCAACATAATCCTTGTCAATCCATATCCTTCATTATGTCTATAATAAAACATATTGTTCATGGGTTCTCTTTTACATTGAATACATTGACTTTAATTGATAACCAGTTGTTTGACATTCTCAGTCCTGAATACCTGAGCACAAGGATGATACTTTTCAGTAGAAACAAAATTCCCAGAAGGTACCTCCATCACTGCGGATGGGTTGATTGACAGCTCAACACAACAAAATGTTTTGGCAATCTGGTATAAATTACACGTCCTTGATAACATGTATGTGTGGTGAATATGTGTGCTAGCACAGACATGCACAATATTGTAAACCTTAAAATAATGAATACTTATCCGTACAGTTTGTGACTACAGTACTGTCTCTCGCCTCCATCTTTTGATTGTGCAAACAATACCATTTCCCAGTGTTGTAGTTTCTTCGAGGAAGGTGAATCCAACAGCCTGTTTGTTTTACAGGAAGTCTTTGGGATATGTAGTTATATGATAACTGCCAAGATTCACATCACCCCATTCACAGGTGACATTGAATGAAAAAACTTGAACCGTTTAGGAGGAAAAACAGTACATCTTCACAGTTACAGGAAAGATTGTCATTACCCAAAGTCAGGGGACTATTTACCACACAGACCTCCACAGCATTTTGGGAGGGAACAGTAAAAGTCATGTGTCACCAGATTGGTTGACTAAATAAGTACATTCTTTGTGTGTGTGTGTGTGTGTGTGTGTGTGTGTGTGTGTGTGTGTGTGTGTGTGTGTGCGTGTAACAAACAGTTGACACAGTCATCATTTTCAAATGCTAAATGGAATTCAGGCAAGTACACATCCAGCTCCATAGACTGTTCATGACATTCTTCCAGCATGGACTAGTAGTGTTGCTGCTACTGTTGCAGTCTATTTAGTGTTGAACCACATCTGTTATGAGCATGTTTATTGCAGTGTTGTGTAGTTTAAATATTGATTTAATTCTAGTGCCCATTATACCACTACGAAGGTATACCGGTATGACTTCTGCATGTATATGTTTTGTTATCATCTAAAGCTACATTTAATCTCCCATAAGCTTAGAGAGTCAGGGACATGTATGTGATCTCTGCACTATTGTACTCATATCTCCCACTCCATAGCTCCACACTGGCGCTCCGCTTCATGACTGCTGGCTCTTGGGCCCTCTTTTGCCATCTGCCCCACAGGAAGTCCTGCTCACTTGGGGCCTCTCCTGCGGCTTTTGAGGGCAGCTCCCCCCCTGGAGCCTCATCTTCCTTAGAGGCATCAACATATTGCGGGTCCACCGTGTCCTCCGGGTCCACAGGATCCAGATCTACATCTGGCCCACTGGTCGTGGCGAGATCCGTGATTTCTGTGTCTTCAGTGTTTGGGTCGAAGAAGTGCTGAGCGACCGTGTCAACTTGAGCTGATTCTGAGGATGGTAAACTCTCCAGGTCGAATGATATTGGACTAGGCGGGGTTATGGTGATGAGAGGTTCATGTGCTGCAGGATATTCTCGGTATTCAATGATAGGGTGTGGTGCCACTGGACAGGCAGGGTACTCCAGTTTTGGGCTTTGTTCAACTAGATGTTCATGAAATGCAGGATCTTGCACCCCAGGCAAATGATCTAAGTCATTAGTAGGGCCAAAACCAGCTGATTCTAATGATTCTATTGGGGACACACTGATTGCATCCAGAGATGGTGGGGAAGGGCTCAGAGACATTGGGCCAGATTGATAACAGGCAAGTGGGTCGAACAGCTCTGTGTCAGACAGACACTCACTCGACAGATCCAGAGGTTCTGGCTCTGGATCAAGAAACACTGAATCAAGATCCTCCTGATCAAAGGAACTCAGAATTACCATGTCAAAGTGGACGAGGTCAGAGGCGTATACAGAGGCTACATCCAGTGGTTCTGGAAGGGGTGGCCACTCTGGTTCCAAAGAATCTGGGGCAGTGGTGTCAGGAATCTCTGAGTAGGGAAATACTGAATCTGGTGGACATGTAATTGGAGACTGTGAGGATAGTGGGTCCGGAAGAGTGTCTGTGTCTGTGTCTGTGTACTCTGACACAATCACAGCTGGAATTAAAGTACCTACATCTAGCATTCGGATGTCACTTGGGCAGGTTGTGACTGGGTCTTCAAATGACAGGTCAGGTGAACCCATGCTTGTATCGTACAATGGTTCCATGTCAGGTTCAGTTTCGTTTGTACTGCCTGCAAAAGGTAAATCTGGACTAGACGATTCAGCAAGTAGTTCCCCATAGTTTGGGTCTGACAGGCACACAGTAGGTGGGTCTTGAGAGACTGGATTTTGGCCACACACAGTGACAGGGTCTTGTGATTCAGAATCTGATGGGTACATTTCATCTTCAGATTCTTGTGGTGGGGACACAGTGACAACAGGAACTGGGAATGGTAGATACATTTGACTTTGATTCACAGGCTCTGAGTGAGGTTGCGCTATGTCTACTAGTCTCTCATTACCCGAGTCCACAGAGTCTGGATCAAGAGAGAACAAAGTGCTTGGGTCAATTATTTCTGAATCAAGAGGGCTACTAGTGTCAGGCTCCATGGACTGGGAATCTGAGGGTATGAATGTAAATGCATTAGGAGATTCCTGTTCGGAGGTACTGAACATGCTTAGGTCACTTGTGTCTAATGGGTAAATTGTGAATGAGTCTATAGAAACGTGTTCTGGCTGACCCCTGTGAACTGTGTCCATTGATTTTGGTTGACCAATGACAACTTTGTCTTCTGGCTCTGGTTGAACCTTGACAGCTGTTTCCACTGGTTTTCGCTGGACCCTCATCACTGGTTCTATTGGATCCAAAGATATTGGAATAGCACTTTCTACGAACATAGACTGTGGGCGTGTTAGAATACTTGGGTCCATCGATAGCTGTTTTGGCAGGCGGCGAAGAGCTCGTCTGCTCCTCTCTTGTTCCTCTGTTTCCTCCGGACACATGACGGCTGCGTCGGCCGTGCTTTGTCGGACAAGGCCCTTGCTCCTCGCCTGTGTTCCCACGGACACTTTAGCAACATGGGCTTTCCGTCCAGTTTCCCTTTCCTGTCCAGGATCCCTAGCTGCCCCAGGATCCCTTCCTGCCCCAGCTCCCCCAACTGCTCCTGCCCCTCCAGTGGCGCTGGCTCCACTGGCCCCCTGTGGCGACCAGGTGTTGTAGTGCTGTGTGAAAGAGTTGAAGTTACTGTTGAAGGCCCTGAGCTCAGTGCAAAGATCTCTTCTGAGCTCTGCTAGCTCACGTCGCATGGCTGACACCTCCTCCTTCCACTGCATACTAATGGCAGCCGCCAAGGTGGCTGACTCCTTAATGCTAGCTTGGATGGCTTTGGGGGAAGGCCGCTCAGCAGACTGAACGTTCGGTTTGGGCGTCCTGAAGAGGCAAGGAGAAACAGGGGGTCCAGAGAGGGGCTTGGCTGTTGCACCGATACTGTCTTGGCAGTAAAGTCTGTCTCTTCTGATAGGACAGCCTAAATCATCGTGAGCCAAGGGGACAGTGTCTGCCAACTCTTCACGAACACTGGCCCGGCCAGGCAATCTAGTGCCTTGCTGCACATAATTTCCCTCTGGAAGACAAATGTGAATATGTGCATGTAAGGCTGCAGGTGTGAGCAGCTGGAGGAAATGTGCTATTCTTAGCCACAAAGCACGAACACCAAGTCATGCACTTTCGTATGAGTCAAAATAAGAGAACACAAAATAAGAATTTGGTTCAAATGTCTACCAGGAATTAACCACATCTCTTATCATGTCTATAAACAATTTGGAAAGAACATGCTGTTCACAAGAAAAAAACATTTGATAATTCTTCAGCTGGGAAATATATTTTTGTTGACCTGCATTAAAATGAGCATACTCCCATTTTGACTCATTTTGTAATTACGGTTTACACTGCCTTCTCAATTTAAAATCATGCATGCTTTAAATCTTTTCAGTGCACAAAGTGGAGAAGCCCTGAATTACAAACACATCACAGAGGGGAAGTTTTTACAGGCAAAGACAAACCTCAAATTAGGAAGTAGTTTTTCTAAACTTTGAGATACTTTTGAAAGATTTCAGCATTTTACACACATGTTCTTTGTGCAATGAAAAGAGGCAAAGATGAACAAAGCTTCCAAACCTGTCTACATAAATCAGGAAGTATCGTATGAACCCTATTGAACATGTGAGGTCCAGTATAGCCCATCTATCTCAAGTGTGATAGCACCAAGTGCCCAAGTAACCCCGCAAAAACAGAGGGAATCGAGAAAGCAGTGTAAACAACTGTAATCATAATAATAATTGAAAAATGTGTGTATATTAGCACAAATCTCCAGGTGGGCACACCTTCTAACCATCCCTAGTAAGATAAACTCAAACAGATTAGTAGTATATGAATCTTCAGTAGGGAGACTAGGAATCCACTTGGGCTTTCTTCCAGAATACTTCCACTTGTTCTTCCTTCATGGTTCCCGTAATAATCTTCAGTTGGACCTGTCCATGGTGAATCCAGTAACCATTGTGAGAATATTTTACATAAACAAAGACCAGTTGCGACTCACAGTGCACAACCCGGGATACCAGCAATTTCCTATTGACTCACTGACCTAAGAGGACAGTATTTTTAAATGCACTGCTTAACATATGTATATAAATATATTTGTAAATCAGTGTTACATTCAAAACTTCTTACACGACATGAATAAACATTGATGTCCAGACAAAACAATCTGTTAATGTAACCTTTGTGTCTGTGATGGTTGCCTTGGGATTTGTATCCTCAGACACAACAATGTGTGGTAACTGTCTTGAAGAATCTGTGGGAGGAAAACCTCAAAGCCAGAGAATGTGGTGCAAATAAGGCGTATGCATGTCTAAGTGTAAGACGAGACATATTTTGTCTGGAAAACCTGTGATTGTGGGATCATCCATCTTGCTACATGGGATACTTCTCAGACAACATCATACCACAACCTTCTGATCTGTATTGTCTGTGGCATCATGACACAAGGTAACTTTTCCAAATAAAAGAAGAAATGCACTTGCTACCTAATTCTTCAAAGGTCTGATGAGACTTTTGAATGTTTTCAATGTCCCTGCAGCAGCATTTCAATAGGGTTCATAGCTTTACTTTCTGATGCGTCCAATGAATGAGCAGATGAAGCATTGTATTGTAAATGCAGTACAGTGAATATACTCCACTCACAAACTGTACAGTCATAATATCAACAGCAGATGAAACAAGAAAACATGATCCATGCAAAAGTATCCGCAGTTTTGCGAAGCATGTCATAGGCATATCACAACATGACCCAAAGTTTGTAGGTAGGTTAAAACACTTTCCAAATAACAAGTTGTCTGCAGTCAGGAGAGGTTTACAAATCTTGTCATAGAGCTAAAACTGTATGCATGTGCTGCGATTTACTATATATACAGTGTGCACAAATACGCATAACTGTTTATATTGCTTGCGGTCTTACCTGTAGTGGACCTGATGGTGGACGTGACAGTGGAGGAGGCCATGGCAGGTATGCAGTCGTCGTCCTGGGAGTACCCAGCCTGGATTGCCCGCAGGTAGCTGTGGCTCCTGGTCCTGAAGCAGCCAGGCAGGTCTAAGGCTTCCATAGCCTGGGACTCCACCTCGCTGAACACCGACTCACATACAGATTCAAACTGACCATTCATCTCCGTCTCGCTAACCTGCCAGGAATAGGAAGGAGTTATAGATTCTCCCCTCTCAATGTACTGTGGGACATTTATGCTTGCTTTTTAGAATGAATTTGTTGGCATTATTAAGATTGTTATATGTAGTTATTTTGTAGATGTATATGTAAGCAACCTTTAATTACAGTGTGTGGCATCTCATTAAATGATAAGGAAATGTTTCCATCTGCAAATGCAGCACACAACAAAAAAACTAAACGTTCACTGTGCAGCGTTCATACTCATCTGATAATAACCTGTCTACCCATAACAGTATAGGAGGGGAGAGATGGATAAAATCAAGGTCAGTCTGTGTGATGACAAACTCAATGAGCTGCCCCTCCCTTGAATCTCCTGCAAGACTGTGCCTCATGATTTTTACAGAACTATCATTTGGCTTATATTCTGAGTTATCCCTAGATATCCATCTTACAATTCAGAAGTACCAATTTAGTCAAGTTGAAATGGGTCGATGCCTATCTCCCCCTTCCCATTTGGCAATCTTAAGAATCGGAGATAACAATCCTGTTCTATCGTGAGATGTATTATCTGGTAATGACCTCGGCAAGGTGCCGTGGAGGCAAAGATAGAGGTAGAGAATTAGGGGGGAGAAAGGTGGAGCTTTTAAGACACAGGGCAAGTCAATAAACCCTTGTTTAAGAGTAAGATTTAGATCACAAAATGGATTCAATCTCATTTTGTGCACATAAAAACATGTTCACGGCCCAAATGCAGCAGTGAGATGTAATCTTGAGTATCTCATCGACTTGGTTGGTGCCTTCTGTCTGTGTGCATGCGGGTTATATGTATATATGCACAGTACGTGTACTACGTGTGTTTGTAAACTCAGAAGTGGTTCGTTCATTCCCTAATTTAATACCTCATCCCAGAATCATCAAAGAGCAAAATGGACTCACTTGGCTAACTTGGCTCACACAGCTGGCCTGACTGAGCGTACTGACAGCCCGCATGTAGCTCTGGTTCCTTGAGCGAAACTGGGGTGCTTGGGAGTTGTAGTTTGTTGTGGGTTCCAGAGCCATACTGGGGTGCATATCTCTGGTGGCTTGCAAGTGGTAGCTTTGACTAAACATGTGGAGAGAGATAGAGCAAGCATTTCAATTAGCTCTTTCTTTCTATACAGTAGATGTTTAGTGTTTATATATAGAGACAAAACAAAAAAAAGAGATATATGTATAAAGAGAAAAGAGAAAGAGAAAATCTGAGAAAATAGAAAGAGACAAAGATTGAGTGATAATACATTAGGAAAGCAGAGAAGAGCTGGTTGGAGGGAGATTATAATCAAGTCGCTGTAAGAAAGGGCTAGTCATTTCAATATAATTAAATTTGGCTGCTAAAAAACTAAATTGTTAACTGACCATAGATATGAAGAGACAAACACAATTACGTTTTAGTAGCACTACAGGGCACACTTTTGGAAACCTGAAGTTCAATGTGAGCCTGATCATGACATTTTGTCCCTTGAGAGTAAATCTTTTTTTTTCTTTCCACTAAATCATTGCCGTGTTCAACAGCATCCTCAAAATGGTGATTCGATTTGCTATTGTGCTGAAGCATCTAATCAATGCTTGGAAATGAGGGAAATGCAAATAAGGAGCTAGTTAGGAGGCAAGCATTTCTGAAAGAGCATCGGATTGTCAGCCAGGTCAATTAAATGTTGCTGCCCCAGAAGGATGAGAGTGAAGTGGCTGATAGCTAGCTAGGCTTTAAATCTGCTTCAGTTTTTAGTAAGGAAACATACAGAGTTAAAATGAATACTACTGAGAGAGCATTAGCAAAACTTGAAAAGGTGAATTCCTCTTCCATGTACCTAATTCTAATGTCAAATGTAGATGAGTAAGCACTTTTTTGTTGTGACAAAAGCTGGCTTCTCCCATGATGTAAATGTCAGTGTGATTAAAACTCTGCCTATCCGTCTTGTCAACGCCAGAACTAATGCTTTTCCACAGGATTCATCACCAATAGCAATCATCCATGTAGAGAGAAACAAGATTGCCGGGCAAGATTCCATCCTGAAATGAGAGTTACAGATTGCTGGACAAGATTCCATCCTAAAATGAAGGACAGCAATGAGCTTGAAGATGATGGTAAAGTGCAGTGTCTGTAACAACAACTACATCATTTGCCCAAACACCCAACATGCCGCCACTGAGGTAAGATCAAACCAACACTGGCTTCCACATTGATGGTAATTGAAGGTATGATTCAGATTGGACAAATGTTTTCAAGGCTCCAACAGCAGAATGGTTTGTTGTAAGTCAACCTTGTCCTATATATTTTGTTTAATTGTGCCATAAGGGTTGGCAGAGTGGTGAGATCGCCCCATCTGACCTCTCATTGACTGGCCTGAGTGTTTGCTCTATGAGGTGTCCTTATTGAGCCTGTCAGCAGGGCTCCGTGCCAGCTGGCCTGCAACTCTGACCACTGCAAGATGGCAGAGGCAGAAATCCTGTCCAGGAAGCTAGCAGCCTACGTGCTTGTATTCACCTTAAGTCTGCAGCAAAATTGGTGATGTAGTTACGCACGTCAGTGTTCATTTTATCCAAACGGTAAAAGCTGTGGGTAGAGAGAGAAAGAGACGAGGGTTACTGAGTCCTTTGGTGGGGGGAGGCGGGGTGGGGTGGAAGAGAATGTGTCAGGTACCCCTGCAAACCACCATGGCTTCTTATCTGGATGGGTTTGGGGAGCAGAGGACTTTCAATGTTTGCCTGAGGTGTAGAGCACACCAGCACCGCAAGGGCTGCAAACATTCAGGTGACACTTTTCAGGACAAGATGACAATTGGAAACTAAGTGATGGAGTGTGGAAATGCTGCAGTTGTTAGTTGACAGTAGTGCTTGGAGATGGAAGAGTCTCCTCATGATATTGCCGATGACAGAGAAAGAGAAACAAGACATCATGTAATGGAAGGATCTATCAATTTATGTTTTTAAGAGACATGTGAATTTAAAAAGTGTCTGTAAAAGTGTCCACCAAACTATTCAAACAACCAAATTGTAAAGCAAAATATTTGTTAAAATTACAAAACCGCCAATATCATTTTGATCTTAACTTTGCAGCGTGAAAAATGTAAAACATCCCTTGAAAGCACACAGGCTGAGGTCTAAAATGAGCATTCTTTTACCCATCTCTGCTGTATAGAGATATCTATAAAAGCTGGTTGAGATGATGGAAGCTACTCCATAAACGAGATTTTCTCTTTATCAATTCTACCCAGGCACATTCGGCTGTAATGTCTCTTAACGAGTGCTAATGCACTTCCATTGTCGTCAAATATTAAACTACGCAAAGATGGAAATCTATGACTTTCTCTCGCTTTGGTCTTTTCATGTTGTTAGTGAATGGGGCTGCTTGTATTATTTCAGCGGTTAAACAAAGGTGTAAAGAGACAAAGCCACAGTACCAAGCTCTTTGAACACAGGGAGAATGACAGAAGTCACATTTGATAGTATATGTTGAGTTGATAATGCAGGGTGCCAAGAGAAAGCAACGTAGAGAGGGAGAGGAAGAAAGGAGCAAAAGAAAGGAAGGGGAAGGAAAAAGAAAGAGAAGGAGAGAAAGAGAGTTAGTTATACTGTAAGCAGAAAAGAATCTCTAAAGCTAGGGATGGTGGTCTATTGGTCTTTTGGGAAATCTGCAGGCTAGACTATAACCAGGAAGTCAGCGGAAATGTATTGCAGAGAACAGAGCAGACTCCAAACCCTCAGGGGATAATTATGTTCTTAAATGTTTTTTGTCAATAGAATAGAAGATAATATGCAGTGAAGTTCAAATTTGACCTAAAAGTAGGACATCATTATGTGATGCACAGGACAATATTAAATGTGTCCAACAGATGATCTACAAATGACGCTACTATGTATGCTACTAGACAGCCATAAGGTCAAGGATTCTACTACAGTGAAGAATAGAGACCTATGATGGTCACAGGAAATCACAATCCAGAATTGAGAAGAAGGCTTCTGTATACATTGCTAAAGAGTTTTCCTTTTTAGTCAAACCAATAAAGAAATAGCTACTGTGTGCGGCATACATCTTGCAAGGCAACAAATCATTTCCTGGTATTTCAAACTGACCTTGAGATTTGAGGAGCAAATCTTCATATGCAATGTAATCTGAATGAGTAATACCCTTATGTCATTTCAGGAATAAATAATGTCTCATATGTCCTAATTTTGATTAATTACAACTGCTACTCAAAAGGGTAATCACAGTTTGAAGTTATTTTAAAACTGCCCAAAATAGCCGGGATTGATTGGCTTGTCTTGCAAAGTCTTTGCCCCATACCTAATGAGAAGGAAGCCATTAAAGAGATTGCTTGTGTGTGTGTGTGTGCTTGTGTATATGCACGTGTGTGTTTGTGTGTGTATGCATGTGTTTTGACCTGCTATCAAACCTTCCACCGATATCAGACACTACTTATTATGCCTGATTGACTCATTAACTTGCCTGGCTGGTGCTAACACCTGATGTTGCCACTTGCCATTTCATTCTTATCATCATTACTACATCTACTGAACAAGTTCGGCACAGGTCTTTAGAATGCAGAGAAATTCAATACAAATTCCATTTATCTCAGTGTTTGCCGGAGAGCTTTCGAGGGACCCTAGGGACTCTAAATTGCGTCGGACAGTACGGATCCAAAGGATTATTAATTAAAATGATCATTAACTTTCAGCCCTCTTGGTGAGTGGGGTGTGTTTCGACAGGGGGGGGGGCAAAGGGCCATGGGAAGACATGGAAGACTGATCCATTCTTTATTGGTGTGAAGAAGGGAGCGCAAGGCCTCGTCAGCAAGTGAGACTAAGAGAGGGGTGCTAGAAGGGGTGCTAGTGAAGGCATGTTCCCTTTGTCGCACCATCATCCTCAGGAACCACTGCTGTCAGATGGACACGCTGCCACTGTTCCGTGGCCCCCAGGAGGAATATCACATTTCTACAAGTAGAGGGGTAACATCCAACCTCCCTCAAATCCAATTCAATTCCATTCCATTGAGCACTGTGAGCCGGGGTGTGATGAGGGAGGTTTGGTGTGGGGTGTCTCTCTGCAGCAGCGCCGTTCGTGTAAGAAGTACAGAAGTGCACAGAGGAATCATCTCTGTAATGTGAGCTCTAAACCTACCAGAGATGGGATATTGAGCCTATTCTTTGAAATCTTAAGAAAGGAGGTGTGAATGAAACTCCTCCACTGCAAGCCACCCTGGGCTGGACTGACACAGGCACCCAAACACCACAATAATGACTCCCTGGTGGGTTAACTACCTCTGTGCACAATGCAGTGTAACAGCAGCCCAGCCCTGTCATCAATGGCTGTGGCTGTCAATAGACTCCTGTGCCAGGCCACACCAAAATCAATATTTGCCATTCAGCATGGACAGCAATAGGATATCAGCCTTTTATAGACAATAGACATTGCGTAGAGAAGACGCCCCACATCCATGATCGCATGAAATAATATTTAACATCACTAACACGGTTTGGAATTGTGTCCTCTAAATCCTAGACAGTTATGGCAGTGTATTCAGTCAATTCACTTGGTCTAAATGCTAAGGATGAGACCCAAACAGGGTTTCACAAAGGTAGTTTGCCCTACAAAAACAGATTTCATTTTTATGTGTGGACCCCAGGTTGATGTTGAGAGTTTGGAATAGCCAATGCCTTGTCAAAATGGATTGGATTTGGGGGCAATTCGTGTATTGTTTCTTTTGGTACTGTGACCCATATTGAATATGGGCATTTTGTAGCTTCAGGGACTAATATCACAAGGTTATGACTGAGTGCTCATTGGAAAATCAAATGGTCCTGTTTAAATTAAGTGCACTCACAAGACACATTCACACTTTACTTTACCCTTATAACCTGCAATAATCCTATGAATTAATCTATGTATTTTGCAACAATTCCGTGTAGAACACAGCGCTTCAGACAAATCTAGTGTGATAATTTAATCAGCCAATCAACACCACACTGCCACTGTCACTTGCAAAAAAAGGAAAAAAGAGAATGTTAACAGTATCCAAGAATATCTGCCAGTTGTAATTGTGAGGATGCGAGATGGACTCATCGGGGCCAGCTAAGCTGATGTGTTGAGAACTACAGCATTCTGTTTGTGTCACCCACTTTGATACTATAGTACTGTTTCCAGGGAAAAGGCCGTACAATGAAAGAACGGTCGTTTCACATCCTCTCCGGAATGACAATGAGTGGAGCGTTGCATTCCCTACAGAGATGAAAGAGGGGGGAACACATGATGGGACACAGGGAGGAGGGATATCATGATCGAACCAGCAGGAGAACAGGTCTCCATACATGTAAAGAACACCACAGTTAAGAATGGACCTGTGCACAGTATGGATGCAAACCAAACTATCTACATGGCTGACACCACAACACTGTTGAACGTGCACATACCAACATACACATGTTTAAAAACAATGGATGTAGGAGCCATTCATTCAATGAATAATTATTCCAGCAATTTATGCAGTGCAATATTATCTATCTTCTAATTTGTTTTGAGTGACATTAACTTTGTACTGAATGTGCCCCTCTGTAGGGGAAACAGGAGACTTGCATATAAAAGGTGAGGCAATGACACATGGATTGGCCAGGCGAGGCAGACACAGTTTTCAACCGTGACCACAGTAACAGACAAGGCCGGGCCTTGCGGATTTATGTTTGGGATTATCGTTTTCATTTATGATAACAGTTGCACCCGATCCCTAGGGAAAGTGGTACGAAAGTGGGAGAGTTTGCAAGAAAGGGAAACTCAAGTAATTTTACCACTATAGTTAACAGTTTGATAGGTGTCCCGCTCACCATATCCCAGGTTTCATTTATGAGTACAGCAGCTATTTTAGAAGCACTGCAGATATTTTTGAAGTACTGAAGGTATTTTATCTTTACGTTATGATGTATGCAAGAATGAGCTTTTCAAGAACAAAGTAAATTGTATAGGGGTCCATCCTTCTTTTCCAGTTATGCAGACAAAAGCATTCAAGTTCTGAAATTAAAATGACTAATATAAATACATAATGCTTTTCTACGTGGTCTATTATGAGACTGCCAAACGCAGAGTACAGCACAGCTGATGGAGACCTTTACACTGAGCCTACAGGACGGTCAATGCAGTAGAATAGCTGACACAGCAGCAAAGGAAGACAGGAAAAATAGATTACATCCTGAAAGTACTGGTCTGAGAAGGAGGTTTTTTTTTTTAACAATACCACATTAATAAAATGGGCTTCAGAGTAATGACTGTTTTCGTATTCCAGAGTGAACAAAGAACAGGTCCCTTTCAGGAGTAATGAAAGAAATGGTGCTTTATCGTAAGAGTGCTCCTTTCACAATTACACCGGACAAGACGGATCTGTCAAACACCATATAATGTTTTTATGTCTGACATAATACTTAAATTAAAAACTTAATACAGATGAGAATGAATTAGAGACTGTGAAGAGCGGCACATTCACATACTCCCTGACACAATGAGGAATTATTATTCGGTCTCAAAAGAAAATATCCAAACCATTTAGACTGACAGTGCCAGTGGCAGAAGCTCTCTCACCGAGCTCCACCTCTGAGTTACGTTTTTAATGACAACGCCGTCATGCCAATGTAAAGCTGTTAATAGCCTGTCACATAAATTGATAAGAATATGAATGATGAGTGTTGCAGGGGTGGGGGGGGTCTGCGGTGACAAGAACATGAGAGAAACATGACATGAACATATGAAGCCACAGAACAAGTCACACAGAGACAATTAGTAAAACCTACAATGGGTGAGGTAACGAGTGAGGGGAACTAGGGCATTTTCTAAAGGGCTGCAATAAGAGTAACTCAGGTGGAAATGATGTCAATCTAGCCTCCTTCCATCCATCTTCTGATCACTGAGAGCTGGTTGGCAACCATGATCATAGGAAGCCAAGATGAGACTCAGACAGCGATTGGAAATGAAAAAAACAAACATATTTGTTATTAAATCACTTTAACATGTCCCACAATCGTTGTAGTAGGTTCAAATGCTTCATCCCATTATTGAACGTATGTTGTGATATAATTCCATTTACGTTTGATTTGTTCCAACGTCATGCTATTACGATCCTATTCTCCAATTATCTCTGTAATTTCATTTTCCCTCTCTGCATCTGCTTCATGTCCCATGTAATCCTCTTATGATGGTTTCTGTGGCTAAAAAGTTTATATTATCAAGCATCTAATTCCTGCATCGGTGGAAAAAGAGAGTTTGAATAAATTCAAATCACTTTAGTTTAGGCTTGTCTCCAATTGAGCTTATGTTGCCATTGTCTACTGGGCATGCTGTGGTTGAGGATTACGTATTTCAACTCACCATTTTAAGCAAAGGTTCATATTTGATTGATCTTTTATGGATGTATGTACAGTATGCGTGTAATGATGTATTGAACCAAAGCCATCCCTGTACATGTATGTCTGTATTTTTTATGTGCAATTCAGTACTACTTTCTTTAGGATCCCTGGATGTAAAAGAGGTGATATTTACATCAAAGTTGTTATTTTTATTTTAAAATTGTTGTTACCTCTGAGAATCTAACACTTCTCTGGGTCTCTGGGCAATAGCCTTGACCAGGGCATCCGGCCGGATACTCTTCTGTGGGGAGGTCTTGGGACTGGAGTCAGACTCTCCGCTCTCCTCGTCACCCATGGCTTTGACGTAGCTGCTGCTTCGCATCCTGCGACAGGGAATCTCGTCATCCTTGTCCCCCCCAGGGTAGCCCGCCCACTCATCCTGGGGGACCTAAAGTGGACATGGAAAATAAACTGTAAAGGAGTCTCAGTACATTATTTAGTTTATAGTGGAAACCATACGGGGCAGTCGAACAGATCTTGACAGTTCTAGGTTTGATTTCTACCCTTACATGTCCTAAGCCTCCAATAGTTTTGGAAATGTTCTGCAGTGAGTGAGAAGAGCATATTAGTTTGGGCTACAGTTTAGAAGGAGTACATTTGATATAATTGCATAGTAGTAGGAGGTGTAAGATACTTACACTATTTTTATGTAAAGTAAAAACAAGATTGGGTTATCTAACACCTTTATCAGTCAAATGAAAATAGTAAATGAGATAAGAGAGTATGACATAGAATGTGAAGCAATTTCCTTCCCAGTTCAAGTGAAAACTATCTAACTAGGTAGTGGCTGTACTGTAAATGCAGGTAGAAAAAAATACATGAAATAAAAATGTTTTATAAAAAGAAACTGAGAGAGGGTTCCTGCACAACCATCATACTAACCCATGAACCATTCCTTCTCCTCAGTCGCAAATCTGCTCTGCTCACAATTCAATGTGACACCAGCATCTGCACTGGCAGTGCAATTTCAGAGTTTGCAGAAAACGACAAGCAGTGGCTCCCTTGGATTTCCTGTCTCAGTGGCTGGAAGGAAACAAACCACAGCCCCACACTGAGGTAGACTTAAATTACTGACACAAAGTGAGCCCACCACCAAGCTGTCCAAGATCATAAACCAATCATCCTTGCTGATCAGGTGTAGTTAGCTACAATGGCTTGGGTTACCATTATCTGAAACTGCATGTTTTAAAACCACTTGGCAAACTGAAGCTATGTGGTTATGATGTGATTCCACTGGCCATATAGAAGTTGCAGAGTCCATAAAAGCTGTAGACTACAACTGCTCTGGTTTAATGAACTGATGAGGACAGTTCAAGCTTGTGAATCTTGTTTCAAAATCACAAGATCATTAAACTTCCTCTTCTTCCTGTCTCTCTCTCTGTCTGTCTCTGTCTGTCTCTGTCTGTTTCTGTCTGTCTCTCTGTCTCTCTGTCTCTCTCTCTCTCTCTCTCTCTCTCTCTCTCTCTCTCTCTCTCTCTCTCTCTCTCTCCCTTCCTTTAGTTAAAAAGTACACTGGTGTTCAATTACCAACACAACTGCTGAAGCTAAGCTGAGTCAGGGTATTTGCCTACAGTGCACACGCACACACGCGCACACACACACACACAGACACACACACACTCACACAGACACCCTCACAGGGGTGTAGGATAACTCTTATTTACAGTCTCGGAATAAATAATAAATCAAGGACATGTGAGCATGTTTGTGGCTTCTGGATTACCATTTGTGTGTGCTTCTGTAAGTGAGCATACACAGATAACTGAAAACACCTCATTCAAACATGTACATTTCAAACTCCCTTACTTAATTACCCATCTGCACTGTAGTCTACAATGACACATCACCACGCACTGAGCTGTCCTAGCCATCTAATATATTCAGCACACCTCGCTGGGGAACATCAACAACTGAAAGAAGTCTGTCATAAGAAAATTCAGAGAAAAAAAAGCATCGCTGAAGGTACATGCTTGCCAATGTTATCCTTTTGAACCATCAAATCTATCATTTCATTTCCAATTCTTTTCTCCAAGTCACTTGGCACTTGAATGGGTTTAGTCAGTCAACCAGAAGAACCATGTGACAACATGGCAGCCATTGCTGCACTCCTCATAAGATGTGACATTGTCAGTAATCTGCAAACCCTACGTCGGTGTCAAAGGTTAGCGCAAAGCATTATCTGTCAGTCATTTTAATACCCCAGCTGTTGCTGTAGGTTTCACCTGTCACTGATGTGATTTGTACAAGATCTGTGTTAGACCATTGGGATCCCTGAGGAAAGATATGCCTTTAGCTATATATCACATTATGACAGAATACCTGAGAGAGTTGATTGGGAGGAGGAGGCAGGGTTATGACATGGTAATGTCTGTTATCATATCTGATTGGCTGGGACATCCATCATTACTACTAGTTGTGTCTGGAAGCCTGTGTCAGTCAAAAAGAAGGACATTGTATCATAATTAGTTATTTATCATAGTAGGAACTGAATCCATTACCTTAAATGAAGCATGATAATTTATTAATAAGAATCTAAAGCTAACTGACTTCCATCATGTGAACTTACTATGTGTTTTTGCAATATGCTTGTTTGATGAAGAATTGCAAAATTACATAAGATTAGAAGGTGCAGTTGCATTTTCTTGAAACATAAATTAATATTGTGGTCACAACCTTCCAATTATTCACCCATTACTGTCACATCTTAGTAAACATGAGCTGTTCAGCTTTGACGTTAATTCTACCACACACAAGCATTCGCGCACGCATCTGCGATTGTTACATTAACTCCATTCAGGTCAGATGGCTTTAATAATTGATCAATTACGCTTTCAATTGAAGCATTCCTTTGTGTACCACTGAGAGCTATGGATCAAAAAACATCTCTCTGACTAACAGTATGATCAGTGGTTGGGTACAAATGACTTGCCAATGGGGCTCTATCTCTGATGAATAGGCACTGTGTTGGATGATGGGAACCCGACGGCTCTGAAAACCATTTATATCAAAGATATCAGTGCAGGTATGGATTTAAACACAGCTTAGAAAAGAGCAGAAATAATTTTGGAAGAGATACTTAGAAAGGCTTGCATACACGTGTACGCTTCAAAAGGACACACGCGTACACTCACACACTCATGCAACCTCTTTTGTAATGTCAATACACACAAATATGCAAACACACGACACAAAGACACACCACGCAGACATGTGCACTGTCTTCTAAATGAAGTCGATGGGTTAATTAAGTCTTGGAGGGATTTGATATTTTTAGGTGTCTAATTAATGAATAAAACCCCAGAGGACAGGTGCAAGCTGTGGCAAGATATGTTTAATTTGGTTTTGCTGATAAACTAGATAGATTGGAGGATGTCCCATCTCCCTGGGAAAGGAGAACACAGGTCCGGCAGCAGTGTTCGTGTATTTGTGTGAGTATTTGTGTGTATGTGTGTGTGTGTGTGTGCGGGCGTATGCTTGTGTGTGCATGTGTGTGTGGTGTGTGGCGTGTGTGCATGTCTTTTCCCGGCCAAATCAACCCAGGGACAAAACAAAGCGATCTGCTTCATTAAAACCTACACAATTTATCCTTATTGTCCAACCGTCTCCTGATCGCACCAAGCCTGGCTTCTTTAAATATTATACATGATGCAGAAAAGGCTGTAGACCTATTCAGAACCATGTACAGCTTTAAAACAATAACAATCTCCCAGTTAAAACATTATTTCTCATTAACCCCCCCCCCCCCACACACACACACACACACACACAATCAAATATGTTTTCCAGTGCTTGTGTTCCAAGTTTTAAATCATTTTGAAGTACTCAAATGGTTAGTGTGAAGCCAGTAGTTTTCCAGCAGCTCCAGTCTGCGGCTCTGCAGGTCCTATTCCCCTGCATGCTCACTCTCTGCCTTTACCCTTGGCCCCAGTAGAGATCCCCAGGGTCTGGATGTCTCTGCAGATACCCCCCTGGGGTGCTTTTCATTGATTAACTCTGCAGCTCTCCTCTACATCAGATCCTCTCTTCAGCCACAGAACACAAGTCAGTGTCCTTAAAGAGGGACTTAGCAGAGGAGAACAAGATTTCCCTGTTTCAACAACTCAGTCATTGATAATTCTGTCCCCCACTCCAACCTATAATGTATCTCCCAAGATTTAGGAAAAAGTTCAATTTTACCATCTGTCTATTTATGTTTCAGAGAGCAGTTGTTATTTTCTCATTCGCTGACTTCTTTTCCACTTCATTCACATGGTTCCACTGTTTCCTTCCCTCTTCAGTTGTTCTTGTTCTTCTACTCTAGCAATCTACCTCGCTTTGCATTTCACCCCTTGATCCTTCCATTCACTCTTCCTCTTCCTCTTCTGCACTATACTCCTCTCTTCCTCCTTCTCTCTCCCTCTGCCTGGTTTTCCACAGGCTGAGTTCTCTCCTGTCTCTATGTTGCCAGGCTCTGTTG
This sequence comes from Plecoglossus altivelis, assembly GCA_036571765.1. Taxonomy (NCBI): domain Eukaryota; kingdom Metazoa; phylum Chordata; class Actinopteri; order Osmeriformes; family Plecoglossidae; genus Plecoglossus; species Plecoglossus altivelis. The sequence goes on along the minus strand of BROE01000009.1, from coordinate 14,753,876 downwards.
TCAGGGCGATGATGGTTTGAGACTCTCTTCCAGCACCTTGGAGCGTCAAGAGCACAGAAAGGATCCTTCTGGTCTCACCTGAAGCATCACGCCACAACAGCGATTTTCACCCGCTGACAGCAAATATGCAATAGGGAGCGGGGCTGGGGAGAGGAAGACGTTCTGTAGCAACTACTACTATATCACAACCGTATCTGAACTGCGAGTGGCGTTACATGCCCCACTGGCTAGTTACAGCACTCCCACTGCTTCCTAATCCCTGTGCAGGAGATATTAAAGGCCTCTTCAAAGCTGTGTGAATCTGTGAAGTCTCAGGCTGTGTTCACCCTGTGTCACTCTGTCCATTCCCCTGACAGAGGCTTGTAGTCTGAAAGATGAGAGGCTGTGGATGGACAGTATAGGGCAGTGTAGAGTACACATCCTCTGCATCTCTATGATGTACCATAGGACAACCTCATAAACGGAATGCCTGCTCTTAGTTTCTTATTTGTATTCAACCCATCCCTTGTAGGATAACTGCTAGAGGCCTTGTGGGTTTTGGCGGCCAACCAAAATATAGAACTCTGAGTTCACATTCCAGCTTTCACATCCAATTCTTTGCATGGGAATGAAACTAGATCTTGTTCAGCATGCCAGTTCTCCATAACCAGTCCCATTTGGGTCATCATGCAGTCCAGCCTTGGACACACTAACATCCCTGCCTCTGCAGTACTCTTTCAGTCTTTAATCATATGGGCCTACTCCTTCTCCCCCCAGAACTGCGTCCACCTTTCACGAGTCCACATGGCCATTAATTGGCTTATTAAATCCTGCCGCAGCACCCTATCAGCAAAACTATCAAAGTCTAATCCTCACTTTGTTGTCTTTTGGGGAGATAGAGAGAGTTGTGTTCACTGGGGAGAAAGCTGAATTAATGGAGGCCGAATGAGACTGGTAAGCCAGTGTTATTGTGTCGTGTTGTGACTGCCCAGAGTTAGATTGGGCAGATGTAATGAGAGAGGTGTATCACTGTTAGTACGGGACCTACTAAAGTAATGAGTGGGTATGTGGGGAGGGTGAGAAATAGAAAATGATATGAAAAAGTGTTGGAAAAAGAGTAAGAGATAGAAAAAAGAGGTAAAGAAACAGTGTTAAAGGGACACAAATTTATCTTTATGAGCTAAACTCGTTTAACCCGGAGTTCTTGTGTCACTGTCACTAAATCAAGCCTGCTGTCATCACCAAACAAGGCTAAAGAGAACTTCACAAGGTGTGTGTGTGTGTGTGAGTGTGTGACAGGTTAATTGGGACTCATTTGTGTAATCCGTCTACCACAGACAGAGAGCAATGGCCCATGCCACATATGATTCCCAACATTTGTCATGCTAGAAGACAAGCCAACATTACTCCATCACTGTCTTTTGCACTGGTCATTGTTTTACCCCCCCCCCCTTCCCCCCCGACATACACACGCAAACACACCCATTCATAAACACGTAAGAGCACACTTCAGTCCCACCAAACTCTTGTCGCTTTTTCGTAGATTCACAGAGCCAAATCACCCAGTTGTCGAAAACAAGGACACCCACAAGGTGACTGCCATCATCAACCCATCTGGAGTGAGCCCAAAAATCCTCCTCTTCCCCCCCTCCTACACACACACACACAAGCACATACACACACACACACCCTCTGAAGCCGTCATCCTGTGTGTTAGTCACAGATGCTGCAACCACAACCACAACAACAGGAAGTGAAAGCTTTCCAATGTGACCTATCGTTGGACTAATGTTCATCACTAACAACTCAATCTACCTGCCTGGCTGCCTCTGTGGATGAACAGCATCAGGGCCAATATGGCCATCTTTTATCTCTCCTCAGTTAGAGTGGAGTGTGTGTATTTGTTTATGTGTGTGTGTGTCTACTGAGACTCTGGGGTACCTCAGTCTCACAGAGCAGGCGCGTCACACCCTGTGAGGGACGATGTGTCACCCTCCGCCGATCGGATTGATAACGCTTGGCTAAAAATAACCCTGCGGCAGAAAGCGGGCAGCTCTATTTTTAGAAGCGCCTGTTTATGTCGCTGTGCGGACGACACCGGACACTAAATGACCAAAGCGAAGCACATTAAAGTCAGATGTCATCAATGCCCCGCAAGAGCTTTAGTGCACTTACTGATAAGAAGATTAAAGGATGCCTTGTTGTTTATTTGGGGTTTCATTTTCATCCCTTTTAATGGTAAAGGTAGGATGTGGTATACCCCTTGATAGGGTTTAGATGCAATAAAGACATTTGATGTGTCTGGGAGTAATATACTTTCTGTGTATTAACTTCCAGCATTGAATAGATGTAACCCATTCACAGCTTCTTGGAAGTCTGGTTCAGTGTATAAAAGAGCTCACTTCATTATGGGTCCAGGCAGCTGGTTGCTCAACATTAGCATCAGGTGGACCACCCTTGAATATACAATATATTACAGTGCAGATTGAAGAATTATGTTAATTATCTTCAGCATGACTATTACCACTATCCGTGACCTGGCATTAATGCAATGCCACTATAAACTGAGCCTTACTACAATGCACCCCCCAAAACAATCCTTGGCCAAGGAATGAAGCAGTAAGTAAGTAAGTAAATAAATAAGTAAGCAGTAAGAACCCTTGATTCGACTCTCCACCACACACCAGAGAGGGACTCCCCACTGAGACCTTCCAGAACAGCAGGCTGACATCTGCATTGATCTCTACTCAAGTATTTTCTCCTCTCATACCCCCTGCTGCCTCGTTTCCTGTGCCAGTCATTGATACAGTAATTGATTTCTTCCCTCTGTGTCCTGTTCCATCCACTAATAATGACTAACCTGGTCAACCTACTTTCTGTTTAAAAGTATGATAAACTGGCCCTGACCATGCTTTGTGTGTGTATTTTCAGAAGAGACAGAGCTGTGAGGAACTGACCTGTAGGAACTGGCAGGGCCGAAGGCTGGGTTTGAGGTCGGTGGGGGTCATGGGCTTCTCGAGATTGAGCGATGACTTGCGGTACGCCTCCTTGGCCTGGCTCACCGTCAGGGTGGACCACGAACTTCTCTTCATGAACTTCCCCTCGGGTGCCATGGCCATGCTCTCGCATGCCGAACACTTGACGTCATTGTTACTCTTCGATGTCTTGAGAGACAGCTCCCCCATGTGGCCGGAGTGCACCGAATCCGGGTAGCAGTGGCTGATGTGGTCCGCCGGGTGCCGGGACATGACGCTGGGTGTGCGGTACGTACTGTCGCTGTCCAGGTTGTCATCAGAGCTCCACCATCCCCCTGAGCGATGCTTGCCGCTGCCGCCCTCCGACTTGCGTTCTTTGCTCTTGCTACGTTTGGAGTGTTTGTGGTGGCTGTGGCCATGATGATGGTGATGGTGATGATGGGAGCCTTCTCGGTGAGAGTCTCCTTTGGTGCCGTTCATCTTGGAGGAACCTTCTAGAGAGTGGGACTTAGTGAACAGCTTCTGGACAGAGTGGACCAGGTGGCGGATGCGTCCAGGGCTCTCGTTGCGCTGCTCTGTGGTGGTGGTGGTGGAGGTCCTCTGGTACTGCAGAGTGTGGAAGCCATCACGGTGCAGGGGCATCTGCTTCTCAAACTGGTCCAGCAGATTGGCAGGGATACGGTTCATCTTGCCACTACCCCCTCCTCCACCCCCGCCTCCACCACCACCATGAGACGATGAGCCGCCATCGTCCCGCTCCCGCGATTCCCTGCTGCCACCGCCACCACTTTCCCGCGAGCTGTTGCCGTAGTGCATCCTGGGAAATGTGCTGCTGGAGACAGAGTGGTCGGTTGCCGACATGGCCATGGGGATCACCATGCACTCGGAGTGGATGGAGCTCCGTGGGGAGCAGCGATGGTGCTCCAAGGGGCAGCTCTCGGTGGGACTAAGGAGGTAGGATGGGGACCGGGACTCGGGGCCGGCCGACACAGGGCCGTGGTGGAGGTGATCCAGGGAGGGGTCGCAGTCGGCCTGTAGGCCGCAGGTATGGTGTCCGGAGGAGAGCTGGAGCTGGAGCTGGAGGTGGCCTGGCCGGCCGCCAGAAAGGCCCTTCATGTTCCTGGGTGGAGGGGGAGGAGGGGAGTAGCTGTCCTCATCGAAGTGCTGCGAAGGCGACCATGAATACTGCTGGTCTGTGGGAGAGAGAGAGAGGGAGAAGGGACAGAGGGAAAGAGAAGGTAAGGGTGAGTGAATGAGAAAGAGAGCAAGAGGTGCAGAGAGGAGTGGAGAGGTTGAGAGAGAGACAGGTAGAGAGAGTGAGAGAGATCAAAAAGAGACAGAAAGCAAGAGAGAGAGAGAAAGGACACACGTCATTCACATCAACAACTCATTGTGCTAATGTTTTCCTCATTTGGATCACCTCATATGGTGCCTTGACTAATCTCAGCAATCATTCCAACAGAGGAGTTTCTGTACACATTTGTCAGCCACCCAAAACAAGTAGTTAACCTCCCAATAAGTAACTAAACATGAAGCAGAAAATAAGATGCTACATAAGGACACGGACACGATCATTCATCCATCCTCTGCATGTCTGTCTGCGTTTTCCAGGCAAAGCCTTTGAGAGAGACAAGGCGAGGCGACAGCTAGCAGCCTGCATTGCCATTTATCCAATGCAAAGTAAAATAATAGCCTATCATTCTGGAGCGGCCATGTCATTCGTCAAAGCTCTGAGCAGAGTGCTTTGTGATACTTTGCTGGACGGGCGTGTCCTTGGAAATGGGAGGTGTTCTGCTATACACACACATGGACACACAAACACATGAAAGCTGACCATCAAGCACACACACAAGCATGCACATACACACACACACACACACACAAACACACACACAAACACACACACACCGGCCACAGCAGTAGATTATAATACCAATGCTCTGTGATCTATCATCAAGGGCAGATGTCCGAACCCTCCCCTGTTGTATTTAACTTAATCAGAGGACAGCTTGGCTTTATCTAGCCAGCGTACCACACATTCTTTCTACCATAATTGCAATGCCCTCCCATTGAATAAAGTCGAAGGACGAAGGGCAAACTAATATGAACATGTTTCTGCAACTACTAAAAGAAAAGATGAATATACTTGGCTCAGACAACCAGGATAGACAGGACTGATTCTGGCAGATTGTGTCATTGGGATTTACTGGCATCTAATTAATGTTAGTCTCGGAAATAGCCTATATTAAATTAGCCTCTACTTAACTGTTGGTTCTGAACTAGCTTATATTAAACCCCTACTTACTTAACTTTCTTTTAAACTAGCTACACTTGAAAAGACACACAGGTGAATTAAACACATTAAGACTATATGACTATGGTTAACTATTTCTGATCATATTTTCTGCCCCTCAATACAAGGTTGAAATGAAGAGACTCATACCCTTCTCTGTAGAAAATACTGTTGTTACAAAGCACAAGACAAGAGAGGTTGTATTTCATGCACCTATAGCATCACCACCTTGCCTTTTGCAGGGGGAACAGTCTCTGTAAAACACACACACTCACACAATAATGTAAAATTGTTGCCAACAACACCATTTATAAATCTTTGCTCTTTTACTCAAACTCTATAAAGGGAATGAGACTTTTCACAAGACTGTCGGAACAGGAGTAGGACACCCATAAACACTTGAAGTTTTTTTAATTGTGCTGGATGTGTGTGAGGCCAGGCACATCGGCTTTGTACGGGTAGATGGAGCAAGTATTTAGCTACAGTGTATCTTCATCCAGAAACATTGTAATGAAGGACAGAATAGATATTTCCCATCTGTAGCCAGTGAGAGTAAGGAAGGTGCTGGTCTAGATTACGCCCCTTGGTGAAACGCATCTCTGCTCACAATCTATCAATACAATACAAGAATAAAGTTCCATGTGATACCAGGTGCAGAGAATGCAGATTTAGAGTGTAACCAGCCTCTTTTATTGATCCTTGAAGCTTGACAAGACTGCACAGTTGTTTCACATCAGCTGTTGATATCCATCAGTCTAAATGTTTCATTCCTCATGTGGGACAGGGACAGGAGCCTTGGGAGAGGTTGTCTAGTTAGCTGGCAGTTGTAAAATTGATCTCATTTTAGAAGAGCTAAATGGAAAACATACAGAAATATTCCCCTAATGAAGCTCAAACCTGTCATTCTGAGACAAAATGTCAAAAGAAAACATTGAATCTCAAGAAGAATTGAACAATGCCTTCCGGTAAACGCAGCCTAACACTCTGCGAGACGCTAAAGGCTTTGTTTTTCTCTGTGGTGTCACTCAATTTTCAGCTCTAGAGGATGACTGTGCACTGTAGGTATGAAATGATAGGCTGCTGCCTGAAGTTATGCCATGGTCGTGCATGCAGCCATTCTCTGATGCGTGCACATCGAAGAATCTCGTGGAGTGGAGCTGACTTTAATAAATGATCTGGTGGCAGGAATGTGGCATTTCCCTAGATTATACACACAGACCGTGCCCCACATGCCTCCCCTGTGTTCACTGTTCTAACTCTCTCTTTTCACATCCCTCCATCTACTTTTCTCACTCTCTTTCTATCTCTCCATACTATGTTTGTCTATATATTGCTATTTCTCTTCTCTCTCTCCCTCTCCCTCTATCGCTTTCTCTCTGTCTTACTCTTTTCATCTTCCTCAACTAGAAATCCTCTTCTTGTAGAAAATGGTGGGGGAGGGTGTTGGGGTTGAACAAGAGGATTGAGAAACTGCTTCCCCCAACATGAATTGAATATTTATGTGAGACTGAGGCGGCAGCAAGAAAGCACCCTTCCAGCAAGTGCTTTCCAAACAAAGAGAGACAACGAGGGCCCATCTGTGACATCTATGGCAACAGCACAGAGTAGACTTGTTGTTTTTGCATAGATAGTGGTGCCACGGCAACTCATCCAATTACTGGAGGATCCAGGCAAATGGTTAGACAACAGTGAGGGGTCTGGAGGTGTTAAAGTCTGCTACTCTGGTGTTTTAATGAAGCTAATTTGGGAGTTAGTATAGCTTGCATATAATGATGAAACAGCAGTGCCTTCATACTTTAACCACACACGACAGACCTGTGGTACCGACTCTAGTTGTGCAGCACTTGTGCAGGATAAATCCACCACACATGAACTCATTATGAACTATTTTGCACGACCCGTGCCAATACACCACCTGACATCAGATCGTCTCTCCTACTGAGACCATGGTAACTCAATAGCTTGCTCAAGAGTCAGTCTCCCCAACCAACTGAGTCTGACAAAAACATCGAGCTGTCAGCCAATCATGTCTGGCTTAACACTTGGCACCGGGCCACAGCCCCAACAATGTCCAATCTCAAAAAACCTTCTTGAGCAGCAGCCTGGACACCTGACATGGTGAAGGGACGGGAGTTATGCGAAGCCAGCTCATTTATTAGGCAGCCCTTTATCAAGCTAGTGCTCTGCTGTGCATAGGGTATGACCAAAGGTCGTTTTGCACTTCTTATCACATTAGCATTTAAATAGCATTATATCTGCTCAGAGTAACTCTGACAGCACCATACCCCCATTCTTTCAGCCGGTAACGGGACTTGAAAACAAAGTTAAAAGATAATACAGCAGGGAAAAGCCTGGAGAGTCAAGGCGAGCGACCTTCAGAGTTGGCAATAGCTACCTCTTGTCGGAGAAGAGCATAAAAAACAAAGCCTTGATGTGAATGCGCTGCTCCGTGTGTGAGTCACCACATAAAGATCACTACAGTGAAGGATGATGAAGCTATGAACTGACTTACACCGCAGCATAGCAACCATTCAACTGTACATTACTTTTGACATCTGAACATCTATAGGCACATGGTACAACACACAATGCCGTATCTAAGACATCAACAGACCCAAAAGAACCCAGAGCATGCGAAGAAGACTTGGGTAGAAAATGACACCATGGATCTGACACCTCACTTATTCATGACATGGGTGTCAGTCTCCGAAGATCAGAGAACCGAGAACATCCAATGACAAAACCCAAAGAGACCAGGTCCAACAAACAAAAACCCACATCCAAATGAATAGAGAAAAGGCCTCTCATGGGAGAACAAATCGATGGGCCAGCTTGATTATCCATCTCCCAAAGGTTAAACACAGTCTCCCTGGAATAGTGGCCTTTCATCAGGAAATAAAACACAGAGGAATTGTGTCCTTAACCCCTGGAGGGGGAGATCAGTGATGGTCGGGCCTCTTAAATTGGTGTGATGTCCAATGGCAAGAGGAAAGCCAAGTGGCCCAGAACATCCCTTGCCTGTCTGTTTTTACACAGAACATAGCAGCTCAGATCACTGCTTTGATATGGCTAAAAACACATTTGATTGGATCGGTTGCAAGATGGAGACAGACACCGAAGAGATGGTAGACCAAAGCACAGATTTAGCAGACCATCTCTCTCTCTCTGTTTGAGGTTTTCTCACCTGGGACCCTGTCCACAGTGATAAGCTACGCAGAGTACAGTACATACAGACAGTCCAGCAGAAGATCAAGGATCAGATTTGCACTACTACATCATTTTAGTGTTCAGATTCAAGGAACAGTCAGTATTTCCTTGCCAGATGGAAACCAACCTTCACATCTCAGATCAATGGAACAGGGGGAAAAAAGATAGATCTTACAGTGATATAGATCAATTGCTTAAATAAGTGAAACAATAACATCTCGATTATGGTAGCATATTTATGTTTGTTCAAAGATGAAAAGCAAGGGTTCTGTGAATATTTTAAGCAACATGTGCCGAATCAGCACCCATTCACTCACAAAGTACAGATGGGTCCTTTCTTGCAGCCAGAGGTTTAAATCACTGTGGGGTTTCACAATGAACCTACTGCCATGATGATCTAAGTCCACAGTCAAGCACCGTAAATCTGCACATTGTGTGCGACTGTTCTCTGTAAGTGCAGTGTTGTAGAGTTGGTACAGTATGGGCCATGACTGGCAACATACCAGTCCAAAGTTAAAGTAAATATCAACAACTGGGGTGTAACTAGTGTTAAATGCACATTTGTGTGTGTGTTTTCGTGCGGCTGTGCATATCTCTGTGTGTGCGTGATTGCCTGACTGTGTCTATGTGCGTGTGTATCAGCCTGATGCTGCCGTAGCCTCTGGCGTTGTCCTGTTGTGCTGATCAGCGTGTTGGTACACAGACCTGGCAGCAGCTGTCTGGATCTCAGTAAAGACAGATCTCAGTCTCAGCCTGCGGTGCGCTAGAGGTGGGATCTGGAGCAATCAGAGCCCCCCTCATCTCCCTCTCGGTGGAGCAGGGTTAGCAGCTAACACACTGGATCAGACCAGAAGCACCGATCAACTGCAGCTGTCTGTCAGCTGGGGGCCAAGCATCAATAACCGGACAAGATCGAGAGGGAGATGAAGTGGTGGGAATCTGATGTAACTTGTGTGCTCGAGAGAAGACTGGGGTGGGAGGGGGTGGTGAAGATGGGTGGACCAAGGATATTCATTCTGAGCGGCCAGCATGTGGGTCTATTGAGTAGTTTCATGATCGTGTTACCTCATAACGTAGGCTGTGGGTTGAATACTCACAAGGCAATGAATTGCTGAGGCAATGATGAACTGCGTTATCTATGATGTGCTAAGCGCAATACACCGGACGCAGTTACTGTGTAAGGCAAGAATAGAAATGGGCTACTGTATGCTGAATGGGAGACGATATCTCACCTGAGACAGAAGCCACACTCGTCTTAAGAATAACAAGAGGCTCAACATTTTGGATTGAGAGCTTTCATGTGTGCTAATCTCTTTGTTTCTTGTGAATGAATTTGAACTTCAAGGGATTTCGCTGTGTGTGCATATAATTGCAGATTTCAAACTTCTCAGCTTTACCTGGTACCAAGGATTTGGGCCAAGCCCTATGCAGTGTGCATTGCACTGAAAAGGATGGGCCATCGTGTCTCAAATGCTCTATTCTCGGCTTCTAAAATAGAAAATGTTCCTCTCAAAACTCTCAAGTGGCAATGTTGCCAAGCAGCGGATGTTTAACTGGGTGGGATTGACAAGGGGGCGGGGGAATCCACAAATCCACGATACCATGAATAAACCATGCTGGATTTAAGATCCTGCCACAGGAAACCCCTGTGTACTGTATGATGAGTAAGTCACAAGTTACATAACTACCCACCGCTGCATTCCAGAGCAAGAGGGTGCTTCCAACCACAACATGGTCGTCATAGCAACATTGGCTTAGACACTGTCCTAATATGAAACTGGTCTCCTCAACAGCAACTGGCCTGCATATGACAGTGCTTTTGAAAACATGAAGAGTAATCCTGTGGACTACTTGAATTCAGACGTAAGGAAGGTTTCCCCATTCAAATGATTTGCAATGAAACAAAGAAGACAAGGACGAACAGAAAATCTCCTGCTTGAAAACCAATACTGAGACATTTCCATCAAAACGTTTCAGTCCTAGCAAGCCTCCTCACCTGCACCATAGGTACCCCTCTTCCAGAGAAAACCTAAATTGAAAATCCTGGAAGTCTAATCTGATTCCACTCTTTCTCTTTCTCCTTCTTCCCCTCCCTCTTTCTCTTGCTCCTGGCAGGCAACTGAAGGAGTGACGGTAATAACTCTGGAGATGGAGGCGATACTGACAGTCAGGCCTGAGATCCTTGTCTCATGTTTGGAAGTAACCTGGAACACTAGAGACACAAAGTCAATCAGTGTATCAAATGATTTGTTATGATGTTAATCTTGCATCGGCACTTGTGCTGATAGTTCTGGTTGCGTGGAAAGGAAGAGAGTTCACGTTGAACTTTTTTTGCTGCCTGTTGGTACAGTAGGATCATACACGAAGGAGGTAGATTATTACGTAAATGATCGCGTCAAATTTCAACCTGCTAGATTAGTAATTGAATCACTAACTCGCCAAATAATGTGCAAAAACGCACGGACATAATTGCCCAAATAGTGTTTCATGCAGGCTAATTAAGCATTGATTACAAGCCCATACACAGAGACAGACACACACCGCTTGAAAAGGTTGCTAGTAGCTGTAGGGAGGAGAGATGGACACAGGCACATCTCACAGTAAAATGTAATTAGCGTAAGTGGATATCTGGGTGGTTTACTGGCTGTTTTAGAGGCAGAGAAATGAAAGGAGTGCAATTGACCCTGTCCTGGGAACACTCTAAACACATCACACTAAAGACAATTCAGCTTTGCGGCAGGAACCAAACTCCAAACATGGTAGCCTACTTCATGAACCTGTGTTGATAACCCTGCAGAGGGGTGAGCTCTCTCTTCCACAGCAGAGAGCTGGAGCCTATCCACTGATCGCGATAATGTTATCCAGCAAACAGGATGATTAGAGTGCTTACAAGAGTGTTTAATAAAGCATTAGCCAGAAGTAACGTGTCACTCTAATGCTAGGGAATAGTGTTGGCTGTTCATAAGCATCCGCAGACAAAAGAAATGCTCCGTGTTCCAGATTTACACACTTCAGAGGTTTTTCATTTGGAAAACAAACGTCAATAGGTTACCACTACCTCGAATAAGAGAGGTTGAATCCCTGCAGCACTGAGTTTGCCAACTGAATCCTTTCAAATCTATAGAGTAAGTGGTGTGTGTCATCTACATGCAACACTGCAACATTCTTAAGATCTATACTCTTCATAAGTAGGCCTTTTGAGAAATTAATTATGTCAGGCAATTCAATCCTCCACTACAAATTAGATAAGTTGAATCCTCCCAACGTTGAGTTTGCCAACCGATTCCTCACAAAATGATCCGGTAAGGCTTACTGCAGAGTCCTGCATGTGTAATATCCATAGGCTTGTGTTCTGGAGACAATGAGCACATCAATGCATCAACCAAACCTGACATACCAGCGGCTCCTCAGAAGCCTTCTGATATTACCACTGTGCCAGTGAGTCTCCTTCCCCAGACACTCACTCAAACCACATGATTCTACTAATCACTCAATGGAGTGAGGTGATTTAGTTTGCCTGCCCAGGACAAGCAGAGAGGTAAAGGGAATGAAAGCTGAAGAGATGAAAAACCTGGGCTGGATCAAGGAAGAGAATGGATCACCATTTTCCTCTCTGAAATTCCAGTAAGAAAGAGCAGAGGGCAGAGAGAATGAAAGTGAGAGAAAGAGAAAGGAGGGAGTGCAAAAAAGAGAGACAATGAAAGCGAGAGAGTGTGTGTGAAAAAACTAAGACAGAGAGAGATACTGTAGATGCCGGTACTGACATATTGTATTAGCGTGTGTGACATCATCGTACATCAAAACGTTACTGTGCACAGGTCACATGATCATGTTGGAGATAAGAAACTGAGGCCTTTCTGTGTCAAGCTCTTCCAGTGACAGTTGACATATTTGTATCCATGTTATCAGCAGTAATATGGAAATGTAGCCCGGCTTGAGAAAGGCTTCGGTCCATTTTCCAAGTATGACCTCAGATACATCTGAGAAACCTTTATTTTCTCCATCATTCGTCTTCATGTCTTATCCTTCCTTGCCCACCGAAGGAAACAATTTAACTCTATTGGTACACGGTCAACAGTCTTGACTCATGTGAAGCAAGCAGAAGTAATTTTCCATGTCAGACCACTTGCTGTGTTGACTCGTGTAAAATAGTGATGGAGGTGAAAAGAGAGAAGGCATCAGATTGTATATCTTTCCCAAAGATAGAGTATTCTGTGTCTCAGTACCGGAGATGACCTGCATGAGTCCGCACAGTACCAAGCCTATGACAAATTAATATGATCTATCCAAAATTAAACTTCCAACCCTACATCCTTTGGCCTCCACATGAATCATCATAACGCTTTCCTCTAATCATTCGCCTCATCCAATCTTCTAATCTTCAACAAATATCTTCGAACGTCCACAACCTTTTTCAAACAACCAAGTCTTATTCAACCATACAAGGCCTACTCAAACATACAACTCTCATCCAACCCCTATCCAACTATTGCCCAACATCGAACGTCACTCTGCTCTATGTCCTACTGAGACACTCCGGTTAAGCTCATATCAGTCCCCTTAGCCCACCGTCCAAGGTTGCCTGGAAACAGCAGCTTAACTACAGCAGAAATCTCCATGTTCATCCTTGCCTGAGGCTACAGAGCTCAGGCAAATGTCACACTCTGACACGCTGACAGTGAGGCAAGGTGCTTCGCGTTAGGAGTCACTCCACAGGAAGTGAAAAGTTAAATGCTACTTGACCATGGCAGTGACAGAAGGCAGTGTTCATTTTGGAACAACAACTCCGTTAGGACCTCTTTGCAATGCCTTCAGGTAAGATATTTCCGAACGTCCTATTTCCACCAACATACACAGGAAAAGCAACACTTTAATTTATTTTCCCTTTCCCTTTGAGCAAAATGTCCCTTTAAAATCGAATACAAATACTTTATATATCAAGTTTCGCGTTGAATTTCTCTGCCACCGAATGACATTTTGAGAACAGCTCAAACACCCGCTCAACAAATGTCCCTCAGACACCTGGAAGATTGAATACAATGGCAGAACCATCAACCACAGTGGATGACATTGCTTCAGACGGATGCCTGACAGACAGCAAAATGTATCCATATGGCTCTCTCAATCTAAAAGGCATTAGGGCTGTGGTTCTTCTGGTATAACATCTGGTGAGATTCTCTTGAATTGTCCAATGGCCCATTTATATGATTATGATATCATATGGCTTTGCAAAGAGCCATGGTGTTTGTGTCCATGCACACACACATACTCCCACACACACACATCTACATGCTTGGATGTCATCTGCATATCAAACAGCAGTAGTTATAGGGGTAAGACTATAATTCTGACTACCCTCTGAACTTCTTTTAGGACCAGACTTTTAAAATCATACAGCTGTATCAACACACTATGCATAACAGAAAAACCATGCTATGACCCTGACCCTATCATGAAACTTATTATAATCAATTATAAATAAATACAACAAGTTTAGATAATACATAGAGATTATTGTGTTGTTTCCATGTCCCTCATCCTCTTTAAGATGATATCATATAAAGATGAAAAAGCCCTTACAGAATATACAGGGGATCTGCAGCCCAATATCCTAAAAGGAAATTAAATCATTAGGCCACACAAGCTCTAGGAAAAGAAATGAGTCTAATAAACAGGTGCAAAATACAGGCATATGGTGTGTTATCGAGTTTGCTTGATAACGAAACAAAAGAAAGAAAGAGATGCAAAAAGATTGCTGGCGCTCTCGAAGGTATGGGGGAACAGTGGAAGAGCAAAATGACCGCTCAGCAAAACAGAATGAGCACAGGAGAGGTGGTTATGATTGATTTATGTTGTTGTGGTTGAATTAACAGGAAATATATGTAACAATGCGGGGAATCTGTTTCGCTGGATGGTCAATTTAATACAATTTAATACCTAATTATGTTTCACTTGTCCTAATTTATGCCGCTTGGATCAGAACAATGAGAGTTGGGGGATTTAATTGATGCAGGCTCCCACCTTGGGTGCTTAGAATACTAATACCAGGTTTTGGGGGGTGAGACAGACTCTTGATAATAACTCATTAAGATGAGTTCTTAGTAACAGGCATTCATACCCAACGCTAAGCTTTATAGAGTGGTATTGGTACTTTAATGTCACTGATGTCTGAAGAACAAACTGAATTTGTAAACATTTATTTCCGCTCTTCTATATTTGCAGGGCAAAGCTGATAAAAGTTGGTGAGGATACAAAGACTAAATGCTGGGGGATTATTCAACTGTTAGATTTAGATAATCTGACTTATGTCCTGAAGACTGATGCCAATAGTAAAGGTCAAATTGATTGACCCCCTTACCACCTCTTTACCTTGAATATTTAAGTATTCACTTGCACAACACTCTTGCTATACACAAAAGGCATAATCCAGTATACCCACAGGCACATACAAACATGCATCCACACACACGCACACGTACAAATACTCACACTAGTATCTGTTGTCACCAATCGCGCAAGGACTGTATAAGAGCAGTAGGTTGAGTCTTGGATCAGTTCTCTTTCTCTCCTGAGAACCACAGAAACTCTTCCATCGATCAAAGCTCTGTGTTTAAGGGGCGGGCATGAGGGCGGGGGATACACTCTTTCCATTTTTTCCCCTGTCAATCTGAGCACGGCAACATGGATATGTGAAAATGTATGAAGACGTGCTGTACATCAAGTACAGTGAATACACTGTCTGCACTCCTCAATGACCAAGTGCAAAGCAAAAATATAATTCATGGTGAGGGTATTCATCTTAGACCATAATATCTCAATGAAAATTTAACAAAATAACTGGAAACTGTAAGATCCTCAGGTCCACAGTTACACTTTGTGGATTTTAAGCAGAATACCATTACAAAAGAGCATCAGTGTTAAGCATCATCTTAACTAGATAGTGTAATACCATCGAGGTGGCAGGTAATATAAGGATTAAAACATAGTCTAGAGGTAAAACATTTTGGTAAAGGACATTAAATAAACCCAGCTTTAAAATAGCATGAGGAAACCCCCAATATGGACAAAGGATTTCCCTCCCTGATGCAAATGTAAAGTAACTTGCACGGTAGTAATACAGCAGACCTAGACAGTGTCTTTAGATGCTTATCTGTCCCCTGTTCAGCCCACGTAGGCGGGGGGGGGGGGGGGGGTGCTAGGCTAGGGCCTCTGGGTTGCTTAGTGCTAGGCTGGCTAGGGCTTGGGTCCTGCGGCTAGGCTGGGTCTGCACGGGGGAAGCAGGGATGTGTGGCGACGAGTAGGCAAGATAGATAGAGTATTCGAGACGTGGGATTACTCGTGTAGTTATCTTTTACTGTTCTTTCAATACGATATGAGGTACAGTACAGTATGAAAGAAAGTAAAAGATAAAGACCGAATTACATTGAGGCTAATCTGTTGACTCATTCATTTAAACCCTTGTTTTAAACAAATTTGTTTTCATTTGTTTAGTTCCCAACAGTACAGCTGTCTTTTCCTGTTTCAGCACATGGAATAAAGGATGAAGTCAAACAGAAGAGAGGAGAGGACACATTTGTACCAGTGTAAATGAGACAGGCTTTGAGTTAGTACCTACTGCTGCCCCAGTAAAGGCTGCTTTGCACTGTGCGTTTTAAAAATGGAAATATAAGCTGCAATACGTTTCTACTGTTGGGTTCTGTAGCAGGTTAAGTGAGCAAAGTACCTTGGGAAATTCCTTAACTGGTTGTTGTGCAGGAGAAGTGCCCGTTCAGGAGACAAAGATGGATGGTTTGTTTTGGTGAGACAAATCCAAGTGGGGAACTGTGTACACAGTGACTGTTTATCAATGATGCTGACACTTTGTTCTGGATATCATAGTAGTCTTTTGTGTTGTTATTAGAAAGCTCAACCACCAACCCTAGTCATAAAAACAGCAGACAGGAGTTATATTTTCACCATTATATCTGCCTGTTACCATGGCCTACAGAACTAAACATGAGGAAAACGAACGATAGGAATACAGTATATACATGTATAGGAATACTAGCCCAATACTTTGCCCCCTATGTACAGTTTCACCCCAGGAAAGTGAGGCTACCAATCCATGAATAAGACCATTAACCACATGTAATGTTCAGATTACATTACTGAAAGCAACACCTAGGCTCAGGAGAAAAACACAAATCTATCATGTTGAGAACCAGTGTTTCAGCTCAGGACATACATGACCCCAGCGTGGCCTCCATCAACCTGGGCTGACTGTACCTGGCGGAATCCTGGAGGTTATGGGGGTAAATGTAGGCTATTAACCTTCCAGGTTCTATATATACAGGGATACAATTGGTTTTTTAATTGTATGTCTAGTCTGGGTGGAAGGTGCACAAAGTACATCTGCGTACTGTTTGTGTGTATGACCACTGATATAGCAGGTGTGCTGGGAAACATATAAAATGTATAACATAGCTTGTTCACACACACACACACACCACACACACACACACAACACACACACACACCACACACACACACACACATACTCATACACACAAAGCCAAATGATAAAAACATGCAGGGTTGTTCTGCTTTTATGTGCAGACGGAGGGAGATATGAAAATACAGCCAGAGATTCAGAAGTCATCGTTGTGTGCTTCCACAATGTATAAATAACCAAAAACAAACCCTGAAAACGTTTGTTTGAGCGGAAGTGAACCGACACTGAACAAATCAAATCTGTGCGTCTCAACCACCGATGATTCAGTGCTGCTGGAAGTAAGTGCTGGATCACAGAATGTGATATGTAATTCTGGATGTTCGGGATGAAGTGTTACCCCCAGGATTCAGTGTAGAGCAGCCACCTCCCTCCCATAACTATACTTTTCACTATTGGAAGCTGGAGTCTTCCCTACTGGAACAGCGCATATGTACTCAATGGGCGGGGAGTGCTATTCTTAGGTATGAAAAAGTGTGGCTCTGACTTTTGGTGTCGTACCACAGAGGCACACTGTGCCAGCCGTCATGAATGAGAATGAGTTGGAACATTTGGGCTTTTGTTTGAAGTACATGCTGTAATTAATAATGTATATCCAACGAGGAAGTGGAGAGCCTGTTCCACAAAGCCTTGTTGCTCAGAAGCAAAACATTGTGGATCTCTCACTCGGTGGCCTTATAATTGGAAACTCAAAGGGTATAGAATACAGTCGGTGTGGGAAATGCATTTTCGTGAGCTACCTAGAATGAAAGGCTGTCATTTTTTGGGGTGGTTGCTATCACTACATTTTCAGAGTTCAAGAATGGAATCCTCAGGACATGAGTTAGATGTTCAACAAATCATTCCACTGACCGGAGGCTGTTTCTGCCAACCAGATGGAAAATGTCTCTCTTTCAATCAACTAGTAAATTTACCTGCTTTAGACTATGGTTAATAGCTGGTGGAGCTTTAGACAAACACACTTACACACATACACACAAAGACCCACACACCATGTATCAAGTGTGACATGATGCTCTGACAGATGGGGGCAAAATGAAAATATTGACATTGCCAATATTGACTTTCAAATGGCTTTCAGATCAATGGAGAGGGGAGTCCTCGTTGGCAGTCAGAAGTGCAGCAAAAAAGGAGAAGTAAACTGATATAAATTGGCCCTCTTTATTACTCCCATTGACGTTGTTTAAATCCCATGAGCTTGTCTTCTCTGCTATTGAGCCGCTGTCTGGAAACCTGAAAGGCCATATGTGCATTACTAATGTGTCTCTTGGGTTATCATTAACTATGAAGACACAGTGTGAGGGAGAAGGCACTATCACTTCTAATACATCGGAATCCAAAACATCCCACTGCATTCAAAACATAATCCGAAGTTCTGGATTGGAAACCGTTGGCAATAAACGGTTGGCAGACTTGTCAAGGACTAGGTAGGAGCTAAACTGCTTGATGAGTCCTCTCAGCAAGTATGGGGTGGCGAGGGCGGTCACAAATAGGTTTTCTGTAAAATACACATCTATTAGCTATTACACCACCATAGAGGGTAGACAACTGCAATGCATTGCCCACTATTTCCTATTGCCTGGTCACCAAAGACACAGAGAGCCTGCCTCCACACATACAAACACACATACCCAACAGCTCTCACCCATTTGCTGCCAGTCAAGCACCTCAACCACAGAAAACTCATGAATAAAATCGTAGCAATAAACTGTGATTATCATCAGAAAGTACCCTGTACACAACTTGCAGATGAGAGAAAGCCTCTTAGAGCTCTGTAATCACAGCCGTCTGGAGGGCCAATATCACAAGAGAAAGCAATGATTCATGCACAAGAGCCTCACGAACATAATGTCATCGATCTAATAGAAAAGTTAGACGCAATCAGAGAAATGACCTGAAACGATAGCTTGGTCTTAAGAGACTGTGTGCATGTGTATGCTTGTTTGTATGGTGGGGTGGGGTCCTTATTAGATTGCCTCTTGTCGCCTATATATCTGGGGGGAGGGAGGGGGGTCGTATCTGGATGTGAAACACAAGAGAAACCATGAGAACCCCCCCCCCCCCCCCCCCCCGTTCCTAAAACGACCACATTCAGATTTGAATAAAGCTGGCTTTCAAAGGAGGTGGAGCCCTCCTTTGAAAGGGAGAGGGGTTAGAAGACCTCAGAGACAGACACTGATGACCGCAGCACTACCCGCAGAGCAAAGGAAGGAGTAAGGGAGGGGGGCGAGAGAGAACGTCGATGCAGGGAGATGGACAGAGCAAGGAGAAAGGAAGGGAAGAAGGGATGTCAGATTGATGACAGCAGCACAACCCACAGAGACAGAAAAGAGGAAATAGGGGAGAAAGGAAGAGAGAATGAGAGGAAAAGAAGGAAAGAGTCCTCAGAGTCAAGCAGAAATGCCCTGAGGACCACGGTACAATCCTAAGAGAAAGAGAGAGAGAGAAAGGTGCAGAAAAGAAGGGGTCATGATGATGATAAGAGGATTTCCACATGTGCATTTTTATCCAAACGACATCTTAATGGCCAATTAGAGAAGCCCCTGCAGAGGTCGTAAGGAAGATAGCATCAGAATTTTACACAGGGGAAAAAACAAGATAATTGTGCTAACACACAGCAAATGCCCACCAAGTTTCAACTTGTTATTCACGGTGTTATATTATGTGGTATTATTAATGAGAAAATCCTATGTTTCAATTGGTAAGGACAACGATAGGTGGAATTGCCATCCACTGAGCCTACCATCAGCTTGTCACAGGTGACAGGTGAATGATGTCACAGAGCGCCAGGCCAGAGTGATCCTGAGGCCTGACATGCACAAGGAATGACCAAGACACAGTAATCATGCAATTTACATTTTGATGGTTATGTATGTTAAAAGCTCTGGTGTCCATAAAGACCCCATGTCTCTCTATGGTTTGGCAACAAGATTCAGAGAAAATAATCTGTTTAAGGGGATGCTAAACTGACTAAGAGGATTCTGGATTCACAAAAGCACACTAGAAATGAATGATAATCGTCAAAATACATGCACCTGAGTTTGCACCTTTATTATCTTCGAGTTAATAAAGATAAACATTTCCCTTTTGGATTCGCAGATTTTGGAGAAAAACATGGATTCTTCAAAAATCCCCCGAAAGACTTAGATCATGCATTACTTTCACCTTGAGGAGCCAAAAGTTCAGTGACCAAGACGAACCTGTCCCTCTCCTCTGTTTTAGTCAGAGTGTGGCGCCTGTCCAGCAGCCTGTCCTCTCATTTCAAGGTGGTCTGGTAAGGAGAGAGTGTACAGTAGTGGTCCCGACAGCCATTATCCTGCCCAACCTCCACCCAATCGGGCCCCTCTTTCCACCTGGCATCATCCTGAACAACAGTCTGTTTGGGACAACAACTGTCTGTCTGGGATAACAACTGTCTGTCTAGGACAACAACTGTCTGTCTAGGACAACAACTGTCTGTCTGGGAACACAACTATCTATTCTTTCCCTCTTCTCTACAGCTGCTTCAATCATTGACGCCGGAATCCCCAGTCAATGTCTCAACCTACACCGACACAATTCTGAGAGTGAGACAGGAAAAGTCTTACTCTCTCACAGTCACACTGTGTACTGTATAAAACAGATATGAGCTGTGCCTCGGCACAGACTGAACCTGGGTGTGATGGTACTGTATGGGATCTTTCAGGCCGTGCTACCCATTAACCCCTGTGCCCCTCACATGACACTGCCTCTGTTACAAGTTCCATTTTGTGCTTGCACACAAGAGTCTAGTAGGAGGAAGCATCTGTCATGTTTGTATAAAAAAATATCGAGGTTCAAACGGAATATTTTTAGGTCAACATCCTCAGAAACCTGGACATAATGTAGAGGAGATCAAATGCAAAATACACAGGGAGAAGTGCAGCAGAAATTGTTGTGTTGTAGCAGGTCAGCCCAGTTGGAGAGCTGGTAAAGCTGAAAGAGCAACTTTAGTTGGTTTGTGATAAGCTCACGCGAGCGGGTCTGCCTCCTGTACGCCCGGTAAAAAATAAAGACTTGCAGTTTTAATGACATGTTTGCTTAATCCACTTCACTGGGCTGCTGGGGGCAGTCTTTAGATGTTATATATATTTATTTATATACAGTATATATATAAAAATATATCTACTCTTAGATGGCTGTTGGTGACACAAAGCCTTCTTTGCCATCCTAGCTGACGCTAAGCCCCTGAAATGTTGTGTTGTGCCCAAAGCTGTGAAATTCGCTGCAATCTTGTGGCTGCTCCTTCCACCAGCTTCTGTTTGAAGGCTGCTCAGCACAGCTTAGAGCATGTAGCCTAGCAGAGTCTGAGCTGCTGGGGACAGACTACCACAGCACAGCTCCCAGGTAAGCCACTTGGGTCTCTTTAGTCCAGCAAACAGTATACTCTGTTAGGTGGTTTGATTTTAAAAAAAACGGTGTTTGCCAATTGTGGTCCAATCGCTGATACTTGATGCAGATGAACTTTCAGATGCGAAAGCCCTGTTTCTCTCATGATATTGGGCAAACATAGCACCGTTGTTCGTCTGTGTTGTCATTCACTCTCCCCACGTCAGTGGCCCTTCCATATCAGCCATCAACCTTCATCTGCAGCCTGGCATGTGTCCTACCTGTCTCCCCTGGAGACAATGCAAATGGCTGTGGAGAATCAGAGAATCCATGCTGCCCAATTAGATGCAGAACAATGTCCCTGTGCACAAGGGGAATATGCATTATGGTTAATTGTATTACTGGTGGAGCCAGACTCCAGCCCTACCCTCCCTCCATAACATATCCTATAGTGTAGAACTCAAGCAGAATACAGAGGGGCTCCCACATACTTCATGTAATACAATTATTTATTCTGCAATTAAAGGCACAAAGAGCAAGACAATTCAAGGGATCTGCCTATGACAGAAAGCTTCGCAGAGCTCTCTATTGAGTTCAGTGAAATAGATCCAAGTTTGAAGATTTATTAGTGTATACTGGGATGTTTTCCGTCAACTGCTTGTCATTGTGTGGGACTGAATGTCTTAATTGGAGGGCAACGCAGTTAGCTGTGAGTGTGATGGGATGTCACGTCTCAAATAACCCTGGACTAACACTTATTCCCTCCTGGCATTTACCTTGGAAAGCACATGCTAATTATGGGCTAGAGGTGAAATCTACTTGGCCAACGCTTTTCCCTCACACATTCTCTCTCAGCCTCCTATAGCCCTGCTTCTCTTTCCACCCTTACCATAGCTCTCTCAGTCGCTGCCTCCCCCTCCCTCCCTCCATCTTTCTCTGACGTGCCCTTTATGTCACTGAAGCTTTGCAGCCCCCACTTCCAAGGTCAAGGGCCTGAAGGAATACCTAATTACTGAAACAGTCTCTATGCATTCTGAATGGTTTCTAACCTTCTTTCCCATGTCCAATGAAAAAAAAGAAGAAACTAAAACGTGTGGTCTGCAACAGCATTGAGAACCTTCAGCAACACTGCAGCTGGGTTGAAGGACTGAGTTTAAGCGTTGTTTTTTTTTAACCTTCAGGCTGGATTAAAACTGGACTAAATGGGATTTGGACTGTATGATGATGGATAGGTGGTAAATCTAGGTGGTGTGTTTTAGTTTCTTTCATATTTTTGCAATATGCCTTTAAGCAAATCATCGCTAAGGCTGCAGTACACAACAGCCTTGAGGTTGCGTGGGCTGTCTCATTTGCATTTTCCAGTTACAAGACACGCTTCAATGTCCAGTTATTGGCCACAATGACTGTTTGGGTTCAACGACTGATGGATTTCCCTTTGTGAAAAATGTTGTGAATGACTAATTTTGTAATATGAGAGTGATGGGACCCAGACAACAGGCCTTGTGCTAGTGTTTATTTCAAATCATTTCAACCAACTACATGAGCGTGCAGCAGTTTTGTCACATCATCGACTGGTTTCATTTCAATGTAATTTTGTTTGTCTGGTTGACAGTAATAGCCCATCTTACTTGATGTCCTTTCATAGCTTATTGGAATCAAAACCACGGTCACACTGCAGACCACGTCCTCTGACACAGAAGAGGAAATTGGAAGGTTTTGGATGGTAAAACAATAGTGTTGGATTTCCGAGGCATGTAAGGAAATCCCCACTTGAAAATGACCGAGAACAAATACAACAAACTGCTTTCAAATGATTTACTATAATTTGTTTTTTGACAACCTAACCATCCATATTTCATAGCTTTCCCATTTTCTGGACTTGAAATCTGGAAATGGAAGTCTCTGCATTAATAGAGCCCTAAGCATTATTGCAGTTTGCTGATGTTTGAAGGGGAACAAATGCAGTGGGAAATACTATATTGCTAAGTGGTACTGTCTGCTGAATACAGAGCTACGGTGGGCTTCAAATAAAAAAGGCACTCTATTTTCTACAAGGAAGGCTTCATTTGGATGTGTTTCTTCGGGATGTGGAAGGCTAAGAATGAGGCTGGACAGGAGATGATCAGTTGAAGGTGAACCAAGGCTCCAGATAATGCCTCTCTCCCCTCTGCTTCATGTGGGAGCCTCCACGAACAAACACTCATCACGTAACACACATTCCTCCCCACTCATAACAACACGGCCTATTTCAATACCGGGAACTCACCCACGCTCCGATAAGTGCAACGCACAATGTGCATCACTTTGACCTTGTTGCCTCCACCACCCCAGCCTCCAGCCTCCACCCCCTGTTTTGTCTTACTCTATCTGCAGGTGGAACAACGGATATCGTAGTCTCCGTCCTGGATGTACAAGTAGTCTTCATTGGGTTTCTTGGCAGAGAGCCGTTGCAAGCAGAACCATACCTCCATGACAAGCTACTGTATTGTCGATACAGCGTTTATAACTAACTAACTATCTACTGACTCTTTTTGTCTGAACCAATATTTACATCAACAGCGGTCCATTTTATCACAGCTAACTGTATACCCAGACATCAAGGGAGCAAACGAACACTGTGGTTACTTAGTTGATACTGAACTCCTAAGGTGAAGTCTTTTGGCTCTAAATTCCTCTGATCGGCGTCTGGCATGATGGGAGATGACTGATAATGGTTCCACAATCCCCCTGACTCAAGGGGACATCACAGGTGATATCCCTCCCTCAGCCTGTATGCTCTAAGTAGCACTTTAGTCAATGTATTCATCTAAACCTGATAAGTCCTCATGGCTTCAGCCTCCATCCTCTGGAGATTTGGGAACTTGTGGATGCTGTATTGGTGCCTGTGCTTCTTTGTGTGTGTTTGTGTGGGTGGAAGAGTGAGAGTGTGTGGTAGAGGATGGCCTATGCAGGGGCTTTTTATCACCCAAACCCCTTAACCCCTTCACCCAAACCCCTTAACCCCTTTACCCCAACACTCTGCATAGCTGCTATGCATAGTAGCGCTTCAATTGGATGGCTCACATGGTCACCAATCTCTCCGCTGTGTCTCTGGACAGGGATTACAGGTCCCCTCCAACACAAAAGTATTCTGCCTCTGCTGTTCACTTTTTTGAAAGCTCTTGGTCACCCTCCCATCTCTTCATTGACTTCCTTCTTTGCTTACAGTTGCTGACTCTCTCTCTCTTCCTTTTATCTCCTCCATCCTGCCCCCTACTGCGTAGCACAGTTCACTCTGGTTTGTAGTTTCTTCGAGCTAATCTGGGTCTGTGGACATCAATCTCTGCATGGCCTTCCTGCCCTCCTAGTCATTCAGATGTGACAAGAGCATCATGACTGCGGTGCAGTTTGCCAGCTAAAAATACCACCCTGGAAATCCCAGCCGACCAACCCTCAAGACCTCTTCAATCCATCAGGAAAAAACCCAAACAAACACTGTGGCAACACTAAACACACACACACACACACACACACACACACTATGCATAATCTTTCACACATACATATGCACATACAAAGTCCCTTTGGTCCCTCAGAGCAGAGCCCCCCCCCAACCCTTCATCCATTAAGGGAAGGTCATGGGCACCCAGTTATCGCGTTGGATTTGATTATGTCCTAATCCAATCAGTGACCAGCAAGGGACCACATTGATTCTAAACATGAGGAGATGCTTAGATGACTTGAAAAGCATGTTGGAGAATCCTGCACAAGGTTATACAGTACAGTGGATATGTCTCTTTGGTAGACAAAAGCAAGTCTGTGTATCTGTGTGTGTGGGACTGCTCTGAACATATGTACTGGAAGAGGATTCAGATCGCTGATTGACCACACCACCAACCTCATTCAAACCATTTTACCGTATACTGTATCCCTATATGCAGCGAGCCGGGACAAGAAGGAAGGTGGAAGGACAGGACACACCAGCAGCACCAAGAGCTAAAATTATAACAATTTAGCAACCATGGCTGCCCCAGTGCTCACACAGCAATGCCAGATATACTGACTTAAAGAAAACAAAGCCTTATTCATGCACATCTTTGCACTTTTTCCAAAGGAGAAAATAAGATCCACCAGGAAGCAAGGATATGGCTTGAATTTTCAAGAATGAGGTTAGCAAAGATCAGCCAAAGACATGAAGGTTAGATGAAGATGAATCAGACGATTTGGCAGACAACTAAGCAATTTTCAGCCAATCAGAGGTCTCTGTAGCAGTCGCCAGGGAAGCTCCACAAACACAAACACACACACACATACGATGATGGTAAGCAGCAATGGCTCAGCCATCTAAACCAGTGTTCTTCAGTTGTAGTACTGGGGCAAGCAGGTAGTTTTGATCTATACTAGCTGATAGACTCAACTCAATAGATGCATTAGCATCACATTGATGACACAGATTTGCATTAGCTGCATAAAAAAATTAAGCTTTTGGACGGTTCTTTTAGTAACGGACTAGGCTTTTCTATATATTGGGAACTGAGGTTGTTTAGAACAGGAATAAGAAAAAACAGATTCTGGCCATCCAGAACACAAGATATGAAGAACACTGCTTCAACACAACCTCATCCTAAGCTGCCAGCCTCTGGGATGAAGCCGTCGCTACGGCGACGACACACTCACCTTCAGGCTCACCACACAGAGTGCACTGTGATTCTAAAAACCAGAGTCAGAGAAAGAGAGAGACAGAGACACACAGAGTGAGAGAGAAACACAAACACATTAATTACAAACCATCAGCGGGTTACAATGGTCAGGATGAGACAGAATGCTGAAATGGTTTGATTGCTTGAGCGCACTGTTTGTGAATATCGTTCCAAATACCATCCCCGCCCCCCCCCCCACACACACACACCACACACTATCCTTTTATCCTTATCAATGCTGAAATGTCCTCATACCACTTGTACACAGACATATCCAAACATGAAGACAGCAAAAACATATGGCACAATTAGAGTTTAAATCTCCCTTTTTTTAAGCCTTTGTAAGCCCTCTGGAGTGGCCCGCAGATGTGGAGCCACCTAAGGGCCAACTGTGGATGTATAACATGCCCATGGGGCACTGAGCGGTGTGTACCATACAACAGGGATTATGTAGCAATGTAAAGACCAAGAGAGAAAGTGGAACAAGAGAAAGAGACAAAACAACAGAGAAAAAGCAAGGTTATTCAAGGAGAGAGTGAAACTACACAACAGAAGATAAATACGTTTCAGTAAGTCTGCCAAAGAAACTGAACACAACGTACCACAAGAATAGTTATGCAACACAAGTCAAGATTTGATGTAACATCTAATAATCTCTTTCAATATCATTTTTAATTTGTACACATTTATTTATATTCACACAGTATATTCACTGGAAAGGAACATGATTTCAGATATAGAAAGTGATTGTGAACAACGTATCCCTCACTTATGAGACACATTTGTAATGTGTCGCGTCGTGACTGTAAGCACGAATATGGATTCACTGACCTCCAACACAATAGTCAGGCATAAGTGCTAACGATACTATCGCCGTACATTCGACAGAAACGAGGCTCGCTGCAGTGCTTCTAATGAAAGTGTTTTCCCAGCTATCACGATGGTGAAGTGAAGCCACTGAGCTTCAACAAACAATGACCCCGATCGTTTGTAATGGAAATAAACACGAGCCTAATGAACTCTAACCCTAACCCTAAATTCTCAATGTTTTTGAGAATAAGCTCTGCTAAACACATCCTCAAGTGCTGTGGAGCCATGTATCTCTCTGTACAGGGAATCACCAAGTCAAGTCAAGTCTGTCTGTCTGTCTGTCTGTCTGTCTGTCCCTCTTCTCTCTCATTCTTTCTCTCTCCAACCCTCTCAATCCCTCTTCTCTAAAGTTCATGCACAGAGGCTGAAAGGACATTGTTATTTTAGTATGTAGGCTCTAATGCCAAATCACATCAATTAGTCACTTAGGTAAATCTACAATAACTTTGTCCCTTATTGTTGGAAAACTGAGCAGAGTGCAGCAAGGCAGACCTCACAACTATATGTGCACCAGTCTTGCTCACAGCCAGGCGTACAGAGGACAATGAGTTGTATGTAACCTTGTCAGGACCTGTGGACATGGCTTTGTCTCTCAGCACCTTAGCAGACACAGAGATTTTTGCTCGTTAGGCTAACATTGATTCCCCCCTGACACACACACACACACACAAACACACACACAAACACACACACACACACCTCGTCCCACCCCAGGCATTTATCCACCCTTTCTCCCATGACCTTGCTCTTGCCAGCGGTGCAGTCCAGAAAACCTGTCAAGGCATCCTGCCTATCTCATACTCTGTCTAAACTGAAGGACTTGTGTGATACTGGATTGACAAAACATCTATATCTAACACAATATTACACATTTTTAGGTGTTCAGGTTAACTTTTTTCAGGTCTATTTCCAGGTGTTTTGTGTTTGAAAGTTACCCAACACACCTTTGTGCTGGTTGACTTGAGTACGACCCCTCTATAGGTTTAGTGCCTGAATGCTAACCAACAATGTCTCTGTCACCAAGCAACCTCTCCTCCTCCTATTCCATACTACCGCTGTGACATTGCATCCCTTTCAAAAGAATTCTGCCCCTAACCAGTGATAGGAGAAAGTCTGAGAGAGAGTCAGAATCCAGCTGTTACCGTTGATGTGCAAAGTGCTCTGTAACACTGACTGACAACGTGAGAACTGCAGCGTAATAATGTTTGGCATCTTTCTCTGCAAGTCTAAGTGCTACAGTAATGCCTTCAACAATTGCCTAGTCTTGAGGGGCGGTGCCTCCAGCACGTTATGTGAGGCGGAACGCTAAGACGATTTACTGGTTTAATTACTCTCCTCTCCTTTCCATCGGCTCCCTGTATAATTCCACAAAGCTCAGGCAATCAGTTTCACGACTTTGTCCGACGTGTGTATTTAAACTAGGACCGTGCTCTTTGAATTCCCTTTGTGAAGTGTCACGCGTGCTGTTTTTATAGGGACTGTTGCCGATATTGTTGCTATGCAACCCTCACTCACAAAATAAGAAATTCTTGTAATGTTCAGTCAGCCAGCTTTGCTGAACACATCTTTCACTCATCGGGTGTGATCAAAAACTGTCCAACTAGTCTGTCTTGACATTGTCATTTTTACAAAATGACTGTTTAAATAAAATAATTGAAAAACCTTACACTAATTACAACAAAGCAGGAACACTGGAGCAATTTTAACAATGTGAACATTATCATGTTTGCTAAATGACTATTTAAATGAAATCAATGAAAAACCTCAGACTAATTATAGCAAATCAGGAACACTGGACCAATTTTAACTATGTGTACATTTACACAGTATTTTCCATATTGGGAACTGAAGCCTTTTTGAGACATCCTGAAAAAAAAAGAAATAAAAAGAAGAGGAAGAAAAAGAAAGAAAGAAAAAAAAAAAAAAAAAAAAAAATGGAAAAAAAAAAGAAGAGAAAAAAAAGTAACAAAAAAAGGGAAATAAAAAAAAGAAGAAGAAAAAAAAAAAAGAAAAAGAAGAAAAAGGAAAAGAAAAAATAAAGGAATGAAAGAAAAAAAAAGAAAAGAAAGGAAAAAAAGAAAAAAGAAAAAAAAAAAAAGAAGTTAGGAAAGAAAGTGCGGTGAACAAAAAAAAGAAAAAAAAAAAAAAAAATAAAAAGGGAAGAGAACAGAAAGAAAATGAAGAGAAAAAAAAAAAAAAAAAAAAAAGAAGAAGGAGGAAAAATAAGAAAGGAAGAAAGGAAAAAAAGAAAAACAAAGGAGAGAGAAGAAAAAAGAAAGGAGAAAAAGAAAAAAAAAAAGAAAAAAAAGAGAAAGAGAGAGAGGTGGAGGAGGAGAGAGACAGGAAGCCAAGATAAAGACAGGAAGTGGAAGACAGGGGGGAAAACACTGATTGGAGGAAGAAAAGGAAGAAAAGGAAAAAAAGAAAAGAAAAAAAGAAAGAAGCAAAGAAAGAAGAAGAGAAGGAAGAAAAAGAGGGAAAAAAAAAAAAAAAAAAAGAAGG